>CM026392.1:43627612-43666868 GCA_014843695.1 Archivesica marissinica | reverse complement strand
TAATAATAATACAATAATAATACAATAATAATACAATAATATAATAATAATACAATAATAATACAATAATAATAATACAATAATAATACAATAATAATACAATAATAATACAATAATAATACAATAATAATACAATAATAATAATACAATAATAATACAATTAATAATACAATAAATAATACAATAAATAATAATACAATAATAATACAATAATAATACAATAATAATACAATAATAATACAATAAAATACAATAAATACATAATAATACAATAATAATACAATAATAATTAATAATAATTAATACAATAATAATACAATAATAATAATAATACAATAATAATTACATAATAATAATAATACAATAATAATCAATAATAATAATAATACAATAATAATACAATAATATATAATAATAATACAAAATAATACAATAATAATACAATATAATAATACAATAATAATATATATAATAATACAAATAATAATCAAAATAATAAATAATAATAATACAATAATAATAATAATACAATATAATAATAATACAATAATAATAATACAATAATAATATAATAATAAAACAATAATAATAATACAATAATAATACAATAATAATACAATAATAATAATACAATAATAATACAATAATAATAATACAATAATAATAATACAATAATAATACAATAATAATAATAAATATAATAATAATACAATAATACATTGCAGAGGAAGCAGAACGTAAACGACTGGAAGAGGAGGAACATCACAAGGAGGAAGAGGAAAAGATGGCTAAGATGGCAGAAGAGGAACGCATGGAGTATGAGAGAAAGAAGAAAGAGGAAGAGGATGAGAGACTACGGAAAGAGGCAGAAGACAAGTAAACATTGATTGTTGTTTATATGGAACGTTGTCATGATCTTATACAATTCGTTTGTGTTTTACGTTTATTTATCGTCGCTACCGGTTGCCCATATGAGCGACGCCTCCTGAGGAGATTAGTCATTTTAGATTTTTGGAGGACAGTGCAATGATACAGACAGAGACACATTCCATAGTCTCCTCTGGTTCTTTTATGTGCACGGTGTACAGGCACCGACACAAGACCTTGATTTAAAGTCCCATCTGAAAGACTGTTAATTTTATTAGGGTTAGACTGGGGATCGAACCTTTAGAATTCAAAATTTGTAGAGTATGTGAGATGGTACGGTGGTCGCCAGAATGGACAGGTGGGTTTTCCCCGGGTACTCCGGTGTCCTCCCACACGAATGACCACATATACGCTTTCATCCGCGCCAACAAGAGTGATTAATATAAGTTGTTAAAACATGCTTCGCAATCGTAAAATAAATAAAGTTTAAATTTGTCGATGTTCATTTGTTTCACTGAATGATTGAACTAGGTGTCATTGAATGAACATTAACCCGCGTAACCTGTTGAAAAAGTAAACGGAATGTGCAAACAACATAGATCCAGATCAGCCATGGCGTAACGCCACATCTGATCAGGATCTATGTTATTTGCTATTCAGATTAAGTGTTTTAGCTTCACTATCCGAATAGCAAATGGCACGTTCTGTGCCATCTGATCTGGCTCTATGCTGTTTGCAAAAGCAACTTTAGTCATGATTAGCAGATTATGGGTTAAAGGCAATGTTATCACAATTAGTGTCCACCTTTTCTGTAGGTCGGTTCTTCCCTGCTAACGTTTGTGTTCAGGAGCTACATATCTGTAAAGAAGCTAAAGATATTTATTCAAGCTAAAGATATTTATTCAAGCTTTATTCAAGCTAAAGATATTTATTCAAGCTAAAGATATTTATTCAAGCTAAAGATATTTATTCAAGCTAAAGATATTTATTCAAGTTAAAGATATTTATTCAAGCTAAAGATATTTATTCAAACTAAATATAGTTATTCAAGCTGAAGATATTTATTCAAACTAAAGATATGTATTCAAGCTAAAGATATTTATTCAAGCTAAAGATATTTATTCAAACTAAAGATATTTATTCAAGCTAAAGATATTTATTCAAACTAAAGATATTTATTCAAGCTAAAGATATTTATTCAAGCTAAAGATATGTATTCAAGCTAAAGATATTTATTCAAGCTAAAGATATTTATTCAAGCTAAAGATATTTATTCAAACTAAAGATATTTATTCAGAACAAGGAATAATAGGAGTAACGTAATACGAGTAACATATTTAAAATAAGAATCGGAAAAAAGAATCATTGTGTGTTATGTTTCCAGGAAACGCCGAGAAGAGGAAGCAATACGTGCGCTGGAGGAAGCGCGCAGACTTGCCGAGGAGATGGCGCGCAAACAAGCCGAACTCGAGGCCCGTTTACGCTTCAACCGATCGCTACAACTCGAGGCAAATGGTCTCGATCATACTCAGGACATAACGAATGCCTTTGTATTTTCATACTTTGAACTCCTGCAGTGGTTCGGTTTGGATATTGCCGAGTTTGAACTCCTGAAGTTGAATCAATATTAAAGTTACGTGTTTCCCTGCCTGGGCCAGATGTGTGGTGCATGGTGGCAGGTTCATGCTGTTATAGTAATCCATTCTGCAGTGGGGTCAGATGACGCAGTGGATGATTCAGGTGTTACAAGTGGGATAACCCATTCTGCAAAATCAGATAAGGGGTCGCAGAGATGAAATTGGGGTCCTTAAAAGGTGGAGTAACCCATTCGGCAGTTGGATAAGGGGTCATAGATGTGATTCAGATTGTTCAAAGGGGTCTGGCCCATTCTGCAAATAGATAAACGGGTCTCGGGGTGGATTGAGGTTGTTTAAAGGGGGAATAACCCAGTCTGCAATCAGATAATGATGTTACAGTGGTGAATTCAGGTTGTTATTAAAATATGGAGGGGGGATAACTTGAAATGAAATTGTAACTTTATTGGAACTACTTTACACATGTATATATACTCATAAAGTGTGTTGTTAGGTCATTGAATCTAGCAGGACAATTGGAAAATCTTTTTTAAAATGGATTGAAAAGTCGTAGTTCATGTGACGAAGAAAATTGTGACGAATTTTAATTTTATATAAATTTTTATTAAACTTGTTCAAAAAAAATAAAATCATTATACTTTAATATATTTTTTTCTGAACTCATTTAACCCTTTCCTTCATAGAGATTTATGTTAATATACTATTATATCTCCATACAAACGACAGCCATTTAGCTATCAAGCAGTGGATAAGTAGTCGCCATATCTATCCCACCTCCATATATATTACTGGGGCTACATGAGATTCTGGCCTTTATTATGAACAATGGTTTGACTACTACTTTGTTCATCACTGATGGTCACGGGTTCGAGCCCCGCTCAGACCGTGTCTCATTTATATGAAAAAGTTGGCAGTTTCTTATGGAGGTTGGTGCACCCAAGTACTGGTTAACCGCTGGAGCCTGCCCAGGAAAGGTGTTGTTAGGTAAACTGCCCGCCGGCGATAGAGCCCAAAATGGTGCTGATGCAGGCGTAAAACCCGAAATATAATATAACTACTACTTTGTCAATGTATGTCGTATTGGTAATGGCGTCAAGAGGAGCTTCTATGAGGGAAAGGGTTAAGTAAAGTTTATATGAAATGAAAACTCGCCACACAGTGAGTTTCTATATATTGTACATACATTGTATAAGATTGGTTGTATATTATATATGGTTATATGCAACATGGGTTGAAGCACATGTTATTGCAATATTAGCCACTGCCCTTCCCAAGGGATATTAGGGGCCATATATTATTAAAGGCCTCTAATGTGTTTGCTTATAATGCGCTGCACACAATATTATTGTACTATTTGTGGATTACCTCCCCTGTATGAAGATGTTTGTTTTATAGAATCTACAAAAACTTTGTTTATTATTGTTTAATAATGTTACTGGATGGGTACCAGGTTGGAGGGGTTCCAAATGAGATGGTTCCAGGTTAGAGGGGGTTCCAGGATAAAGGTGTTAGAGGGGCTGGGTTCCAGGTTAGAGGGGCTTCATGTTAAGAGGGGATCCAGGATAAAGGGGTTAGGGGGACTGGGTTCCAGGTTAGAGGTGTTCCAGGATAAAGGGTACCAAGAAAAAGGAAGTTCCAGTTTAGAGGGGTTCCAAGATAAATTGGTTCCGGGTTAGAGTGGCTGGGTTCCAGATTAGAGGGGCTTTGTTTCGGTTAGAGGGGCTAGATTCCAGATTAGAGGGACCAGGTTAAGGGGCTCCAGGATAAAGGAAGTTCCAGTTCAGAGGGGTTTCACTGTATAGGATTTTGACGAAATGATGTACATTACATACATTGTATATTTAATCATGTACCAGAAAGAAGATGCATTTATTGTTGTATACAGTCAAACCTGTATTAAGCAGCCAGCCAAGGGAATCACAAAAGGTGGCTGCTTAGCACAGGTGGCTGCTTAATAGAAGTCAAATGTATAATAAAACACATTGGGAATCTGGATACTGGCTGCTTAATAGAAGTCAAATGTATAATAAAACACATTGGGAATCTGGATACTGGCTGCTTAATAGAAGTCAAATGTATAATATAACACATTGGGAATCTGGATACTGGCTGCTTAATAGAGGTGGTCACTAACACAGGTTTGACTGTATACCTTGTAGTTTGCATTTGACACATTAAGTTGTGTTCTACTTTCCAGTGGGGTATACATAGTTCCCACGGCCTGTGAAAATGGTCAAAAACACTGATAAGATCTTATATTGGCCGCCATTTTGATTGGCAAGTTTTATAAATGGCAATTTCAGGATTTTACTAGTAATTCTTTAATTGCAATAACTTAATTAATTTTGGTTTCTTAATATAAAATTTTGTATGATTTTAAAGATATTGAAATGGACTTTTTAAACATTTAATTAATTTTGACAATGATGTATGGATCACAGTTGAAATATTAATATACAGGTAATATATTATTTATTTGCTATTGATACGAAATTTCTGAAATGATACAAAAAATATGTCCATTGAGAGCTTTCCAACAACGTATGAACCATGGGGTGATGGGATGAACAAAAAATAAATATTTTATGAAGAAAACAAAATTATGCTACTATACGATATATATAATATCTGATCGACTTTGCCAATCAAAATGACAGCCACAGTATGCCTGATGTCACACGGGAACTATGGATATGAAATATTGGTGGACTAAAATGTGTTTTTCCGCTGGTTTGAAAGCAGTGAAATAACACATGCCATGTTTTAGTCTCAATATTTGACAACTATGGTTCCCAGCCACTGTCGTTTAACATATTTCATTCGGGATACCGTTCAAACAGTATTTGCAAAGAACATAAAGCCAGATCAACCACCATGGAATGTGCTGTCTGATCAGGCTCTATGCTGTTTGCTATTCAGATGATCTTGCTAAGACACTTGGCACGCTGCGGCTGATCTGGATCTATGTTGTTTGCAAAAGCCTTTAAATATATCCAGAATTAAATGGGTTAACATATTTTCGGACTCGAGTCGCCATTTAGCACATGGTAGTATCATTTTTTTTATTTAAGTCGATCGAATTATTTTTGATTTTTCACTTACGAACATATAAAGCTATTGGTATCACTCGTGCGGTGAACTATAATGAAATCCTACATTCGTTTATACAAACTTATTTTAGCTCTATTGCGAAACAAGTTATTACAACTTATTCCTGATGGAATCCATCGCCATGAGAGAGAATGTGGAATTTAAGTGCTTTGCCTAAGGACGCAATTGTCATGGCTACAGCTGGGCTCGAACTCCGGGCCTTTAGCACCTGAAGCGAATTCGCTACCACTGCGCTATCACGACTTGCGTATCATACATTGAAATAAACAACTATCGTCTATATAATTCAACACCGTTTCATTTTTGTGTGCATATGATTTGCATTTAAATTCAGTTGTTTACGGAGGTTGGTGCACCACATACTGGTTAACCGCTGGAGCCTGCCCAGGAAAGATATTGTTAGGTAAACTGCCCGCCGGCGATATAGCCCAAAATGGTGCTGATGCAGGCGTAAAACCCGAACAAACATTAAATTCAGTTGTTGAGTTTAATATCGTGTATAGATTATTACATATGCATAGATATTTATGTATGTATATATACAGTTTTTATAATTATGCTCATTTGAAAAGCGGGTCGTATTTATGTACTCGTTCACCTCCGGCACACAATGCCCATGCTCTAACTTGGAACAGTCGTTATCCAATTTTCACCAAACTTGCATACAATCTTTGTTGGCATAATATATCGGCCAAGTTCGATAACCATCTGGATCGCCCCGGTCACTCTGGAGTTATGACCTTTGAATTGTCTAAATTCGTAGTGTCCGATTGAATTGTCCAAATTTGTACTGGCCTGTCTCTAACTTAAACAATTTTTATCCAATCTTCACCAGTCCACCTCCGTGGTCGAGTGGTTAAGGTCGCTCACTTGTATACCACTGTAACCTATCATCACTGATGGTCACGGGTTCGAGTCTTGCTCAGGCCATGTCTCATTTATATGAAAAAGTTGGCAGTTTCTTACAGAGGTTGGTGCACTCAAGTACTGGTTAACCGCTGGAGCCTGCCCAGGAAATGTGTTGTTAGGTAAACTGCCCGCCGGCGAAATAGCCCGAAATGGTGCTGATGCAGGCGTGAAACCCTAAATATAACATAACAAATCTTCACCAAACTACGACTGGCATATATCGTGACTTTCGGCAATTTTGTTACATAATGTTTGTATCAATGTGATTCCTCCATTAGTTTATACTAATTTATATTAGCTCGATTGCGAAACAAGTACTTACAACTTATATTAATCACTCTCGAGACCTCATTCCTGGTGGAATCCATCGCCACGAGTGAGAGAAGAGGCAATGTGGAATTTAAATGCCTTACCTAAAGGCACAATCGTAACGGCTCCAGTGGGTCTCAAACTCTGGAGCGAACGCGCTACCACTGCGCTATCTCTATACCAAATGTTTAATGATTGCCATTAAGTACAAGGAGCCATTGAAATATAGCGCCAACAAGTCGATACCTCTACACTGCATATATGTACATACCGCTTAAATGTTCCACGTTACTTCTAAAAACGTCCGCCTCTGTGGTCGAGTGGTTAAGGTCGCTGACTTGTATACCACTGTAACCTATCATCACTGATGGTCACGGGTTCGAGCCCAGCTCAGGCCGTGTCTCATTTATATGAAACAGTTGGCAGTTTCTTACGGAGGTAGGTGCACCCAAGTACTGGTTAACCGCTGGAGCCTGCCCAGGAAAGGTGTTGTTAGGTAAACTGCCCGCTGGCGATATAGCCCAAAATGGTGCTGATGCAGGCGTAAAACCCGAAATACAACATAACATATACTTCTAAAAACTGGTCTAAATGGTTCATCCACTTATGGCCCATTTGTTGAATCATAGCTGCTTTGAGAGATCTTAACTCTTTGCATGCTGGGTAAAATAAAGGCTATTAATATGTGAAATAATTGTAGCAGACGGAAATTCATGAATGTGTTTTTCTTATTTGTAACAGAAACTGGAAATATCTTGTGGAATTTCATTAAGAATTGTGTTGTTACCTCTAGCCTGAAGAGTAATTTGTTGTGTTGTATTTAAATACTGTGAGGAAATTAATTTAATTTGATTATTTTGATAATTTTATTCAAATCTACTATTACAGTTGAGGCTAGGTCAATCAAGTATCTGTTAATATAGAGTCATTTTCTAGTCTATATTTTGTAATCGACTGTTTTATTGTTGTAATTGGCTATGATGTATTTTGCCAGTTAATTAATTTTGCCCCTCACGACTGGTTTCCAGCCTGTGCCCCGCTACACTGCACCTGAAACAATGTGGAATTTAAGTGCCTTGCCCAAGGACACAATCATAACGACTACAGCTGGGCGTGAACTCCTGGTCTTTCATACCCGAAGCGAAAGTGACTTCCACATGCTCGGAGTGGTACCTTGGTCATATAGCGACTTTCTATCTTAAATTTGATGCTGTTCACACCGATTCCGCAGAAAGCCACAATTATCAATATGTAGATATCGGGGATATTTATTACGCAAGTTGGAGAAAATATACATGGCGAGGCAGTTGGGAAAATATACATGGCGAGGCAGTTGGGAAAATATACATGGCGAGGCAGTTGGGAAAATATACATGGTGAGCTACTGCCGAGTCTTGTATTTTTACGGAGACGAGCCTAATAAATTAAATTTATAAGACAGTAACCTATATCGTATCTTCTGATAGAGATGACAGATGCCCGAATATACCATACACTGGGCGTTATGACGTCACGGAAGTTTATTAAGGCCGATTTTGATCATGTGTGTAGGGTAGGACAAATGGGTGTGTAGGGTAGGACAAATGGGTGTGTAGGGTAGGACAAATGGGTGTGTATGTGAATATTAAATGTCAGATAATTTGTTTTATTATTTTTAGTAATAATTGTGACCGACTGAACTGGATGGTTTTATGAAATAATCACTAAGTTTATCCTACAAAGTTTATTTCCTGATCGGGGTGATGGTTGTTGTTGTTGTCAAGTTCCTGTCAATGTATGTTGTTGATGTTTAAGTCCCAAGATCTGTGATATTAATGACTATATATATTTTTTTTATAAATCTATTGTATGGGAAATAAAAGCATAATAAAACCGATTGTTCATTTTATGTTGCACCACAAACTTGCCTCACATGGCCATTGCAAATGGTATTTCATAACTAGGGGAGGTAATTATACTAAATTACAAATGGTGATTCATTACTAGGGGAGGTATCTTAATTTACAAAATTGCAAATGGTGTTTCATAACTAAGGGAGGTAACTTTTCTATTACAAGATAGCAAATAGTATTTTTAAAACAAGATGAGGTAACGTTTAATTGACCAACTTGCAAATGGTGATTAAAACAAGGGGAGGTAACTTATTATACTAAATTGCAAATGGTATTAAAACAAGGGGAGGTAACTTAATTTTGCAAATGGTGTTTTTAAAACAAGGGGAGGTAGCTAATTATACTAAATTGCAAATGGTGTTTTTAAAACAAGGGGGAGGGGTAACTTATTATACTAAATTGCAAATGGTGTTATTAAAACAAGGGGAGGTAACTTAATTTACCAAATTGCAAATGGTGTTTTTAAAACAAGGGGGGGTAACTTATTATACTAAATTGCAAATGGTGTTTTTAAAACAAGGGGAGGTAACTTATTATACTAAATTGCAAATGGTGTTTTTAAAGCAAGGGGAGGTAATTTACTAAATTGCAAATGGTGTTTTTAAAACAAGGGGTGGTAACTTATTATACTAAATTGCAAATGGTGTTTTTAAAACAAGGGGGGTAGCTTAATTTACTAAATTGCAAATGGTGTTATTAAAACAAGGGGAGGTAACTTATTATACTAATTGTGGTGTTTGGGGGGTTGTTTTTTTGGGGGGGTTTTTTTAATTGCAAATGGTGTTTTTAAAACAAGGGGAGGTAACTTATTATACTAAATTGCAAATGGTGTTTTTAAAGCAAGGGGAGGTAATGTATTTACTAAATTGCAAATGGTGTTTTTAAAACAAGGGGAGGTAACTTATTTTACTAAATTGCAAATGGTGTTATTAAAACAAGGGGAGGTAACTTAATTTACTAAATTGCAAATGGTGTTTCATAACTAGGGGAGGTAACTTTTGTCTTACCAAATTACAAATGGCGTTTTTAAAACAAGGGGAGGTAACTTTTTTACCAAAATGCAAAGTGTTTTTAAAACAAGGGGAGGTAACTTATTTTACTAAATTGCAAATGGTGTTATTAAAACAAGGGGAGGTAACTTAATTTACTAAATTGCAAATGGTGTTTTTAAAACAAGGGGGGTAACTTATTATACTAAATTGCAAATGGTGTTATTAAAACAAGGGGGGTAACTTATTATACTAAATTTCAAATGGTGTTTTTAAAACAAGGGGAGGTAACTTATTATACTAAATTGCAAATGGTGTTTTTAAAGCAAGGGGAGGTAATGTAATTTACTAAATTGCAAATGGTGTTTTTAAAACAAGGGGTGGTAACTTATTATACTAAATTGCAAATGGTGTTTTTAAAACAAGGGGAGGTAACTTAATTTACTAAATTGCAAATGGTGTTTCATAACTAGGGGAGGTAACTTTTGTCTTACCAAATTACAAATGGCGTTTTTAAAAGAAGGGGAGGTAACTTCTTTACCAAAATGCAGTGTTTTTAAAACAAGGGGAGGTAACTTATTTTACTAAATTGCAAATGGTGTTATTAAAACAAGGGGAGGTAACTTAATTTACTAAATTGCAAATGGTGTTTCATAACTAGGGGAGGTAACTTTTGTCTTACCAAATGGCGTTTTTAAAACAAGGGGAGGTAACTTTTTTACCAAAATGCAGTGTTTTTAAAACAAGGGGAGGTAACTTATTTACTAAATTGCAAATGGTGTTATTAAAACAAGGGGAGGTAACTTAATTTACTAAATTGCAAATGGTGTTTTTAAAACAAGGGGGGTAACTTATTATACTAAATTGCAAATGGTGTTATTAAAACAAGGGGGGTAACTATTATATAAATTTCAAATGGTGTTTTAAAACAAGGGGAGGTAACTATTATACTAAATTGCAAAGGGTTTTTAAAGCAAGGGGAGGTAATGTAATTTACTAAATTGCAAATGGTGTTTTTAAAACAAGGGGTGGTAACTTATTATACTAAATTGCAAATGGTGTTTTTAAAACAAGGGGAGGTAACTTAATTTACTAAATTGCAAATGGTGTTTCTAATAGGGGAGGTAATTTTGTCTTACAAATTACAAATGGGTTTTTAAAAGAAGGGGTGGTAACTTCTTTACCAAATGCAGTGTTTTTAAACAAGGGGAGGTAACTTATTTTACTAAATTGCAAATGGTGTTATTAAAACAAGGGGAGGTAACTTAATTTACTAAATTGCAAATGGTGTTTTTAAAACAAGGGGGGTAACTTATTATACTAAATTGCAAATGGTGTTTTTAAAACAAGGGGAGGTAACTTATTATACTAAATTGCAAATGGTGTTTTTAAAGCAAGGGGAGGTAATGTAATTTACTAAATTGCAAATGGTGTTTTTAAAACAAGGGGTGGTAACTTATTATACTAAATTGCAAATGGTGTTTTTAAAACAAGGGGAGGTAACTTAATTTACTAAATTGCAAATGGTGTTTCATAACTAGGGGAGGTAACTTTTGTCTTACCAAATTACAAATGGCGTTTTTAAAAGAAGGGGAGGTAACTTCTTTACCAAAATGCAAAGTGTTTTTAAAACAAGGGGAGGTAACTTATTTTACTAAATTGCAAATGGTGTTATTAAAACAAGGGGAGGTAACTTAATTTACTAAATTGCAAATGGTGTTTCATAACTAGGGGAGGTAACTTTTGTCTTACCAAATGGCGTTTTTAAAACAAGGGGAGGTAACTTTTTTACCAAAATGCAGTGTTTTTAAAACAAGGGGAGGTAACTTAATTTACTAAATTGCAAATGGTGTTTTTAAAACAAGGGGAGGTAACTTAATTTACCAAATGGTGTTTTTAAAACAAGCAGGGGGGGGGGGTTTAACTTATTATACTAAATTGCAAATGGTGTTATTAAAACAAGGGGAGGTAACTTAATTTACCAACTTGCAAATGGTGTTTTTAAAACAAGGTGGTAACTTATTATACTAAATTGCAAATGGTGTTATTAAAACAAGGGGAGGTAACTTAATTTACCAAATTGCAAATGGTGTTTTTAAAACAAGGGGAAGTAACTTAATTAAACCAAATTGCAAATGGTGTTTTTAAAACAAGGGGTAACTTATTATACTAAATTGCAAATGGTGTTATTAAAACAAGGGGAATTAACTTAATTATACCAAATTGCAAATGGTGTTTTTAAAACAAGGGGGTGTAACTTATTATACTAAATTGCAAATGGTGTTTTTAAAACAAGGGGGGTAACTTATTATACTAAATTGCAAATGGTGTTTTTAAAACAAGGGGGGGGTGTAACTTATTATACTAAATTGCAAATGGTGTTATTAAAACAAGGGGAGGTAACGTAATTTTACTAAATTGCAAATGGTGTTTCATAACTAGGGGAGGTAACTTTTGTTTTACCAAATTACAAATGGTGTTTTTAAAACAAGGTGAGGTAACTTATTTACCAAAATGAAAATAGTGTTTTTAAAACAAGGGGGAGGTAACTTAATTTACTAAATTGCAAATGGTGTTTCATAACTAGGGGAGGTAACTTTTAATATACTAAATTGCAAATGGCATTTCATAACTAAGGGAGGTAACTTTTGTATTACTACTAATTAGCAAATGGAGTTTTTAAAACAAGGGCATTAAAATGGCATTAAAATGGCATTAAAATAACAAAAGCACTATTGTGACACGAGTTTTATTATCACATAATTCCCTAAATCCTTTATATTATGATACAATAATTATCATGACAAAATATACATATTGGAAACGATGTCTATATAATGGCTCTGCCTGTAAAGCCATCATCAATCTTGTGCTTAATTAACTAGAATTCTTGAGTTGAGTTTCTTGTTTGTATAACAGAAATATATGCCGATTAACATCATGACAGAGAGTAAACATAAACGTTACCTTTCCTACAAGAATGCAGGAAATCGTGCACCAGTAATGAATGAATAATGCAAGGAAATGATACGCCCATCTTTTCTTGTGTTTTACTTAATGTGATCATGGTGTTAATGGGTTTAATTGAGCCACGCACTATGTGTTGGCTCGTTTCCTAGCAACAGACACTTGGCAATGCACGGCTTGGTCGTTTATATATTACCTTTTTTTTTTACGTTTATTTATCGTCGCTACCGGTTGCCCATATGAGCGACGCCTCCTGAAGAGATTAGTCATTTTAGATTTTTGGAGGATAGTGCAGTGATACAGACAGAGACCCATTCCAGAGTCTCCTCTGGTTCTTTTACGTGCATTATGTAAAACACTGACACAAGACCTCGGTTTAAAGTCCCATCTGAAAGACTGTTAATTTTATTAGGGTCAGACAGGGGATAGAACCTGTGATCCCTGGATTACCAGTCCAGCATGTTACCACTGGACTACATATCCGTCCAAATATCTACAGTGATAATATGATGTGCAAAGCGACCGGGCAACGGAGATACGAAGAGAACGGAAAGCAAACGTAAGATTGTTCAATGCCATTAAAAACTGTTAAAAACGGTTGGATTCCTTTATTGCAAAACCTGTGCAATACTGTTATGAATACAAGTGTATGATAGCAACATACATTTTGTATTTCGATAGTTTCAACAGGGACATAATTGTAATGGTGAACTATTTCGTACATGCCCAACTAGAAATGAAAGCTTATAGCAAGGAGGCAATACCCCCAAAATGACAATGTCGTTTTACATCTCTAAAACAAGTATAAATATTGTTTTGTGTAAAACAGTTAAGTAATTATTAATTTATATATGTTTTATTATAAATACATAGTACATTATTACTAACTAAAGATACGTCTTTTTGTATAAATGCAATAAAAATGTATGAATATACAATTAATATTTTAGGGACAAATAATAATATACAACGCATTTTTGTTCTCTTTTTAGTAGGTAATTCTAGGAAAATGTATAAAATAACATATGAATGAAAATATATATAACAAATCAATATATTAATGAATTTCATTTCGGTATATCTCCTTTTATATAGAATTCATTTTGCATCTATTATATAATATACAAATCATATACATACACAAGTAATTGTACATTTGGTTAAACCGTCTTCTTACGAGAATTTGGTTAAACCGTCTTCTTCCGAGAATTTGGTTAAACCGTCTTCTTCCGAGAATTTGATTAAACCGTCCTCTTCCGAGAATTTGGTTAAACCGTCTTCTTCCGAGAATGTGTTCGGATATTTAAAGGCTCTCGATGCCTTTAATTTAAATAACGGACATGTAGGTAGAGTAACATTCCAAGAAAAGTTTTATCAATCAACGACCATTGACATACCCGGATAAGCCACGTTTGCTACCTGGTTACATTTGGTTATTTGGAATTCCCCACGTACATAAATAGCATGTGGTGTACATGCCATCTAAATATATATTGTGCGCGTGTACACAACCTGCAAAGCCTAATTAAACACACAGAGTCGAAGAGAAATCTGCTAGTATATACTTGATGTTAAGTGTATAATAAGCGGGACAAACATAAGTGATATTTTCTCCTTATATTATTTCTAACGTTTTGGTATCCCATATACTCAGTAACTACAAAAAT
Organism: Archivesica marissinica; assembly: GCA_014843695.1. Classification (NCBI taxonomy): domain Eukaryota; kingdom Metazoa; phylum Mollusca; class Bivalvia; order Venerida; family Vesicomyidae; genus Archivesica; species Archivesica marissinica. Next base: position 43,652,562 of record CM026392.1, on the reverse strand, counting down.
AGATACGCTGTGCTTTTTAAAAAATAGATATACTTCATGTGCATCTATTCTAGGTCACAGTTGTGAGCAGCACTGTTTCCAATTATGAATCATATAACTCGTATTAGCGTAGTCATATTCACACAGATTTTCATCGATATTTTTTTTGAGTTCCCCCCCACCCCCTCCCCTCCGGACACATTTATGCTATATAAATAACCGTCTCTATAAAGTTCAACAGGTAAACGGAAGCAAAGGCACAGAGAGTCTTTAAAGTACCGCGGAAAACACAGAGAATGGAACATAGGAAAAAGGGTGCAACTCCATTCACTGGACACCAGTTCCGCACTCGTACGAGAAACGACGGTTGTATCTCGGCAACTCTTGTGTGTATGTAAATGTTAAAACATAAATATAATGAAACGAAGCAGTGTGTGTAACAATGAAATTAATGCAGCTTGCATAATGCCAAGTTTACATTCAAATTGATGCAGCTTGCATAATGCCAAGTTTACATTCAAATTGATGCAGCTTGCATAATGCCAAGTTTACATTCAAATTAATGCAGCTTGCATAATGCCAAGTTTACATTCAAATTGATGCAGCTTGCATAATGCCAAGTTTACATTCAAATTAATGCAGCTTGCATAATGCCAAGTTTACATTCAGGATGCACGAGTCGAGCAGAAATGCACAACATATTTGTATAAAATTAAATTAAAAACAGAAGCAAATTATTAAAAATAGCACTGGAATATGGTTTGCATTAACTTCTGGGTCCTGTAAGAAACACACAGTACCTTGCACCACCAGCTACACTATACCACAACCATTAACACATATTGCCTGGTATATTCAACCCACACACTTTCTTTGAATGGCCCAATAGCATCTTTGCCATTTCGTTTATGAGATGAGCTGTCGTTTGAAGCCAAATGTTGACGGACAACTGAAACCCTACGTATATGTAACTGCTCACACCAAACATTGCTCCCTTCACTTCACGTCTTGGTGTAGCTGGTACTTTTAAACAAGCTTTCACAAAAATAAGATGCTCACAAACCATGACCTTTTGTATAATATTAAATTTCACAACCAACACAAATATTTTGGAAATATTAAATAAATGATCGCTGAAGCAAACTAGCAACATGTGAAGTATTCAGTATTAGTGCTTGCATTTCAACTTGCTACCCCTCGATTTGTAATCGCAGACTTGAACCACTGACCCACCCTTATTGTCTGCTACACGACACTGGTCCGTCCCTATTGGCTGCTTTACAACACAGACCCACCCCCATTTGGCTGGATTACATCTCTGATCCACACATAATAGCTGCTTTACATCACTAATCCACCCCTATTGGATGTTTCATATCATTGCTCCACCCATATTAGCTTTACACTATTGGCTGCTTTACACCATTGCTCCTCCCCTATTGGCTGTTTTACACCATTGCTCCTCCCTTAATGGCTGCTTTACACAATTGCTACTGCCCTATTGGCTGCTTTACACCATTGCTCCTCCCCTACTGGCTGTTTTACACCATTGCTCCTCCCCTACTGGCTGCTTTACACAATTGCTACTCCCATATTGGCTGCTTTACACAATTGCTACTCCCATATTGGCTACTTTACACCATTGTTCCTCCCCTATTGGCTGCTTTACACCATTGCTCCTCCAGTATTGGTTGTTTCACTATGAAGCTGGTATTTAAATATGCCAGAGCCATATGGGCTTATTTCCCTGCTAGGGACCTCATATATTGTATTCAGGTTTTTCTATCATATCACAAACTTCCTTGCAGTAACACCTGAATTTATCATTCCACACAGCAACCATATCCGTTACCACTTCTCATCTTTCTGTGTACATTTCACAATATAATGTTAGATCGCTTACAATGACTCAAACCCGGCGATCATAAACCATAGATCGTTACAACGATTCAAACCCGGCGATCATAAACCATAGATCGTTACAACGATTCAAACCTGGCGATCATAAACCATAGATCGTTACAACGATTCAAACCCGGCGATCATAAACCATAGATCGTTACAACGATTCAAACCTGGCGATCATAAACCATAGATCGTTACAACGATTCAAATCTGTCGATCATAAACCATAGATCGTTACAACGATTCAAACCCGGCGATCATAAACCATAGATCGCTACAACGATTCAAACCTGGCAATCATAAACCATAGATCGTTACAACGATTCAAATCTGTCGATCATAAACAATAGATCGTTTACAACGACTCAAACCTGGCGATCATAAAGCACAAACTTTCCTTGCCTCTAATGAAGAAACTCTCAATGTAGAGCGTGGCTTATTAACCAGGCTCTGCCGAGAGAAAATTCCAATGCAGGACCCTTTCCTTGGCTCTCGGGTACTTCCTGCCTATATTAACCCCAATAACCGATGTTTCAACCTTCCCTATTTGTATATCATTTGCAATTAAAATAGAAGAAATAAAATTGTATATGCAATGATGTTATACAAATAGATGCAAACAAATGTAGAAAATGATGAGATAACAACATTATAAATACAATTCTTTTGCCTCTACAACAGTAATTTACATCGTTATAATACGATATTATTCTGTTAACACTATTTACAATCGAAAATGCAAATGACCTACTAAGGAACAAAATATTTATTGTTAATATTTTGCGAAAACTCGCACAACACACGTAATTTATCTGTGCTACGTAATTTATCTGTGTTACGTAATTTATCTGTGTTACGTAATTTATCTGTGCTACGTAATTTATCTGTGTTACGTAATTTATCTGTGCTACGTAATTTATCTGTGTTACGTAATTTATCTGTGTTACGTAATTTATCTGTCCTAAGTTACTTATCTGTGCTACATAATTTATCTGTGCTACATAACCTAACTTAACTTGCCCCATCACATTTCTCCCTCATTCTCATAATGTATCTCCCTAATTCCCTCCCAGATATATCCAGACAGATGATGGCAGCTTCACCAGCCTCCTGTACATATGTACTCACACAATACTCAACACAAAAAATGTTGTTAATTTGCTTCAATATTCACGTTTCTCAAAATGTTCTGAAATCACAGATAAACTCAAAACAAGTGCCGCAAAAAGTGTAAAACAAAATCATTTGTCATAAAAAAGTATAAAAGAGTTTTTGTATCTGAAGATATATTGTATGTTACTTAACTCTGTGCGGTAGCCGTGAAAACAACCGCCAAATATGTCATGCAATTTCATTAGATAAATTTCTTTATTTATAGATGGTGACCTAATTAGTTCTGAACTAATCTTCCTTAGAGCCCTCTTAAATTTCTTAACACTATAGCATTAATGCATGTATACAATACTTATAACCAAAGTACACAGTTACGCAACGCAATATACATGTATAATCTTGTACAATGTAACTTAAACAAATCAGGTAATGTTATCGAAATACAAAACGACATAAGCATATTGAATGACAATCATTATATATAATATAACTTTCTAGTGTCTACCGATTAAAAAGTGGTTGTATCCATTATTTACATTTTGTCTTGAACATTAGAATATTTTGTAACGACAACAATTCTAAGGAAATTCCACGACATATTTCCAGAGTTTTCAGTTACAAATAAGAAAAAAATCACATTAATGAATCGTCATCTGCTACAATTATTTTGAACTATTTATAGCCTTTATTTTACCCAGCATGCAGAGTTAAATCATTCATAATTTTTTAATAGCAAAAAATCTTCAATTTGCGCTAACTTTTAAATTATAAAGAAAACGGGTTAATGTTATAATCATACAGTTACATTCTTTTTTCTTTGCAATTAATAGCACCAACATATATTTCTTGCCAATAAAATATCTGGAAAAACCTGACAATGTGCCAGGTCTGTACTATTTGTGCCAGCTCTGTACTAAGTGTGCCGGGTCTGTACTAATTGTGCCGGCTCTGTACTAAGTGTGCCGGGTCTGTACTAATTGTGCCGGATCTGTACTAAGTGTGCTGGCTCTGTACTAAGTGTGCCAGGTCTGTACTAAGTATGCGCCAGGTCTGTACTAAGTATGCCGGCTCTGTACTAAGTATGCCTGCTCTGTACTAATTGTGCCAGGTGTGTACTAAGTATGCGCCAGCTCTGTACTAAGTGTGCCGGATCTGTACTAATTGTGCCAGATCTGTACTAAGTGTGCTGGATCTGTACTAAGTGTGCTGGATCTGTACTAAGTGTGGCGGCTCTGTACTAAGTGTGCTGGATCTGTACTAAATTTGCCAGGTGTGTACTAAGTGTGCTGGATCTGTACTAAGTGTGGCGGCTCTGTACTAAGTGTGCCGGGTCTGTACTAAGTGTGCCGGCTTTGTTTATTATGGCTGTGATTAGTCTGTTTTGCGTAAAACAAGAAGGTGCCAGCTCTGTGGTAAATGTGCCAGCTCTGTGGTAAATGTGCCAGCTCTGTGGTAAATGTGCCAGCTCTGTGGTAAATGTGTCAGCTCTGTGGTAAATGCTCAAATGTGTCAAAATAGTCTGTTTTGCGTAAAACAAGAAGGTGCCAGCTCTGTGGTAAATGTGCCAGCTCTGTGGTAAATGTTCCAGCTCTGTGGTAAATGTGCCAGCTCTGTGGTAAATGTGCCAGCTCTGTGGTAAATGTGCCAGCTCTGTGGTAAATGTGTCAGCTCTGTGGTAAATGCTCAAATGTGTCAGCTCTGTGGTAAATGTGCCAGCTCTGTGGTAAATGTGTCAGCTCTGTGGTAAATGTGCCAGCTCTGTATATTATTGACTGAACTGTTTTGTGTAACACAAGAAGGACATGTAAAGCTGGTTCAGAATTATACACACTATGATGCATGTGTTTTGGTGTAAACATAGAACCCACGACACACCCTCTCTAAGGCAGACATTTCACGAATACGTATTATACATTGCTATGTATTTCTGTTTACATTACGTTCAAACATATTCTGTAACTTATCAAGATTGCATGTAAACTGCACAGCGACATGCCAAGAAAAGGCACAATTATATCTGCCAGGTATTAAACATAGGCATTCAACTTCTTAACACAACGGCAAATTAAGACGGACTACATTGCAACGGACTACATTGCACATTGCAATGGACTACATTGCAACTGACTACATTGCAATGGACTACATTGCGAGCCGTAACTACTTGAAGAATGATCACCATAACCCATGGATAAGTTACCTCCGTCCTTATTGGACGAAAATAATGTACCCATTTCTGATTGGTTATGATATTCCATTAGCTATCCAATGAAAAAGCCTTTTCTATAAACCTGTATATTGAATTATTTCAGCAAACTATATGTATTGACATGTTCTTCATCTTCAATTCCATACATCAAGCAAGTTGTACACTTACCTTTAATACAGCAATGTACTATTCTTCTTTTTTTTTTACAAAAATAAAAATATGCTTTCATGAAGCAGACGATGACAGTACACCTATTTTGATTAATGCTTCTAGAATGGTCATGTATCGAGAATGGAGGAAATATACACACACTATTAAATGCACATTTCCAGACAACACATTTACATATCTTCCTCAACAACATGCTCGAAATATTGACCCCAAAAACAAATGACATGTCTAATATTGGTCCAATCAAATGATTAACAACATACAGCTCACTTCATGCGACTGTGGAATTGCATTGATTACTAAAGTAGTCTATATACCGGTACATGAGAATCAGAATTGGTGTGTTATGCTTGCAAGGGGCAAAGGCTTAAGTTAACTTATGCATGCATTGGGACCCCTAGAAATTTCCATAGCAAACTGGTACTGGTTTCATGGAATGGTCTAATGTTTTGTGTTAATGTTGGATTCAAAATCATTGAGATTCAAATGTCCCAATGCATAATAACTACAGACCTGACATCCATGCCATGTATATTCACCCATAAGTCACCCTCAGTCATAAGTCGATAGCTTAAACTTGATTTATTTTACAACGATTGCGAAGCAAGTTTTAACAACTTATATTAATCACTCTCGTTGGCGCGGATGAAAGCGTAAATATGGTCAAAACCCACCTGTCCGATCTGGCGACCATCGTACTAGGTCACATACTTTCCGGTCCGAGGATCGAAACTGGGTTGCATTGGTGAGAAGCGAGTGTGCTAACCACTGCGCTAATCGGATAGCCAATAGGATAAGTTGATAGGCAATTTTGCAAACACAAGCAACAGTATAACAAAGATCTGCTTTTAGCAATCAGTGAAATTCCACAGTAAACTGAAACCTGTTATACGGTGAGAGATGAAGCGTTATAAGTGCAATGGAACCCAATCTGCTGTCAACATATCTTACGTTTTTATAACTTACTCTTGTGTCCTGTTAAAAATCTCTCATTTTTATTATGCAGTTAATATTGTATTAGTTGACTCATCTAAAATATAACATTTTCATTTTACTAATACATATATATACAGTGCATACTAAATATTTGTTTAACCTTTGATTGGGTTCCAAATGTTACCAAATTTGCTATGGCTTCGGATTGGCTACAATTAGTAAAACTGCACCAATAATATTGGCCGTTAGATAATTCAGTTTTTGAATGAGCCAATCATGTTCCGTATCCAAATACTAAGGCTTCGGATTGGCTACAATCAGTAAAAGTGCACCAATAATATTGGCCGTTAGATAATTCAGTTTTTGAAATGAGCCAATCATGTTCCGTATCCAAATACTAAGGCTTCGGATTGGCTACAATCAGTAAAAGTGCACCAATAATATTGGCCGTTAGATAATTCAGTTTTTGAAATGAGCCAATCATGTTCCATATAACTTTCACAATCAAATATACTTCCTTATCTTCTATTCCTACAACATACAGTAATGTCTTTTGTGAATAATCCAAGTTTCATCTCTAATCCACGTATGCATATATGAACATTGCCAGTTCAGTTCACAATTCACTAATGTTTTTCGAAATACTTCCTCACTTCTTTTTCGACAGTTTCTTTTGTTCTTTCTCTTTCAGTTTTTGTTCCTTTTCCAATTGTTTTCGTTCCTTCTCGATTTGTTTCCGTTCCTTTTCAAGCACTACTTTCAGTTCTTTCACTTTCTTTTTCAAATAGTCTCTGTCTTTTGTGTTAGATACACCGAGTGACTGAAGTGTAAAACGAAAATGCAAGGTTACAATCAAACAAGTATGTGTGTTTTGGGGTTTATTTATCGTCGCTACCGGTTGCCCATATGAGCGAAGCCTCCTGAAGAGATTAGTCATTTCAGAATTTTGGAGGATAGTGCAATGATACAGACAGAGACCAATTCCAGAGTCTCCTCTGGTTTACGTGCACGGTGTAATTCACGGACACAAGACCTTGGTTTAACGCATCATCTGAAAGACTTAATATTATTATGGCCAGGTCGCAGATATTCGCAGCAGTCCAATGTGCTAACCACTAGGCTACTGCCATCTGTTGCTTTCCCCATATATATAACACAACTATTTATTCTAAAATCACGTGGTCTATTTACTACATAGTGACTTAATATTATTAGGGACAGATGGTGGATCAAGACTGCGATCCCTGAACACTTTGCATGCTGGGTAAAATAAAGTATATAAATAGTTCAAATAATTGTAGCAGACGATAATTCATTAATGTGCATTTCTTATCTGCAAAATTACTCTTTGAAATGCTCAAAATGCAGACGCTATGGCCATTAAAAACCGGTCCTGAAGAAACCGATGTTTGGCGATTTCAAGCAAAAATCGTACAAAATGGACGAGTCATCATTGAATTGGACACAGTAACACCTGTTCATCTAGATGTTTGTCAACAAAATAGTTCATCTAGCTGTCAACAAAATAGTTCATCTAGCTGTCAACAAAATAGTTCATCTAGCTGTCAACAAAATAGTTCATCTAGATGTCAACAAACCTGGTAATGAACAGAACCGGTTTTCAGAATTCACTCCGTTGTCCAGGTGGAAATAGACTACATTGGGTTCTTCACCGATCACAGTTGCACGTATTCCATTGGACTATTTTAAGTGGCGTGCTTCATGTGTTAAGCTGGAAGTTCTTACCACACATAAAACTAAAACATTTGGTCTAGCATTCCAGAACAGAAATAAAGCAAGCACATTACTCTACTAAGACTAAGGTCGTGTCAATGGTAATTCTAAGAAGGAATTTATAATTTACTAGAATGCTTGGCAATGAATCGAGGCCAATATCATAAATAATTCCTAGAAAATAGTGAGGAAACGTCTTAACACTGATCATTCTAAGAAAAGTCATTGTATTGGCTAGAATCTGTGACAATGTCACAGCAGTTCAAAGAAGAAACCTTTGACATGCAACAATTCACGGAAATGACTTGAGACCCTGTCACAGATAGTTTCTAGGAAAATATCTCAAATCTGTCATAATCCTGGGAAAAAGATAAGGTATTGTGTACCGTAGGAAAAAGACAAGATCTTGTATAACTATTAAGTTCAAAGAATATACCTTCAATTTGTTAGAATCCATGGCAACGAGTTGTGGTCCTGTCACCGATTTCTCAGTAAACAGTTGAACGTATCGCTCCATCTCTATACCGATCAACCAATGCCGGACATTTTCATTGTTCCATTCGATTATCTGACCGGAACTAAACTGGTTCAATGTATGGTGTGATTGCTGATCCTACAACATTAAATATATACATTGATATTACGCTCGCCGTGGTGACTCGGCAGATCCTACAACATTAAATATATACATTGATATTACGCTCGCCATGGTGACTCGGCTGATCCTACAACATTAAATATATACATTGATATTACACTCGCCGTGGTGACTCGGCTGATCCTACAACATTAAATATATACATTGATATTACGCTCGCCATGGTGACTCGGCAGATCCTACAACATTAAATATATACATTGATATTACGCTCGCCATGGTGACTCGGCTGATCCTACAACATTAAATATATACATTGATATTACACTCGCCGTGGTGACTCGGCAGATCCTACAACATTAAATATATACATTGATATTACGCCCGTCATGGTTACTCGGCAGATCCTACAACATTAAATATATACATTGATATTACGCTCGCCATGGTGACTCGGCAGATCCTACAACATTAAATATATACATGATATTACGCTCGCCATGGTGACTCGGCGATCCTACAACATTAAATATATACATTGATATACCCCCTACCATTAAATATCATTGATTACACTCGCCGTGGTGACTCGGCAGATCCTACAACATTAAATATATACATTGATATACGCTCGCCATGGTGACTCGGCTGATCCTACAACATTAATATATACATTGATATTACGCTCGCCATGGTGACTCGGCTGATCCTACAACATTAAATATATACATTGATATTACACTCGCCGTGGTGACTCGGCAGATCCTACAACATTAAATATATACATTGATATTACGCCCGTCATGGTTACTCGGCAGATCCTACAACATTAAATATATACATTGATATTACGCTCGCCATGGTGACTCGGCAGATCCTACAACATTAAATATATACATTGATATTACGCTCGCCATGGTGACTCGGCTGATCCTACAACATTAAATATATACATTGATATTACGCTCGCCATGGTGACTCGGCTGATCCTACAACATTAAATATATACATTGATATTACGCCCGCCATGGTGACTCGGCTGATCCTACAACATTAAATATATACATTGATATTACGCCCGCCATGGTGACTCGGCTGATCCTACAACATTAAATATATACATTGATATTACGCCCGCCATGGTGACTCGGCTGTGCGGCTGATCCTACAACATTAAATATATACATTGATATTACGCCCGCCATGGTGACTCGGCTGATCCTACAACATTAAATATATACATTGATATTACACTCGCCATGGTGACTCGGCAGTGACGGCTGATGCTACAACATTAAATATATACATTGATATTACGCCCACCATGGTGACTCGGCTGTGTCGGCTGATCCTACAACATTAAATATATACATTGATATTACGCCAACCATGGTGACTCGGCTGTGTCGGCTGATCCTACAACATTAAATATATACATTGATATTACGCCAACCATGGTGACTCGGCTGTGTCGGCTGATCCTACAACATTAAATATATACATTGATATTACGCTCGCCATTGTAACAAAACAATGGTAAAATAAATAAAGTTTAAACTTTAATGCGCTTACCTCACTAGCTGGAGTTCCTGAGAAGTTATATGAAGTCTGTTCTATCTCTCCCACCATATAGCCAGACGAACCATCACTAATTGTACTAACACCTGGAACACGATCATAAACAACAAGGTGTAAATTGGTAATGCAAGTCGACAGTACAAGAGGTTCACACACCGAGGTAACGCTACAAGTTCCTGTAAACAATCAAGATGGCCAACATGGCAGCCATCTTGGATTTCGAATAAGACAGATTTTTTATCGATATAAATAGTCAAAAGTCACAGACAATACAACAGTTAAACCCGTAATGATGTTTGTTTTGGTTTCCTTGTTTTTTAGGCTTAAGTCGCAACTTAGGTCATATAGCGACTTTCCATTGTTGGTGGAGGAAGACCCCGGGAGCCCCTCCGAAAAGTATTTCAGGCAAAGAGACAGGAACCCGGGTAGAACCACTGACATTCTGTAAGTCAGCTGGCACCTACAGTGATGAGCGGCAAATGATTTGCCAGTTTGCCACATCCCTCCCCAAGAGCAGTGTTTCATGCACATACGGGCAACCCAATGTCTGGTCAACTAATGTCTGGGCAACCAATGTCTGGGCAATCCAATGTCTGGCCAACCCAATGTCTGGGCAACCCAATGTCTGGTCAACCCAATGTCTGGTCAACCCAATGTCTGGTCAACCCAATGTCTGGGCAACTAATGTCTGGTCAACTAATGTCTGGTCAACTAATGTCTGGTTAACTAATGTCTGGTCAACCAATGTCTGGTCAACTAATGTCTGGTCAACTAATGTCTGGTCAACCAATGTCTGGTCAACCCAATGTCTGGTCAACTAATGTCTGGTCAACTAATGTCTGGTCAACCAATGTCTGGTCAACTAATGTCTGGTCAACCCAATGTCTGGTCAACCCAATGTCTGGGCAACCCAATATCTGGACAACCCAATGTCTGGTCAACCCAATGTCTGGTCAACTAATGTCTGGTCAACCCAATGTCTGGTCAACCCAATGTCTGGTCAACCCAATGTCTGGACAACCCAATGTCTGGTCAACCCAATGTCTGGTCAACTAATGTCTGGTCAACCCAATGTCTGGTCAACCCAATGTCTGGACAACCCAATGTCTGGTCAACTAATGTCTGGTCAACCCAATGTCTGGTCAACCCAATGTCTGGACAACCCAATGTCTGGTCAACTAATGTCTGGTCAACTAATGTCTGGTCAACTAATGTCTGGGCAACTAATGTCTGGGCAACTAATGTCTGGTCAACTAATGTCTGGTCAACTAATGTCTGGTCAACTAATGTCTGGGCAACTAATGTCTGGGCAACTAATGTCTGGGCAACCAATGTCTGGTCAACTAATGTCTGGTCAACTAATGTCTGGGCAACTAATGTCTGGTCAACTAATGTCTGGGCAACCAATGTCTGGGCAACTAATGTCTGGTCAACCAATGTCTGGTCAACCCAATGTCTGGTCAACTAATGTCTGGGCAACCAATGTCTGGTCAACCCAATGTCCCAATGTCTGGTCAACCAATGTCTGGTCAACCAATGTCTGGTCAACTAATGTCTGGTCACCAAATGTCTGGACAACCCAATGTCTGGTCAACTAATGTCTGGTCAACCCAATGTCTGGTCAACTAATGTCTGGGCAACCCAATGTCTGGACAACCCAATGTCTGGTCAACCCAATGTCTGGTCAACCCAATGTCTGGGCAACTAGTGTCTGGTCAACTAATGTCTGGTCAACCAATGTCTGGGCAACCCAATGTCTGGACAACCCAATGTCTGGTCAACCCAATGTCTGGACAACCCAATGTCTGGTCAACCCAATGTCTGGGCAACCCAATGTCTGGACAACCCAATGTCTGGACAACCAATGTCTGGTCAACCCAATGTCTGGGCAACCCAATGTCTGGACAACCCAATGTCTGGTCAACCCAATGTCTGGTCAACCCAATGTCTGGAAAACCCAATGTCTGGTCAACTAATGTCTGGTCAACTAATGTCTGGTCAACCCAATGTCTGGTCAACCCAATGTCTGGGCAACCCAATGTCTGGTAAACTAATGTCTGGACAACCCAATGTCTGGTCAACTAATGTCTGGTCAACCCAATGTCTGGGCAACCCAATGTCTGGTCAACCCAATGTCTGGTCAACCAATGTCTGGTCAACTAATGTCTGGTCAACTAATGTCTGGACAACCCAATGTCTGGTCAACTAATGTCTGGTCAACTAATGTCTGGGCAACCCAACGTCTGGGCAACCCAATGTCTGGGCAACCAATGTCTGGTCAATCAATGTCTGGGCAACTAATGTCTGGTCAACCAATGTCTGGGCAACCAATGTCTGGTCAATCAATGTCTGGGCAACTAATGTCTGGTCAACCAATGTCTGGGCAACTAATGTCTGGTCAACCAATGTCTGGGCAACCCAATGTCTGGTCAAATAATGTCTGGGCAACCCAATGTCTGGCCAACCCTTGTCTGGCCAACCCATGTCTGGTCAACCAATGTCTGGTCAACCCAATGTCTGGGCAACTAATGTCTGGTCAACTAATGTCTGGTCAACTAATGTCTGGGCAACTAATGTCTGGGCAACTAATGTCTGGTCAACTAATGTCTGGGCAACTAATGTCTGGTCAACCCAATGTCTGGGCAACTAATGTCTGGGCAACTAATGTCTGGTCAACTAATGTGTGGTCAACTAATGTCTGGTCAACCAATGTCTGGTCAACCAATGTCTGGTCAACCAATTTCTGGTCAACCCAATGTCTGGTCAACCAATGTCTGGGCAACTAATGTCTGGGCAACTAATGTCTGGGCAACTAATGTCTGGTCAACCCAATGTCTGGTCAACCAATGTCTGGTCAACCAATGTCTGGTCAACTAATGTCTGGGCAACTAATGTCTGGGCAACTAATGTCTGGTCAACCCAATGTCTGGTCAACTAATGTCTGGGCAACCCAATGTCTGGTCAACCCAATGTCTGGACAACCCAATGTCTGGTCAACCCAATGTCTGGTCAACCCAATGTCTGGGCAACTAATGTCTGGTCAACTAATGTCTGGTCAACCAATGTCTGGGCAACCCAATGTCTGGACAACCCAATGTCTGGTCAACCCAATATCTGGACAACCCAATGTCTGGTCAACCCAATGTCTGGGCAACCCAATGTCTGGACAACCCAATGTCTGGTCAACCCAATATCTGGACAACCCAATGTCTGGTCAACCCAATGTCTGGACAACCCAATGTATGGGCAACCCAATGTCTGGACAACTCAATGTCTGGTCAACCCAATGTCTGGGCAACACAATGTCTGGACAACCCAATGTCTGGTCAACCCAATGTCTGGTCAACCCAATGTCTGGAAAACCCAATGTCTGGTCAACTAATGTCTGGTCAACCCAATGTCTGGTCAACCCAATGTCTGGGCAACCCAATGTCTGGTAAACTAATGTCTGGACAACCCAATGTCTGGTCAACTAATGTCTGGTCAACTAATGTCTGGACAACCCAATGTCTGGTCAACCCAATGTCTGGGCAACCCAATGTCTGGTCAACCCAATGTCTGGTCAACCAATGTCTGGTCAACTAATGTCTGGTCAACTAATGTCTGGACAACCCAATGTCTGGTCAACTAATGTCTGGTCAACTAATGTCTGGGCAACCCAACGTCTGGGCAACCCAATGTCTGGGCAACCAATGTCTGGTCAACCAATGTCTGGGCAACTAATGTCTGGTCAACCAAATGTCTGGTTAACTAATGTCTGGTCAACCAATGTCTGGGCAACCAATGTCTGGTCAATCAATGTCTGGGCAACTAATGTCTGGTCAACCAATGTCTGGGCAACCCAATGTCTGGTCAAATAATGTCTGGGCAACCCAATGTCTGGCCAACCCTTGTCTGGCCAACCCATGTCTGGTCAACCAATGTCTGGTCAACCCAATGTCTGGGCAACTAATGTCTGGTCAACTAATGTCTGGGCAACTAATGTCTGGTCAACTAATGTCTGGGCAACTAATGTCTGGTCAACCCAATGTCTGGGCAAGCCCAGACAACTAATGTCTGGTCAACTAATGTGTGGTCAACTAATGTCTGGTCAACCAATGTCTGGTCAACCAATGTCTGGTCAACCAATGTCTGGTCAACCAATGTCTGGTCAACTAATGTCTGGGCAACTAATGTCTGGGCAACTAATGTCTGGTCAACCCAATGTCTGGGCAACTAATGTCTGGTCAACCCAATGTCTGGGCAACTAATGTCTGGTCAACCCAATGTCTGGTCAACCAATGTCTGGTCAACTAATGTCTGGGCAACTAATGTCTGGGCAACTAATGTCTGGGCAACTAATGTCTGGTCAACCCAATGTCTGGTCAACTAATGTCTGGGCAACCCAATGTCTGGTCAACCCAATGTCTGGACAACCCAATGTCTGTTCAACCCAATGTCTGGTCAACCCAATGTCTGGGCAACTAATGTCTGGTCAACTAATGTCTGGTCAACCAATGTCTGGGCAACCCAATGTCTGGACAACCCAATGTCTGGTCAACCCAATATCTGGACAACCCAATGTCTGGTCAACCCAATGTCTGGGCAACCCAATGTCTGGACAACCCAATGTCTGGGCAACCCAATGTCTGGACAACCCAATGTCTGGTCAACCCAATATGTCTGGTCAACCCAATGTCTGGGCAACCCAATGTCTGGACAACCCAATGTCTGGTCAACCCAATGTCTGGTCAACCCAATGTCTGGAAAACCCAATGTCTGGTCAACTAATGTCTGGTCAACTAATGTCTGGTCAACCCAATGTCTGGTCAACCCAATGTCTGGGCAACCCAATGTCTGGTAAACTAATGTCTGGACAACCCAATGTCTGGTCAACTAATGTCTGGTCAACTAATGTCTGGACAACCCAATGTCTGGTCAACCCAATGTCTGGGCAACCCAATGTCTGGTCAACCCAATGTCTGGTCAACCAATGTCTGGTCAACTAATGTCTGGTCAACTAATGTCTGGACAACCCAATGTCTGGTCAACTAATGTCTGGTCAACTAATGTCTGGGCAACCCAACGTCTGGGCAACCCAATGTCTGGGCAACCAATGTCTGGTCAACCAATGTCTGGGCAACTAATGTCTGGGCAACTAATGTCTGGTCAACTAATGTCTGGTCAACCCAATGTCTGGTTAACTAATGTCTGGTCAACCAATGTCTGGTCAATCAATGTCTGGGCAACTAATGTCTGGTCAACCAATGTCTGGGCAACCAATGTCTGGCCAACCCTTGTCTGGCCAACCCATGTCTGGTCAACCAATGTCTGGTCAACCCAATGTCTGGGCAACTAATGTCTGGTCAACTAATGTCTGGGCAACTAATGTCTGGGCAACTAATGTCTGGTCAACTAATGTCTGGGCAACTAATGTCTGGTCAACCCAATGTCTGGGCAACTAATGTCTGGGCAACTAATGTCTGGTCAACTAATGTGTGGTCAACTAATGTCTGGTCAACCAATGTCTGGTCAACCAATGTCTGGTCAACCCAATGTCTGGTCAACCAATGTCTGGGCAACTAATGTCTGGGCAACTAATATCTGGGCAACTAATGTCTGGTCAACCAATGTCTGGTCAACCAATGTCTGGTCAACTAATGTCTGGGCAACTAATGTCTGGGCAACTAATGTCTGGTCAACCCAATGTCTGGGAAACTAATGTCTGGACAACCCAATGTCTGGGAAACTAATGTCTGGACAACCCAATGTCTGGGAAACTAATGTCTGGACAACCCAATGTCTGGGCAACCCAATGTCTGGTCAACCCAATGTCTGGTCAACCCAATGTCTGGTCAACATGCAACCCAATGTCTGGTCAACCCAATGTCTGGTCAACCCAATGTCTGTTGGTCAACCCAATGTCTGGTCAACCCAATGTCTGGTCAACCCAATGTCTGGTCAACCCAATGTCTGGTCAACCCAATGTCTGGGCAACCCAATGTCTGGTCAACAATGTCTGGTCAACCCAATGTCTGGTCAACCCAATGTCTGGGCAACCAATGTCTGGACAACCCAATGTCTGGTCAACCCAATGTCTGGACAACCCAATGTCTGGTCAACCCAATGTCTGGTCAACCCAATGTCTGGTCAACCCAATGTCTGGTCAACTAATGTCTGGACAACCCAATGTCTGGACAACCCAATGTCTGGTCAACAATGTCTGGAACCAATGTCTGGTCAACCCAATGTCTGGACAACCAATGTCTGGTCAACAATGCTGGTCAACCAATGTCTGGACAACCAATGTCTGGACAACCCAATGTCTGGCAACCCAATGTCTGGTCAACCAATGTCGGTAACAATGTCTGATCAACCCAATGTCTGGTCAACCCAATGTCTGGTCAACCCAATGTCTGGTCAACTAATGTCTGGTCAACCCAATGTCTGGGCAACCCAATGTCTGGGCAACCCAATGTCTGGGCAACTAATGTCTGGTCAACCAATGTCTGGTCAACCCAATGTCTGGGCAACCCAATGTCTGGGCAACCCAATGTCTGGACAACCCAATGTCTGGTCAACCCAATGTCTGGACAACCCAATGTCTGGTCAACCCAATGTCCCAATGTCTGGTCAACCAATGTCTGGTCAACCAATGTCTGGTCACCAAATGTCTGGGCAACCCAATGTCTGGGCAACCCAATGTCTGGTCAACTAATGTCTGGGCAACCCAATGTCTGGTCAACCCAATGTCTGGACAACCCAATGTCTGGTCAACCCAATATCTGGTCAACCCAATGTCTGGGCAACTAATGTCTGGTCAACTAATGTCTGGTCAACCAATGTCTGGGCAACCCAATGTCTGGACAACCCAATGTCTGGTCAACCCAATGTCTGGACAACCCAATGTCTGGTCAACCCAATGTCTGGGCAACCCAATGTCTGGACAACCCAATGTCTGGTCAACCCAATGTCTGGGCAACCCAATGTCTGGTCAACCCAATGTCTGGGCAACCCAATGTCTGGACAACCCAATGTCTGGTCAACCCAATGTCTGGTCAACTAATGTCTGGTCAACTAATGTCTGGTCAACCCAATGTCTGGGCAACCCAATGTCTGGTAAACCAATGTCTGGACAACCCAATGTCTGGTCAACTAATGTCTAGTCAACTAATGTCTGGACAACCCAGTGTCTGGTCAACCAATGTCTGGTCAACTAATGTCTGGTAAACTAATGTCTGGACAACCCAATGTCTGGTCAACTAATGTCTGGTCAACCCAATGTCTGGGCAACCCAATGTCTGGTAAACTAATGTCTGGACAACCCAATGTCTGGTCAACTAATGTCTGGGCAACCCAATGTCTGGACAACCCAATGTCTGGTCAACCCAATGTCTGGGCAACCCAATGTCTGGTCAACCCAATGTCTGGTCAACCAATGTCTGGTCAACTAATGTCTGGTCAACCAATGTCTGGTCAACTAATGTCTGGTCAACTAATGTCTGGACAACCCAATGTCTGGTCAACCAATGTCTGGTCAACTAATGTCTGGTCAACTAATGTCTGGGCAACCCAACGTCTGGGCAACCCAACGTCTGGGCAACCCAATGTCTGGGCAACCAATGTCTGGTCAACCATTGTCTGGGCAACCAATGTCTGGGCAACCCAATGTCTAGTCAAATAATGTCTGGGCAACCCAATGTCTGGCCAACCCTTGTCTGGCCAACCCATGTCTGGTCAACCAATGTCTGGTCAACCCAATGTCTGGGCAACTAATGTCTGGTCAACTAATGTCTGGTCAACCAATGTCTGGTCAACTAATGTCTGGGCAACTAATGTCTGGGCAACTAATGTCTGGGCAACCCAATGTCTGGTCAACCCAATGTCTGGTCAACCCAATGTCTGGTCAACTAATGTCTGGTCAACCCAATGTCTGGTCAACCCAATGTCTGGTCAACCAATGTCTGGTCAACCAATGTCTGGGCAACTAATGTCTGGTCAACTAATGTCTGGGCAACTAATGTCTGGTCAACCCAATGTCTGGGTCAACTAATGTCTGGTCAACTAATGTCTGGTCAACTAATGTCTGGGCAACTAATGTCTGGGCAACCAATGTCTGGGCAACCCAATGTCTGGGCAACCAATGTCTGGTCAACCAATGTCTGGTCAACCAATGTCTGGGCAACTAATGTCTGGTCAACTAATGTCTGGGCAACTAATGTCTGGTCAACCCAATGTCTGGTCAACCCAATGTCTGGTCAACTAATGTCTGGTCAACTAATGTCTGGTCAACCCAATGTCTGGTCAACCCAATGTCTGGTCAACCCAATGTCTGGTCAACCCAATGTCAAATGTCTGGTCAACCAATGTCTGGCACCAAATGTCTGGGCAACCCAATGTCTGGTCAACCCAATGTCTGGTCAACTAATGTCTGGGCAACCCAATGTCTGGTCAACCCAATGTCTGGACAACCCAATGTCTGGTCAACCCAATGTCTGGTCAACCCAATGTCTGGGCAACTAATGTCTGGTCAACTAATGTCTGGTCAACCAATGTCTGGGCAACCCAATGTCTGGACAACCCAATGTCTGGTCAACCCAATGTCTGGACAACCCAATGTCTGGTCAACCCAATGTCTGGGCAACCCAATGTCTGGACAACCCAATGTCTGGTCAACCCAATGTCTGGGCAACCCAATGTCTGGTCAACCCAATGTCTGGGCAACCCAATGTCTGGACAACCCAATGTCTGGTCAACCCAATGTCTGGTCAACTAATGTCTGGTCAACTAATGTCTGGTCAACCAATGTCTGGGCAACCCAATGTCTGGTAAACCAATGTCTGGACAACCCAATGTCTGGTCAACTAATGTCTGGTCAACTAATGTCTGGACAACCCAATGTCTGGTCAACCAATGTCTGGTCAACTAATGTCTGGTAAACTAATGTCTGGACAACCCAATGTCTGGTCAACTAATGTCTGGTCAACCCAATGTCTGGGCAACCCAATGTCTGGTAAACTAATGTCTGGACAACCCAATGTCTGGTCAACTAATGTCTGGGCAACCCAATGTCTGGACAACCCAATGTCTGGTCAACCCAATGTCTGGGCAACCCAATGTCTGGTCAACCCAATGTCTGGTCAACCAATGTCTGGTCAACTAATGTCTGGTCAACCAATGTCTGGTCAACTAATGTCTGGTCAACTAATGTCTGGACAACCCAATGTCTGGTCAACCAATGTCTGGTCAACTAATGTCTGGTCAACTAATGTCTGGGCAACCCAACGTCTGGGCAACCCAACGTCTGGGCAACCCAATGTCTGGGCAACCAATGTCTGGTCAACCATTGTCTGGGCAACCAATGTCTGGGCAACCCAATGTCTAGTCAAATAATGTCTGGGCAACCCAATGTCTGGCCAACCCTTGTCTGGCCAACCCATGTCTGGTCAACCAATGTCTGGTCAACCCAATGTCTGGGCAACTAATGTCTGGTCAACTAATGTCTGGTCAACCAATGTCTGGTCAACTAATGTCTGGGCAACTAATGTCTGGGCAACTAATGTCTGGGCAACCCAATGTCTGGTCAACCCAATGTCTGGTCAACCCAATGTCTGGTCAACCCAATGTCTGGTCAACTAATGTCTGGTCAACCCAATGTCTGGTCAACCCAATGTCTGGTCAACCCAATGTCTGGGCAACCCAATGTCTGGGCAACTAATGTCTGGTCAACTAATGTCTGGTCAACCCAATGTCTGGGCAACTAATGTCTGGTCAACTAATGTCTGGTCAACCCAATGTCTGGTCAACTAATGTCTGGGCAACTAATGTCTGGTCAACTAATGTCTGGGCAACTAATGTCTGGGCAACCAATGTCTGGTCAACCAATGTCTGGGCAACTAATGTCTGGTCAACTAATGTCTGGGCAACTAATGTCTGGTCAACCCAATGTCTGGTCAACCCAATGTCTGGTCAACTAATGTCTGGTCAACTAATGTCTGGTCAACCCAATGTCTGGTCAACCCAATGTCTGGTCAACCCAATGTCTGGTCAACCCAATGTCTGGGCAACCCAATGTCTGGTCAACCCAATGTCTGGTCAACTAATGTCTGGTCAACTAATGTCTGGTCAACCCAATGTCTGGACAACCCAATGTCTGGTCAACCCAATGTCTGGTCAACCCAATGTCTGGTCAACCCAATGTCTGGGCAACCAATGTCTGGGCAACTAATGTCTGGTCAACCCAATGTCTGGTCAACCCAATGTCTGGGCAACTAATTTCTGGGCAACCCAATGTCTGGACAACCCAATGTCTGGTCAACCCAATGTCTGGACAACCCAATGTCTGGTCAACCCAATGTCCCAATGTCTGGTCAATTAATGTCTGGTCAACCAATGACTGGGCAACCCAATGTCTGGTCAAATAATGTCTGGGCAACCCAATGTCTGGCCAACCCTTGTCTGGCCAACCCATGTCTGGTCAACCAATGTCTGGTCAACTAATGTCTGGGCAACTAATGTCTGGTCAACTAATGTCTGGGCAACTAATGTCTGGGCAACTAATGTCTGGGCAACTAATGTCTGGGCAACTAATGTCTGGGCAACTAATGTCTGGTCAACTAATGTCTGGGCAACCCAATGTCTGGGCAACTAATGTCTGGGCAACTAATGTCTGGTCAACTAATGTGTGGTCAACTAATGTCTGGTCAACCAATGTCTGGTCAACGAATGTCTGGTCAACCCAATGTCTGGTCAACCAATGTCTGGGCAACTAATGTCTGGGCAACTAATGTCTGGTCAACCCAATGTCTGGTCAACCAATGTCTGGTCAACCAATGTCTGGTCAACTAATGTCTGGTCAACCAATGTCTGGGCAACCCAATGTCTGGTCAACCCAATGTCTGGTCAACCCAATGTCTGGTCAACCCAATGTCTGGTCAACCCAATGTCTGGTCAACCCAATGTCTGGTCAACCAATGTCTGGTCAACCCAATGTCTGGGCAACCCAATGTCTTGTCAACCCAATGTCTGGTCAACCCAATGTCTGGAACAATGTCTGGTCAACAATGTCTGGTCAACAAGTCTGGTCAACCCAATGTCTGGGCAACCAACATCTGGGCAACCCGACATCTGGGCAATCTAATCATCTGTGCAATCCAACGTCTGCGCAACCAGCTAAAACGACAGCCCGTCGAGCCAGCACACCTATTCTGTTATTGTGCATATATTTGTTAGTTTCCATTTAGACCACTATAACACTACATCATCTACATGCACATCATGCTGTTAGAGATACATGTAAATACAAACAACCAAATATTGAAACGAAATTTAGTTGTTATCAAAATACAGTAGAACATGTCGCGAAGTCTGAATTAACTCTTAAACCTGCCGAATAAATTGCGCAAACAACATAGATCCAGATCAAATGCCGCATCTGATCAGGATCTATGTTGTTTGCTATTCACTCAAGTGTTTCAGCTCCACTATCCGAATAGCAAGCAGCATAGAGCCTGATCAGACGGCACGTTCTGTGCCGGCTGATCTGGCTCAATGCTGTTTGCAAAAGTGACTTTAGTTGTGGTTGGCAGGTTATGGGTTAAATAGAGATGCTATATGCTCTTGGAACCAGGGTCATCATGTGCTCCAGGATGATTAACGTGGTCCAGGTTCTCGAGTGTATATGTTAAACACGAGTTTGCATATTTGTTAAGTTTCTTCTTTCATAAGGAGCTACAATATGCTTATTAGAATATTCTAATAATTATTTCCTTAACCCATTTCATTCTGGATACATTTAAAGGTTTTTGCAAACAACATAGTTCCAGATCAGCCGCAGCGTGATGCTGCGTGCTGATCAGGATCTATGTTGTTTGCTACATAGCCAAGTGTCTTAGCAAGATCATCTGAATAGCAAACAGCATAGAGCCTGATCAGACGGAAATTTCCATGGCGGATGATCTGGCTCTATGTTCTTTGCAAATACGAATGGTATCCAGAATCAAATGGGTTAATATATTGCTGCAATTCGAGAAAGCATACCCTGATTCTTTTACATGCCCGGTGTATAGCACCGAAATACGCGACCTCGGTTTATAACCACCATATCCACCATAAAATTATACAATTATCAGGAGGCACCGCCCCGGGGCGACTAACCAAGGTGATGACACTAAATAACCATTAATAAAAAATATAAAAATAACAAAACTGTATGTACCAGCAACCGTAAATACACAGTGTACAAGCTTACCATCGAAATCATGTCCTGTATCTATTTTCTTTTTCGAAATTAGAGTAATTCCCCCGTCACCAGCAGTATCTTCTATACTGAGGGAGCGTGCCGACACGAACGCAACTCCTCCCCGCTTATCTCTGTCACCACCAAATTTGAAAGGCAGTTTGGGTAAATGCCCTGTAGCGTATAAAGTTAGTCTACGAGATTAGTAAGTTACACCAACACGCATATAATATTATACAATAGAGCAGCGAAACAATGCATCCCCATTTTGCGGAAAAATAATGTGGTTACCAAGTATTTCTTCAAATGAAGGCGGTAAGTTATTGAGAATTAATGTAGCATCGCATCCATACAGATTGCATTCTGGGTCAATCTCCAGCTCAACTTTACAATGACAGAAATCGGTGCCCAGTTTTAATAGTGACATATTTCGGCACCAAGTTTTACAGTGATAAATCAGTGGTCAGCTTTACAGTGACAGAAATCAGTACCAAGTTCCACAGTGACATAACTTGGTACCCAACTTTGCAGTGACAGAAATCAGTACCCAGCTTTGCAGTGACAGGAATCGGTACCCAACTATACATGGGCAGACATTGGTACCCAGCTTAACAGCAACAGAAATCGGTACCCAGCTTTACAGTGACAGAAATCGGTACCCAGCTTTACAAGGACAGAAATTGGTACCCAGCTTTACAGGGACCGAAATCGGTACCCAACTATACATGGGCAGACATTGGTACCCAGCTTAACAGCAACAGAAATCGGTACCCAGCTTTATAGGGACAGAAATCGGTACCCAGTTTTACAGGGACAGAAATCAGTACCCAGCTTTACAGGGACAGACATTGGTACCCAGCTCTACAATGACAGAAATTGGTACCCAGCTTTACAGTGACAGAATTTCTGAGCACAACATTGATCACTTGGTCACAGCATTATAATATTTAGCCGTTTCTAGAATGGCCGCGCAGAATTATTTTTTTCAAAACATAAAGAGATTAATACATCTGGAGATGGTGCCCACAATGTTGCAGGGACATGAAGCAACTTAATCCTCAATTATTTCTAACTTACCCACCCCCCAAACTCGTCACTATTTCACTGCTCAATATTCATTATGCATGTATTAACATTTCAATACAATCAGTTAAATCGTTTAATCATCACATGCAAATACAACCTATTATATACACCAAGCAAAGTACGCTCACAGACGTATTCTAACCAAGATCGGTAATTTGCATATTTCATATAAACACATCCTCAAATAACACATAGCTCTATTATATTACACATACACCATTCATAATACATTATTTTATGCTTTCCAATGAAATATAGAAATTTACGTGAAATAAAATGCGTCATTCCACGGGTTGTTAAAAATCAGTGGAATAACACATTTTTATTTCGCACTGGTTTGCACGAGTGATACCTAGCCACTGCATGTTGAAATGTTGTCAAAACGTACGTTTTCGGACTCCAAATATCAGTGACATCATTTATGACATAATTTATGCCATTTATAGTCGTCGAAACACGACGTTCTAGCACACAGTTACATTGTTTTATATCATACAAAAAACACAACAGTCTAAAATAAAAAGAAAATTTGTTTTAACCCATTCAACACCAAGTAACTCACATGGACTGGTCCATGATATTCCTAAACCAATAAATGAATCAGAAAATCACATTTGGACAAGTTCATTTATCAAAATGGGTAATTATGTCTAAAAATAGTCATATCACTGACAAAAAGTGCAGATCCTGATGAGACGGCTCGTCACGAGCCGGCTCATCTGGATTTACACTTTTTGTAAGCCTATTTAGAGGTCTGTGGTGTTGAAAGGGTTAAGTATTGCAGTTTATAAGCTCACGGTCACGCCTGACACGGCTCGCACAATCTTCCACCATCAAGTCTAACAATACAGTTAATCTAAATCGGGGGGGGGGTGCTACATGCGCTGTATAAGTTCATAGCTCATGCTTGCATGCAAATAACTCTCGTCCACCTAAAACTAAACCAACATTACCAGCAAAGTGTTCCTTGAAATTCAACGTTCTATGGGAACTCGCACGGCTCGGGGTAGAGGGACATTTGGGGGACTTAGCTTCCCTTTATCAATATTTTGTTTCCATCTTGAAAACGCTCATAGAAAACAGTCGTACAGCTCGGGCTAGAGGGACATTTGGGAGATTTAGTTTCCATACATCAATATATTGTTTGTCATGAAATGTGGCAGAAGACGGGATCTGGTCACATGACCACGTAATATCACAAACTTAGTGTATGCATCATAGATATGGAAAGCCAATTGTGCAAGGTGTACAACATTAAATTTAAAAAAACTAACGAAAAGCAATTCTCAGAAATAATCAATATACAATCACAGGGTTCATTCAAGGTCAGAATTTTTGGGAGAGGTGAGAAAGCAAGGGATTGCGTCCTTAATTAAACAGGGTTCATTCTAGGTCAGAATTGTTGGGAGAAGTGAGAAAGCGCG
>CM026392.1:43512446-43626612 GCA_014843695.1 Archivesica marissinica | reverse complement strand
ACCCAATGTCTGGGCAACTAATGTCTGGTCAACTAATGTCTGGTCAACCCAATGTCTGGTCAACTAATGTCTGGGCAACTAATGTCTGGTCAACTAATGTCTGGGCAACTAATGTCTGGGCAACCCAATGTCTGGGCAACCCAATGTCTGGGCAACCAATGTCTGGTCAACCAATGTCTGGTCAACCAATGTCTGGGCAACTAATGTCTGGTCAACTAATGTCTGGGCAACTAATGTCTGGTCAACCCAATGTCTGGTCAACCCAATGTCTGGTCAACTAATGTCTGGTCAACTAATGTCTGGTCAACCCAATGTCTGGTCAACCCAATGTCTGGTCAACCCAATGTCTGGGCAACCCAATGTCTGGTCAACCCAATGTCTGGTCAACTAATGTCTGGTCAACTAATGTCTGGTCAACCCAATGTCTGGACAACCCAATGTCTGGTCAACCCAATGTCTGGTCAACCCAATGTCTGGTCAACCCAATGTCTGGGCAACCAATGTCTGGGCAACTAATGTCTGGTCAACCCAATGTCTGGTCAACCCAATGTCTGGGCAACTAATTTCTGGGCAACCCAATGTCTGGACAACCCAATGTCTGGTCAACCCAATGTCTGGACAACCCAATGTCTGGTCAACCCAATGTCCCAATGTCTGGTCAACTAATGTCTGGTCAACCAATGACTGGGCAACCCAATGTCTGGTCAAATAATGTCTGGGCAACCCAATGTCTGGCCAACCCATGTCTGGCCAACCCATGTCTGGTCAACCAATGTCTGGGCAACCAATGTCTGGGCAACTAATGTCTGGTCAACTAATGTCTGGGCAACTAATGTCTGGGCAACTAATGTCTGGGCAACCAATGTCTGGGCAACCAATGTCTGGGCAACCAATGTCTGGTCAACCAATGTCTGGTCAACCCAATGTCTGGGCAACAATGTCTGCAACTAATGTCTGGTCAACTAAGTTGGTCAACAATGTCTGGCAACCAATGTCTGGTCAACCAATGTCTGGTCAACCCAATGTCTGGTCAACCAATGTCTGGGCAACTAATGTCTGGGCAACTAATGTCTGGTCAACCCAATGTCTGGTCAACCCAATGTCTGGTCAACCCAATGTCTGGTCAACCCAATGTCTGGGCAACCCAATGTCTGGACAACCCAATGTCTGGTCAACCCAATGTCTGGGCAACCCAATGTCTGGACAACCCAATGTCTGGTCAACCCAATGTCTGGTCAACCCAATGTCTGGAAACCCATGTCTGGTCAACTAATGTCTGGTCAACTAATGTCTGGTCAACCAATGTCTGGCAACCCAATGTCTGGTAAACTAATGTCTGGACAACCCAATGTCTGGTCAACTAATGTCTGGGCAAACCAATGTCTGGACCCAATGTCTGGTCACCCAATGTCTGGGCAACCCAATGTCTGGTCAACCCAATGTCTGGTCAACCAATGTCTGGTCAACTAATGTCTGGTCAACCAATGTCTGGTCAACTAATGTCTGGTCAACTAATGTCTGGCAACCCAATGTCTGGGCAACCAATGTCTGGTCAACCAATGTCTGGGCAACTAATGTCTGGTCAACCAAATGTCTGGTCAACTAATGTCTGGTCAACCAATGTCTGGGCAACCAATGTCTGGTCAACCAATGTCTGGGCAACTAATGTCTGGTCAACCAATGTCTGGGCAACCCAATGTCTGGTCAAATAATGTCTGGGCAACCCAATGTCTGGCCAACCCTTGTCTGGCCAACCCATGTCTGGTCAACCAATGTCTGGTCAACCCAATGTCTGGGCAACTAATGTCTGGTCAACTAATGTCTGGGCAACTAATGTCTGGTCAACTAATGTCTGGGCAACTAATGTCTGGTCAACCCAATGTCTGGGCAACCCCAACTAATGTCTGGTCAACTAATGTCTGGTCAACTAATGTCTGGTCAACCAATGTCTGGTCAACCAATGTCTGGTCAACAACGGCAACTAATGTCTGGTCAACTAATGTCTGGGCAACTAATGTCTGGTCAACCCAATGTCTGGTCAACCCAATGTCTGGTCAACTAATGTCTGGTCAACTAATGTCTGGTCAACCCAATGTCTGGTCAACCCAATGTCTGGGCAACCCATGTCTGGGCAACCCATGTCTGGTCAACTAATGTCTGGTCAACCAATGTCTGGTCAACCCAATGTCTGGTCAACCCAATGTCTGGTCAACCAATGTCTGGTCAACCCATGTCTGGTCAACCCAATGTCTGGGCAACCAATGTCTGGTCAACCCAATGTCTGGGCAACTAATGTCTGGGCAACCCAATGTCTGGTCAACCCAATGTCTGGTCAACCCAATGTCTGGACAACCCAATGTCTGGTCAACCCAATGTCCCAATCTCTGGTCAACCAATGTCTGGTCACCAAATGTCTGAGCAACCCAATGTCTGGGCAACCCAATGTCTGGGCAACTAATGTCTGGGCAACCCAATGTCTGGTCAACCCAATGTCTGGTCAACCCAATGTCTGGGCAACTAATGTCTGGTCAACCCAATGTCTGGGCAACCCAATGTCTGGTCAACTAATGTCTGGGCAACCCAATGTCTGGTCAACCCAATGTCTGGACAACCCAATGTCTGGTCAACCCAATGTCTGGTCAACCCAATGTCTGGGCAACTAATGTCTGGTCAACTAATGTCTGGTCAACCAATGTCTGGGCAACCCAATGTCTGGACAACCCAATGTCTAGTCAACCCAATGTCTGGACAACCCAATGTCTGGTCAACCCAATGTCTGGGCAACCCAATGTCTGGACAACCCAATGTCTGGGCAACCCAATGTCTGGACAACCCAATGTCTGGTCAACCCTATGTCTGGGCAACCCAATATCTGGACAACCCAATGTCTGGTCAACCCAATGTCTGGTCAACCCAATGTCTGGAAAACCCAATGTCTGGTCAACTAATGTCTGGTCAACTAATGTCTGGTCAACCCAATGTCTGGGCAACCCAATGTCTGGTAAACTAATGTCTGGACAACCCAATGTCTGGTCAACTAATGTCTGGGCAACCCAATGTCTGGACAACCCAATGTCTGGTCAACCCAATGTCTGGGCAACCCAATGTCTGGTCAACCCAATGTCTGGTCAACCAATGTCTGGTCAACTAATGTCTGGTCAACCAATGTCTGGTCAACTAATGTCTGGTCAACTAATGTCTGGACAACCCAATGTCTGGTCAACCAATGTCTGGTCAACTAATGTCTGGTCAACTAATGTCTGGGCAACCCAACGTCTGGGCAACCCAACGTCTGGGCAACCCAATGTCTGGGCAACCAATGTCTGGTCAACCATTGTCTGGGCAACCAATGTCTGGGCAACCCAATGTCTAGTCAAATAATGTCTGGGCAACCCAATGTCTGGCCAACCCTTGTCTGGCCAACCCATGTCTGGTCAACCAATGTCTGGTCAACCCAATGTCTGGGCAACTAATGTCTGGTCAACTAATGTCTGGTCAACCAATGTCTGGTCAACTAATGTCTGGGCAACTAATGTCTGGGCAACTAATGTCTGGGCAACCCAATGTCTGGTCAACCCAATGTCTGGTCAACCCAATGTCTGGTCAACCCAATGTCTGGTCAACTAATGTCTGGTCAACCCAATGTCTGGTCAACCCAATGTCTGGTCAACCCAATGTCTGGGCAACCCAATGTCTGGGCAACTAATGTCTGGTCAACTAATGTCTGGTCAACCCAATGTCTGGGCAACTAATGTCTGGTCAACTAATGTCTGGTCAACCCAATGTCTGGTCAACTAATGTCTGGGCAACTAATGTCTGGTCAACTAATGTCTGGGCAACTAATGTCTGGGCAACCAATGTCTGGTCAACCAATGTCTGGGCAACCAATGTCTGGTCAACTAATGTCTGGTCAACTAATGTCTGGTCAACCCAATGTATGGACAACCCAATGTCTGGTCAACCAATGTCTGGACAACCAATGTCTGGTCAACCCAATGACTGGTCAACCCAATGTCTGGACAACCAATGTCTGGACAACCCAATGTCTGGTCAACCCAATGTCTGGTCAACTAATGTCTGGGCAACCCAATGTCTGGTCAACCCAATGTCTGGTCAACTAATGTCTGGTCAACCCAAGTCTGGGCAACCCAATGTCTGGTCAACCCAATGTCTGGTCAACCCAATGTCTGGGCAACCCAATGTCTGGTCAACCCAATGTCTGGTCAACCCAATGTCAGGTCAACTAATGTCTGGACAACCCAATGTCTGGTCAACCCAATGTCTGGTCAACTAATGTCTGGTCAACCCAATGTCTGGGCAACCCAATGTCTGGTCAACCCAATGTCTGGTCAACTAATGTCTGGTCAACCCAATGTCTGGGTAACCCAATGTCTGGTCAACCAATGTCTGGTCAACTAATGTCTGGTCAACCCAATGTCTGGTCAACTAATGTCTGGGCAACCCAATGTCTGGTCAACCCAATGTCTGGTCAACCCAATGTCTGGTCAACTAATGTCTGGTCAACCCAATGTCTGGGCAACCCAATGTCTGGTCAACCCAATGTCTGGTCAACCCAATGTCTGGTCAACCCAATGTCTGGGCAACTAATGTCTGGTCAACTAATGTCTGGTCAACCCAATATATGGGTAACCCAATGTATGGGTAACCCAATGTCAGGTCAACCCAATGTATGGGCAACCCAATGTATGGGTAACCCAATGTCTGGTCAACCCAATGTCTGGTCAACCCAATGTATGGGCAACCCACTGTATGGGTAACCCAATGTCTGGTCAACTAATGTCTGGTCAACTAATGTCTGGTCAACCCAATGTATGGACAACCCAATGTCTGGTCAACCCAATGTCTGGACAACCCAATGTCTGGTCAACCCAATGACTGGTCAACCCAATGTATGGACAACACAATGTCTGGACAACCCAATGTCTGGTCAACCCAATGTCTGGTCAACTAATGTCTGGGCAACCCAATGTCTGATCAACCCAATGTCTGGTCAACCCAATGTCTGGTCAACCAATGTCTGGTCAACTAATGTCTGGTCAACCCAATGTCTGGGCAACCCAATGTCTGGTCAACCCAATGTCTGGTCAACCAATGTCTGGGCAACCCAATGTCTGGTCAACCCAATGTCTGGTCAACCCAATGTCAGGTCAACTAATGTCTGGACAACCCAATGTCTGGTCAACCCAATGTCTGGTCAACTAATGTCTGGTCAACCCAATGTCTGGGCAACCCAATGTCTGGTCAACCCAATGTCTGGTCAACTAATGTCTGGTCAACCCAATGTATGGGTAACCCAATATCTGGTCAACTAATGTCTGGTCAACTAATGTCTGGTCAACCAATGTCTGGTCAACCCAATGTCTGGTCAACCAATGTCTGGTCAACCAATGTCTGGGCAACTAATTTCTGGTCAACCCAATGTCTGGACAACCCAATGTATGGGTAACCCAATGTCTGGTCAACCCAATGTCTGGTCAACCCAATGTCTGGTCAACCCAATGTCTGGGCAACCAATGTCTGGTCAACCCATGTCTGGTCAACCCAATGTCTGGTCAACCCAATGTCTGGTCAACCAATGTCTGGGCAACCAATGTCTGGTCAACCCAATGTCTGGGCAACCCAATGTCTGGTCACCCAATGTCTGGTCAACCAATGTCTGGTCAACCCAATGTCTGGCAACTAATGTCTGGTCAACTAATGTCTGGTAAACCCAATGTATGGGTAACCCAATATCTGGTCAACCCAATGTCTGGGCAACCAATGTCTGGTCAACTAATGTCTGGGCAACTAATGTCTGGTCAACCCAATGTCTGGGCAACCAATGTCTGGGCAACCCAATGTATGGGCAACCCAATGTCTGGGCAACTAATATCTGGGCAACCCAATTTCTGGACAACCAATGTCTGGGCAACCCAATGTCTGGGCAACCCAATGTCTGGTCAACCCAATGTCTGGGCAACCCAATGTATGGGCAACCCAATGTCTGGGCAACTAATGTATGGGCAACCCAATTTCTGGACAACCAATGTCTGGTCAACCAATGTCTGGTCAACTAATGTCTGGGCAACCCAATGTCTGGGCAACCCAATGTCTGGTCAACCCAATGTCTGGTCAACCCAATGTCTGGTCAACCCAATGTCTGGTCAACCCAATGTCTGGGCAACCCAATGTCTGGGCAACTAATGTCTGGGCAACCCAATGTCTGGTCAACCCAATGTCTGGTCAACCCAATGTCTGGTCAACCCAATGTCTGGGCAACCCAATGTCTGGTCAACCCAATGTCTGGTCAACCAATGTCTGGTCAACTAATGTCTGGTCAACCCAATGTCTGGTCAACCCAATGTCTGGTCAACCCAATGTCTGGTCAACCCAATGTCTGGTCAACCCAATGTCTGGGCAACCAATGTCTGGTCAACCCAATGTCTGGTCAACCCAATGTCTGGTCAACCAATGTCTGGTCAACCCAATGTCTGGTCAACCCAATGTCTGGTCAACCCAATGTCTGGTCAACCCAATGTCTGGTCAACCCAATGTCTGGTCAACCAATGTCTGGTCAACAATGTCTCAACCCAATGTCTGGACAACCCAATGTCTGCACTAATGTCTGGTCACCCAATGTCTGGTCAACTAATGTCTGGTCAACCCAATGTCTGGGCAACCCAATGTCTGGTCAACTAATGTCTGGTCAACCCAATGTCTGGGCAACCCAATGTCTGGTCAACCCAATGTCTGGTCAACTAATGTCTGGTCAACCCAATGTCTGGTCAACTAATGTCTGGTCAACCCAATGTCTGGGCAACCCAATGTCTGGTCAACCCAATGTCTGGGCAACCAACGTCTGATCAACACAATATCTGGGCAACCAAATGTCTGGGCAACCAACATCTGGGCAACCAACATCTGGGCAACCCGACATCTGGGCAATCTAATCATCTGTGCAATCCAACGTCTGCGCAACCAGCTAGAACGACAGCCCGTCGAGCCAGCATACCTATTCTGTTATTGTGCATATATTTGTTAGTTTCCATTTAGACCACTATAACACTACATCATCTACATGCACATCATGCTGTTAGAGATACATGTAAATACAAACAACCAAATATTGAAACGAAATTTAGTTGTTATCAAAATACAGTAGAACATGTCGCGAAGTCTGAATTAACTCTTAAACCTGCCGAATAAATTGCGCAAACAACATAGATCCAGATCAAATGCCGCATCTGATCAGGATCTATGTTGTTTGCTATTCACTCAAGTGTTTCAGCTCCACTATCCGAATAGCAAGCAGCATAGAGCCTGATCAGACGGCACGTTCTGTGCCGGCTGATCTGGCTCAATGCTGTTTGCAAAAGTTACTTTAGTTGTGGTTGGCAGGTTATGGGTTAAATAGAGATGCTATATGCTCTTGGAACCAGGGTCATCATGTGCTCCAGGATGATTAACGTGGTCCAGGTTCTCGAGTGTATATGTTAAACACGAGTTTGCATATTTGTTAAGTTTCTTCTTTCATAAGGAGCTACAATATGCTTATTAGAATATTCTAATAATTATTTCCTTAACCCATTTCATTCTGGATACATTTAAAGGTTTTTGCAAACAACATAGTTCCAGATCAGCCGCAGCGTGACGCTGCATGCTGATCAGGATCTATGTTGTTTGCTACATAGCCAAGTGTCTTAGCAAGATCATCTGAATAGCAAACAGCATAGAGCCTGATCAGACAGAAATTTCCATGGCGGATGATCTGGCTCTATGTTCTTTGCAAATACGAATGGTATCCAGAATCAAATGGGTTAATATATTGCTGCAATTCGAGAAAGCATACCCTGATTCTTTTACATGCCCGGTGTATAGCACCGAAATACGCGACCTCGGTTTATAACCACCATATCCACCATAAAATTATACAATTATCAGGAGGCACCGCCCCGGGGCGACTAACCAAGGTGATGACACTAAATAACCATTAATAAAAAATATAAAAATAACAAAACTGTATGTACCAGCAACCGTAAATACACAGTGTACAAGCTTACCATCGAAATCATGTCCTGTATCTATTTTCTTTTTCGAAATTAGAGTAATTCCCCCGTCACCAGCAGTATCTTCTATACTGAGGGAGCGTGCCGACACGAACGCAACTCCTCCCCGCTTATCTCTGTCACCACCAAATTTGAAAGGCAGTTTGGGTAAATGCCCTGTAGCGTATAAAGTTAGTCTACGAGATTAGTAAGTTACACCAACACGCATATAATATTATACAATAGAGCAGCGAAACAATGCATCCCCATTTTGCGGAAAAATAATGTGGTTACCAAGTATTTCTTCAAATGAAGGCGGTAAGTTATTGAGAATTAATGTAGCATCGCATCCATACAGATTGCATTCTGGGTCAATCTCCAGCTCAACTTTACAATGACAGAAATCGGTGCCCAGTTTTAATAGTGACATATTTCGGCACCAAGTTTTACAGTGATAAATCAGTGGTCAGCTTTACAGTGACAGAAATCAGTACCAAGTTCCACAGTGACATAACTTGGTACCCAACTTTGCAGTGACAGAAATCAGTACCCAGCTTTGCAGTGACAGGAATCGGTACCCAACTATACATGGGCAGACATTGGTACCCAGCTTAACAGCAACAGAAATCGGTACCCAGCTTTACAGTGACAGAAATTGGTACCCAGCTTTACAAGGACAGAAATTGGTACCCAGCTTTACAGGGACCGAAATCGGTACCCAACTATACATGGGCAGACATTGGTACCCAGCTTAACAGCAACAGAAATCGGTACCCAGCTTTATAGGGACAGAAATCGGTACCCAGTTTTACAGGGACACAAATCAGTACCCAGCTTTACAGGGACAGACATTGGTACCCAGCTCTACAATGACAGAAATTGGTACCCAGCTTTACAGTGACAGAATATCTGAGCACAACATTGATCACTTGGTCACAGCATTATAATATTTAGCCGTTTCTAGAATGGCCGCGCAGAATTATTTTTTTCAAAACATAAAGAGATTAATACATCTGGAGATGGTGCCCACAATGTTGCAGGGACATGAAGCAACTTAATCCTCAATTATTTCTAACTTACCCACCCCCCAAACTCGTCACTATTTCACTGCTCAATATTCATTATGCATGTATTAACATTTCAATACAATCAGTTAAATCGTTTAATCATCACATGCAAATACAACCTATTATATACACCAAGCAAAGTACGCTCACAGACGTATTCTAACCAAGATCGGTAATTTGCATATTTCATATAAACACATCCTCAAATAACACATAGCTCTATTATATTACACATACACCATTCATAATACATTATTTTATGCTTTCCAATGAAATATAGAAATTTACGTGAAATAAAATGCGTCATTCCACGGGTTGTTAAAAATCAGTGGAATAACACATTTTTATTTCGCACTGGTTTGCACGAGTGATACCTAGCCACTGCATGTTGAAATGTTGTCAAAACGTACGTTTTCGGACTCCAAATATCAGTGACATCATTTATGACATAATTTATGCCATTTATAGTCGTCGAAACACGACGTTCTAGCACACAGTTACATTGTTTTATATCATACAAAAAACACAACAGTCTAAAATAAAAAGAAAATTTGTTTTAACCCATTCAACACCAAGTAACTCACATGGACTGGTCCATGATATTCCTAAACCAATAAATGAATCAGAAAATCACATTTGGACAAGTTCATTTATCAAAATGGGTAATTATGTCTAAAAATAGTCATATCACTGACAAAAAGTGCATCTGGATTTACACTTTTTGTAAGCCTATTTAGAGGTCTGTGGTGTTGAAAGGGTTAAGTATTGCAGTTTATAAGCTCACGGTCACGCCTGACACGGCTCGCACAATCTTCCACCATCAAGTCTAACAATACAGTTAATCTAAATCGGGGGGGGGGGGTGCTACATGCGCTGTATAAGTTCATAGCTCATGCTTGCATGCAAATAACTCTCGTCCACCTAAAACTAAACCAACATTACCAGCAAAGTGTTCCTTGAAATTCAACGTTCTATGGGAACTCGCACGGCTCGGGGTAGAGGGACATTTGGGGGACTTAGCTTCCCTTTATCAATATTTTGTTTCCATCTTGAAAACGCTCATAGAAAACAGTCGTACAGCTCGGGCTAGAGGGACATTTGGGAGATTTAGTTTCCATACATCAATATATTGTTTGTCATGAAATGTGGCAGAAGACGGGATCTGGTCACATGACCACGTAATATCACAAACTTAGTGTATGCATCATAGATATGGAAAGCCAATTGTGCAAGGTGTACAACATTAAATTAAAAAAAACTAACGAAAAGCAATTCTCAGAAATAATCAATATACAATCACAGGGTTCATTCAAGGTCAGAATTTTTGGGAGAGGTGAGAAAGCAAGGGATTGCGTCCTTAATTAAACAGGGTTCATTCTAGGTCAGAATTGTTGGGAGAAGTGAGAAAGCGCGTGATCGCTTCCTTAAATGGTGTTCTTTAATATACTTCTGTGCAAAATAGGGTTAAAATGCACCGTACAACCATTAAATACAACATTTGAATAGAAGGAGTGCTTTATAATGGGCCAGTGTATCTTACTAGACAACATTTTGTTTCAAAATCGTAAAAACCAACAAAAAAAGTGGGGCCCCCAGAGGGCGAAGTCAGGGTCCCTAGGGCGACAATTTCGCCCACATCGCCCTCTAGAATAATCCCTGCTTAAATGGTCTTATTTAATGAATTTTAACAAAATATAGTTAAAATGCACAGTATGATCATTAAATAACAACATTTGAATATAGAAGGAGTGCTTTATAATGGATAATATCTTATTGGATAATATTTTGTTTGAAAATTGTAAAAAATATTTTGTTTGAAAATTGTAAAAAATATTTTGTTTGAAAATTGTAAAAAAAATAAAATTAGGGAGAAGTGGCCCCCCCCCCAGAGGACGAAGTCAGGGTCCCTACATTACCCTCTAGAATGATCCCTGCAATCATACAAAAAAACTGCACTACACAAGAAAACTTGCATAGATAAAAAACATACTCGCTACAAAATCTTCAAAAAAGACTATTTAAACAAGTAACAAAAAAATAGGTTTTTGGAAAGTCAAATGAAACTAAAACTAAGAGTTGAAGAAGGATTAAAATTCGACTATTTGAAGGTTTGAGAACAGAGTTCTGGTTCAGCGATTACAGGATCGATAATCCCTCCCACTGTAACAATAATAAACAAATTTGATGAATCCCAGCCGAATGTGCTCTCTGGAAGGACAAATTGTGGATTTTTAGTCAATTAAAGGGCAATAACTGTAGTGTTACTGGGTCAATCGCAACCACTACACTCTGGTGATACATATTTATTTCAAGTTTCATGAAATTCCACTTGTTGGTTACTGAGAACTGAACTGGCTACGGACGGACACTAGGACAATGCAAAAAACAAATCTCCATGCATGTGAACCTTTTTTTAAACGCAAAGTGGGAGTTTGACCTTCTGAAAGTGGGAGATTTGGCTTCAAGTAGGGAGATTTTTGTTTCTGTGGGAGATGTACGAATCTTTAATATTAACCAAGTTGTAGTAGAAAGGCGTTTCACTGGCAAGGCAGCGTCTGATGCTGGTAGTTTTGTTTTTAAGCAGCCTGCCAAGGAAAGCACAGAAATTGGCTGCTGGTTAAGGTCGCTGACTTGTATACCACTGTAACCTGTATACCACTGTAACCTATCATCTCTGATGGTCACGGGTTCGAGCCCTGCTCAGACCGTGTCTCATTTATATGAAAAAGTTGGCAGTTTCTTACGAATGTTGGTGCACCCAAGTACTGGTTAACCGCTGGAGCCTGCCCAGGAAAGATGTTGTTAGGTAAACTGCCCGTCACTCAAATGGGAAACCGGTAGCGACGACAAATATAAAAAAACTAAAACAAAAACTGGGCTGTACTATTCTCCAATATTTAAGTGATTAATTAAACAATTCTCCCCCACCCTCAAGAACTCTTCAACCTGTCCTTTTCTCCTTCTGGAATGCGGTATCCCCTGTTGGCCCCTTCAAATGATTTCTTTGTATGTGCCAAACCAAACAGAGGAGAGAAGTGCAATAACTATCCAACGGTCGAGGTAAAATTGTTGCATTCCAAATCTATCTATTCTGTGTCAGTCGAGGTAAAAATTGGTGCATTCCAAATCTATCTATTCTGTGTCAGTCGAGGTAAAAATTGTTGCATTCCAAATCTATCTATTCTGTGTCAGTCGAGGTAAAACTTGCTGCATTCCAAATCTATCTATTCTGTGTCAGTCGAGGTAAAAATTGCTGCATTCCAAATCTATCTATTCTGTGTCAGTCGAGGTAAAAATTGCTGCATTCCAAATCTATCTATTCTGTATCAGTCGAGGTAAAATTGTTGCATTCCAAATCAAAGACAATAAATGATTGCTCTATTTTTGAATAGCTTACGGAACGTTGTGAAATCCATTCGGCCAAATAATGCCGATACATGTACCAGTGAATAGTCTGCATGGAAATAATGGTCAGATAACGTGGTCAGAAAACATGGTCAGATAACAAGGTCAAATAACAAGGTCAAACAACAAGGTCAAATAACAAATAAATATGCATGTAATATTGTATACATGTATTATCCATAATTTATTTCATGAAAATTGGTATAGTGTATTATATATGTTGGATACAGTATTTCCTAACAAGAGGTCATCGCTATGTACATCTCCTATCAAGGTATCAGCGATATGTACATTTTGTGCGGGAGGAAACCGGAGTACCCGGAGAAAACCAATCTGTCTGATTTGGCCACTACTATCCAACGATCGAACCTGGGTTGCATTGGTGAGAAACGACCGTGCTATCCACTGCGCTAATTGGACAGCCAGTACTTGATAAGGTGCAGTACATTGAATAAGTTGTTTACTACAAACCGTTATATTAACCGAAAAAATACAACAGCCCTTATTGCTTAGCTTATTCTATCATTTATGAAAACTGAACAATAATTCATACAGGTTTTAAAATTTAAATTTATAATGAAATTTCTCATAAACAACAATGAAATTTGAGGTGATGGGTGTCAAAAACATGGACAGGGGAAGAAAATCATGCTCTTATTGTACGGGTTATACAAAAAAAATATATATACAAAACTTGCACTGTATAATGATATTTCTCACAATGACATTTGAGGCGGCGGGTGTCAAAATCGAGGACAGGGGGAGAAACTCTAGCAATCATTGTACGGCTTATACAAATACACTAACGTAGAGATTTTGTAGCATCTACACCCCTGTATGAGCCCCAGACACCTGAACTCAACCTAAACATCAATTATTACGGTTTTCCTACCTTTTGATCGTTTATTTGCAGCCGCTGCCGAAGCCGATGACGACGACTCCGAAGTTGCTACAGTGTCGTTGGTTCCCGTCGTACCGGTAGACACCGTATCCAGCCCGGGAGTCTCGGAATTCTTGTTGCGAAATGTGGGCCGCGACGGATCATACGACATCTGAGACAAGGTTGACGAGGATTCACCGGATTCACTGTTGCATCTATGAAGTGAAATCAACATGACAGGTACGTTATACAGGCATGTTTATCACACATATAATTGTATGGTTGCTCTCAGGATTAAACTCGCTCTGATTTTGGGGGTGGGTTAACATCACACCGACAACATAGGTCATATGACGACTTTCCAGCTATTATTGGTGGAGGAAGACCCCGGGTGCCTCTCGAAGCAGTATTGCAGGCATCGACAGGCACCCGGGTAGAACTACCAACCTACCACAAGCCAGCTTGATCAAATTTGACCACCCCCAGTAGGATTCGAACCTACAGTAATGAGGAGCAAGTGATTTGCAGTCAGCGACCGTAACCACTCGGCCATCTTTAAACTCACATTGACAACTTCGCAAATGGCAACATAAGGCAACTGTCCAAGCTTTAACCCATTCAACACCAAGTAACTGACATGAACTGGTCCATGATATTTTTAGACCAATAAATTAATAACAAAATTACATTTGGATCAGTTCATTTATCAAAATGTAGTTATATTACTTGAAAAAAGTGCAGATCCTGATGAGACGGCTCGTCATGAGCCGGCTCATCTGGATCTACACTTTTTGTAAGCCTATTTAGAGGTCTGTGGTGTTGAAAGGGTTAATTGGTAGAGAAAAAACACTAGCCCACGTTATTAAGAAAAACAGTAGTCATATAAAAGTTGCTTCCCTTTGATCAAAAACGACATTTGCAAATTGACTAAATTTAGCATAAGAAGAAGCAAACAAGAAGTTTTGATTGCAAGTATCTGCGTTATATTAATGTGTGTAGTTTTGTAGGACAGTTGCAACGTATGTGTCGTGTATTACGACGCTGAAGCTACTGGTGTAGAGAATACCATATAGGGTGTGCCGCATATTATGCCGACGTTACTGGTATAGGATGTGTTGTGTACCGGTATTACCTCGCCGACACTACTGGTATAGGATGTGTTGTGTACCGGTATTACCTCGCCGACACTACTGGTATAGGATGTGTTGTGTACCGGTATTACCTCGCCGACACTACTGGTGTAGGATGTGTTGTGTACCTGTATTACCCCGCCGACACTACTGGTATAGGATGTGTTGTGTACCGGTATTACCCCGCCGACACTACTGGTGTAGGATGTGTTGTGTACCGGTATTACCCCGCCGACACTACTGGTATAGGATGTGTTGTGTACCTGTATTACCTCGCCGACACTACTGGTATAGGATGTGTTGTGTACCTGTATTACCTCGCCGACACTACTGGTATAGGATGTGTTGTGTACCGGTATTACCCCGCCGACACTACTGGTGTAGGATGTGTTGTGTACCGGTATTACCCCGCCGACACTACTGGTATAGGATGTGTTGTGTGTATTCGCCGACACTACGTGTATTACGCCGACACTACCGACACTACTGGTATAGGATGTGTTGTGTACCGGTATTACCCCGCCGACACTACTGGTGTAGGATGTGTTGTGTACCGGTATTACCCCGCCGACACTACTGGTATAGGATGTGTTGTGTACCGGTATTACCCCGCCGACACTACTGGTGTAGGATGTGTTGTGTACCGGTATTACCCCGCCGACACTACTGGTGTAGGATGTGTTGTGTACCTGTATTACCCCACCGACACTACTGGTATAGGATGTGTTGTGTACCTGTATTACCTCGCCGACACTACTGGTATAGGATGTGTTGTGTACCTGTATTACCCCGCCGACACTACTGGTATAGGATGTGTTGTGTACCTGTATTACCTCGCCGACACTACTGGTATAGGATGTGTTGTGTACCTGTATTACCTCGCCGACACTACTGGTATAGGATGTGTTGTGTACCTGTATTACCTCGCCGACACTACTGGTATAGGATGTGTTGTGTACATGTATTACCCCGCCGACACTACTGGTATAGGATGTGTTGTGTACCGGTATTACCCCGCCGACACTACTGGTATAGGATGTGTTGTGTACCGGTATTACCTCGCCGACACTACTGGTGTAGGATGTGTTGTGTACCGGTATTACCTCGCCGACACTACTGGTATAGGATGTGTTGTGTACCAGTATTACCTCGCCGACACTACTGGTATAGGATGTGTTGTGTACCGGTATTACCCCGCCGACACTACTGGTATAGGATGTGTTGTGTGTATTCGCCGACACTACGTGTATTACGCCGACCCCGACACTACTGGTATAGGATGTGTTGTGTACCGGTATTACCCCGCCGACACTACTGGTATAGGATGTGTTGTGTACCGGTATTACCCCGCCGACACTACTGGTGTAGGATGTGTTGTGTACCGGTATTACCTCGCCGACACTACTGGTATAGGATGTGTTGTGTACCTGTATTACCTCGCCGACACTACTGGTATAGGATGTGTTGTGTACCGGTATTACCTCGCCGACACTACTGGTATAGGATGTGTTGTGTACCGGTATTACCCCGCCGACACTACTGGTATAGGATGTGTTGTGTACCTGTATTACCCCGCCGACACTACTGGTATAGGATGTGTTGTGTACCGGTATTACCCCGCCGACACTACTGGTGTAGGATGTGTTGTGTACCGGTATTACCTCGCCGACACTACTGGTATAGGATGTGTTGTGTACCTGTATTACCTCGCCGACACTACTGGTATAGGATGTGTTGTGTACCGGTATTACCCCGCCGACACTACTGGTATAGGATGTGTTGTGTACCGGTATTACCTCGCCGACACTACTGGTATAGGATGTGTTGTGTACCTGTATTACCTCGCCGACACTACTGGTATAGGATGTGTTGTGTACCGGTATTACCCCGCCGACACTACTGGTGTAGGATATACCGTATGGATGTTTAATGAGACAGTAGAGTATGCATGATATTGCATACGATACTGAAAGCTTACACAGTTAACACTACATATGTTCTGTTATGTTATATTTCGGGTTTTACGCCTGCATCAGCACCATTTTGGGCTATATCGCCGGCGGGCAGTTTACCTAACAACACCTTTCCTGGGCAGGCTCCAGCGGTTAACCAGTACTTGGGTGCACCAACCTCCGTAAGAAACTGCCAACTTTTTCATATAAATGAGACACGGTCTGAGCGGGGCTCGAACCCGTGACCATCAGTGATGATAGGTTACAGTGGTATACAAGTCAGCGACCTTAACCACTCGACCACGGAGGCGGACTACACTACATATAAGTAGAAATTCCTGTAAACAAATTATGAAATAAATTCTCTACAAAAAGTGCAAAGACCACTCAATAAAAACATCTCTCCCGTTTATTTCCCACCAAGCCATTATCATGTATCTTTTTAACTCCTGTTTATTTCCCACCAAGCCATTATCATGTATCTTTTTAACTCCTGTTTATTTCCCACCAAGCCATTATCATGTATCTTTTTAACTCCCGTTTATTTCCCACCAAGCCATTATCATGTATCTTTTTACCTATTATGAGCAACAAAAATGTTCACAGAGATCACATTATAACATTCCCACGGGCGAGGTTGCCTGTACAGACAGGTATCACTGTATCACATAAACCAAGCGATCATCCATGGGCAGAGTTGCCTGTACAGGCAGGTATCACTGTATCACATAAACCAAGCAATCATCCACGGGCAGAGTTGCCTGTACACACGGGTATCACTGTATCACATAAACCAAGCGATCATCCACGGGCAGAGTTGCCTGTACAGACAGGTATCACTGTATCACATAAACCAAGCAATCATCCACGGGCAGAGTTGCCTGTACAGACGGGTATCACTGTATCACATAAACCAAGCAATCATCCACGGGCAGAGTTGCCTGTACAGACAGGTATCACTGTATCACATAAACCAAGCGATCATCCACAGGCAGAGTTGCTTGTACAGACAGGTATCACATAAACCAAGCGATCATCCACGGGCAGAGTTGTCTGTACAGGCAGGTATCACTGTATCACATAAACCAAGCGAGCATCCACGGGCAGAGTTGCCTGTACAGACGGGTATCACTGTATCACATAAACCAAGCGATCATCCACAGGCAGAGTTGCTTGTACAGACAGGTATCACATAAACCAAGCGATCATCCACGGGCAGAGTTGCCTGTACAGACAGGTATCACTGTATCACATGAACCAAGCTATCAGCCACGGGCAGAGTTGCCTGTACAGGCAGGTATCACTGTATCACATAAACCAAGCGATCATCCACGGGCAGAGTTGCCTGTACAGACAGGTATCACTGTATCACATAAACCAAGCGATCAGCCACGGGCAGAGTTGCCTGTACAGACAGGTATCACTGTATCACATAAACCAAGCGATCATCCACGGGCAGAGTTGCCTGTACAGACAGGTATCACTGTATCACATAAACCAAGCGAGCATCCACGGGCAGAGTTGCCTGTACAGACGGGTATCACTGTATCACATAAACCAAGCGATCATCCACGGGCAGAGTTGCCTGTACAGAGAGGTATCACTGTATCACATAAACCAAGCGATCATCTATCGTTCTGTTCTAAATGTAGACATAAAAGTAGACATTTAAAGTAGACATAAAAGTAGACATAATACAGAAGTCACAGCATGCAGGAAGCTAACTATATACACTTGGTTGTCTGTGACCTTGACTGATAATGTGACCTTGACTGATAATGTGACCTTGATCAGACAAATTCGGCTATTTGGACAAAATTGTGTAGAAAAAATAATTATGTTTCAACGTTTAACGAAGCGTGTACATGTACACATTTCAGCGGGTATTTCAGTGCTTTTGGGCCCTGAAAAAAGTAAAAAAATAAAAAAACTATTTCAATAATTATTTTTTTAAAGGCCTAATTATACTATCAAAAATAGCATGTGATTAAAACTGTTGTTGCGACGATTTCAGCGCCACAGATTTTAATCTCCACACGTTATTATTTTGTTTTTGTGTCATTAAATCTAAGGAGAGATAATATCTTGAAATGTTCACAGTTTAATTAGGAGAATTTATACATATAGAAAATAGGATTGATTTGGCTAATATGTCCATATTTTTCTTCCATTTTTCTTCCATTGATCTTATTTTTGTTTCATTATGTTTTTTGATGTGGAAAGTTTGTCTAGACAGGGTTACTGTTTGTTTAATGTCAAATTCGCTAATGTACCATGTATTGCCTGTTATAGCTATTCCTTTATGACAACAGTGCCGTTAGTTTCAAATTTTGATGGCAAAAATAATACTGGTTGCTATAATGGCAACATATTTAACCCATTCAACCCCAAGTAACTGAACCATGGTATTTTTAGACCAATAAATTAATAAGAAAATTACATTTGAACCAGTTCATTTATCAAAATGGGTAATTTTATCTAAAAATAGTAATAATTATAACTGACAAAAGTGCAGGTCCTGATGAGATGGCTCGTCACAAGCCGGCTCATCTGGATCTACACTTTTTGTAAGTCTATTTAGAAGCCTGTAGTGTTGAAAGGGTTAACATTCTAGTTCATAAAACATGTGATACCATACACACTAACTACAGCCCTATTTAAGGGTCATAATTTTGGTTTATTTTGCCGAATGTCTTTACAAGCACTTTATCTCAACATTTGTTAAACCCACTTGTCCGCACATTATCAGTCAAAATCAAACAGCAACATATCTAAAGCAGTGCAATGACACGCCCATTACCTGTCTCTCGGAGTTTCCATCTCGTACGATTGGTCGAGAAGTTCAGGTGGGCCGGCAGGTGGTGGAGGAGGGGTGGGGACAGACTCAAAAGAAGGCGGAGTCTCAACAATAATAGGCTGTGCTTCTGATTCTACGGGAGGGTTATCCGAAACTGGGGGCGGGATTTGGGACTCATTTTGCAGCGCCCGCCTTTTTCTAACATCTCTCTTTTTTACCGTGTTGTCGCTGAAAAAGCAAGTAGCAAATCAAAGCCCCCAAACAAAACACACCAAGTGCAAAATGGATAAATTGTGAACACAATGTGAAGGATCACCCACCATTTTTGCAAATAAGGCTTAAAAGCACATATAAAGATAGTTGGCGCCAAACGATAACTAATATCTGCAGGTAACTTATCCCTAGACCCTACCCATAACCTGGTGACCAATGGATATTGGTTATCAACCTGGTGAACCTGGTGACCAATGGATATTGGTTATCAACCTGGTGACCAATGGATATTGGTTATCAATCTGGTGACCAATGGATATCGGTTATCAACCTGGTGACCAATGGATATCGGTTATCAACCTGGTGAAATATTGGTTATCGTTCAGCAATTACTGAATAGATGGCGACAAAAATGTTCTCGTGACGTTTGTCCGCACAACAAATAATGAATATAAATAATGATGTCCTATATGTATATAGGTTACGAGACTCGATGAATCATACATGTACAGTCAAATGTGCCATAAAAA
The DNA here is from genome assembly GCA_014843695.1 of Archivesica marissinica. Taxonomy (NCBI): domain Eukaryota; kingdom Metazoa; phylum Mollusca; class Bivalvia; order Venerida; family Vesicomyidae; genus Archivesica; species Archivesica marissinica. The sequence goes on along the minus strand of CM026392.1, from coordinate 43,606,593 downwards.
GCTAGCAAAGGGAATCTCAGAAAGTGGCTGCTTAGCAAAGGTGGCTGCTTAATAGAGGTCAAATATATAATAAAACATATTGGGAATCTGGAAACTGGCTGCTTAATACAGGTTGGCTTCTTAATAGGTGACCACTAACACAAGTTTGACTGTAAAGTAAACAGAAATTATACAACGAATTACAATATCAAATACATAAACATATGAACTTATATAAACACTTGAGGAATAAGCAAATTAACAATAGATACTTCAACAGACTTAATCACAATTGTAATTGTAGAACATAATACTGACAAAATTATGAAAATGGCATTATAAATAAAGGATTAAGCGGAATTTGAAAAGATGAAAGTGTCAAAATGGTCGCCAAAATGGTCGCCATTTTGAATTTGTGTCTGTATTTATGACATCACTAACATGTGACTTCCTGTTGTTCAAATAACACACTATGCAATTCACAAAAAAACACACATGTAAAACTAAAGTGTTTGTTTATTATAGTTCTTTTACGTGCACGGTGTACAGCACCGACACGAGACCTCGGTTTAACGTCCCATCTGAAAGACTGTTAATTTTATTAGGGTCAGACTGGAGATCGAACCAAAATCCACCAAAATGCATAAATTCCCCCGTGAGAGTGATGGTGAATTTCCCTGCTTTGTTCTTGACCCCATTTGGAATGAGAGTTGTCCCCCTTTAGCTCTACAAATAGCTACCTTTAAAAGCTACGAGGTGTTACACAAGAAGTGTGAGCAGCTGCTGTGATTGGATGGCTATTTCAAGAAACTATATCTCTGTAAAAAAAACACCACAACCATATTGAGGGTTCATCGCGAAACTAATGTACTGTATTCTTAATATAAATGTAAAACTGCCTTAAACAGCCAGTCGAGGGTATTACAGGCGGTTACTTAGCAGATATGACTGTTTAACCCATAATCTGCCCAATAAATTGGACGGAATATGCAAACAACATGGCTCCAGATCAGCTACGGCACATCGCCGTGTCTGATCAGGATCTATGTTGTTTGCTATTCAGACAAGTGATTTAGCTCCACTATCCTAATAGCAAACAATATAGAGCCTGATCAGACGGAACAGAATAGACGGCCGTCTGATCTGGCTCTAAGCTGTTTGCAAAAGCAACTTTATTCGTGATTGGCAGGTCAAGGGTTAATAGAGGTCAAATATGTGATAAAATCCCAGTTAAGGAATCTTAAAGCTGGTTGCTTAATACGGGCCGACTGCTTGGTAGAGGTGATCGCTAATACAGTAAAACCTGTCTTAAGCAGCCAGCCAAGGGAATCACAGAAAGTGGCTGCTTAGCACAGGTGGCTGCTATTAAGAGAGCAAATGAGTCAGAAAACAAGATATTGGTAATCTGGCTGCTTAATACAGATTGGCTGCTCAATGGAGGTGACCACTAATACAGGTATGACTGTACAATAGTTTCAAGTTGAACCCACAATATACATATACACACTGTTTATATAATTACACTGTTTAATCAACTTTTACAATTTTCTTGCATAATTCATGGTTTGGGCTAAGCGGGCGATTTCGGGGTAGTCTCCCAGGTCCGAGGCGAATATGTTCCTCATTTCAGCTCAGGGACACGCTTTTTCATATAGGAAATATTGTCTGTCTGAATCAACAAACCTCTCCCTTGAATACCTTTAGCACAGGTGGCTGCTTAATAGAGGTCAAATGTATAATAAAACAACTCCTGGAGTAAAGTCAAATACAGTCAAACCTGTCTTAAGCAGCCAGCCAAAGGAATCAGAGAACGTGGCTACTTAGCACAGGTGGCTGCTTAATAGAGGTCAAATGTATAATAAAACAACTCCTGGAGTAAAGTCAAATACAGTCAAACCTGTCTTAAGCAGCCAGCCAAAGGAATCAGAGAACGTGGCTACTTAGCACAGGTGGCTGCTTAATAGAGGTCAAATGTATAATAAAACAACTCCTGGAGTGAAGTCAAATACAGTCAAACCTGTCTTAAGCAGCCATCAAAAGGAATCAGAGAAAGTGGCTACTTAGCACAGGTGGCTGCTTAATAGAGGTCAAATGTATAATAAAACAACTCCTGGAGTGAAGTCAAATACAGTCAAACCTGTCTTAAGCAGCCAGCCAAAGGAATCAGAGAACGTGGCTACATAGCACAGGTGGCTGCTTAATAGAGGTCAAATGTATAATAAAACAACTCCTGGAGTGAAGTCAAATACAGTCAAACCTGTCTTAAGCAGCCAGCCAAAGGAATCAGAGAATGTGGCTACTTAGCACAGGTGGCTGCTTAATAGAGGTCAAATGTATAATAAAACAACTCCTGCAGTGAAATCAAATAAAGTCAAACCTGTCTTAAGCAGCCAGCCAAAGGAATCAGAGAAAGTGGCTACTTAGCACAGGTGGCTGCTTAATAGAGGTCAAATATATAATAAAATAACCGATTGGGAATCTGGAAACTGGCTGCTTAATACAGGTTGGCTGCTTAATGGAGGTGACCACTAACACAGGTTTGACTGTACACATATTTTACAAGTCTGATTTTATTGGGACGTATGGCTGGTTATCTTTCCTGTCACAAACATTGTGCCAAGTCACAATGCGGCTAAGTTTCTGAAAGATTCGGTAACAAATAAAAGAACACCTTTTAGAAAAAAACATTAATCTATGGGCTATAACTCCGGACATTACTGGTCATTCTGGTTATCTTGCCAGTCATAAAGAATGTGGCCGGATATTAGAATGATTGGGTAACAATTAACCCTTTCCTTCATAGAGATTTAGGTTAATATACTATTATATCTCCTTACAAACGACAGCCATTTAGCTATCATGCTGTGGATAAGTAGACGCCATATATATCCCACCTCCATAGATATTACTGGGACTACATAGAGATTTAGGTTAATATACTATTATATCTCCATACAAACGACAGCCATTTAGCTATCATGCTGTGGATAAGTAGACGCCATATCTATCCCACCTCCATAGATATTACTGGGACTACATAGAGATTTAGGTTAATATACTATTATATATCCATACAAACGACAGCCATTTAGCTATCATGCAGTGGATAAGTAGTCACCATATTTTATCCCACCTCCATAGATATTACTGGGACTACATGAGATTCTGGCCTTAATTATGAACATTGGTTTGGCTACTACATTGTCAATGTATGTCATATTGGTAATGGCATCAAGAGGTGCTTCTATGAGGAAAAGGGTTTATGAACATTGGTTTGTCTACTACATTGTCAATGTATGTCGTATTAGTAATGGCGTCAAGGTGCTTCTATGAGGGAAAGGGTTAAAGGACTTAAACACACATTTAAACCTGAGCTTATGAATGGGCACCAATCAAAAACCCTTGCTTAGAACCTGCCGTACACCCGGAAATTGTAAGGAGATGATTAATTGAAAAATTGATCAATATCTTTTTCACTGGAGCAATGAAGTTTGCTAGCTGGCTAAGTGAAAGTCCTGTTTACAAACTGTAACAATAGACGAACTAATCTAGTACCAAACCCGAGATAATGATATCAGAACCGATCACATCGAGATAATCACATCGGAACCGATCACACCGAGATAATCACATCGGAACCGATCACACCGAGATAATCACACCGGAACTGATCACATCGAGATAATCACATCGGAACCGATCACATCGAGATAATCACATCGGAACCGATCACACCGGAACTGATCACACCAGAACTGATCACATCGAGATAATCACATCGGAACCGATCACACCGGAACTGATCACCCGAGATAATCACATCGGAACTGATCACATCGAGATAATCACATCGGAACCGATCACACCGGAACTGATCACATCGAGATAATCACATCGGAACCGATCACACCGAGATAATCACATCGGAACTGATCACATCGAGATAATCACATCGGAACCGATCACACCGAGATAATCACATCGGAACCGATCACACCGAGATAATCACATCGGAACCGATCACGATAATCACACCGGAACTGATCACATCGAGATAATCACATCGAGATAATCACACCGAACTGATCACATCGAGATAATCACATCGGAACTGATCACATCGAGATAATCACATCGGAACTGATCACATCGAGATAATCACATCGGAACCGATCACACCGGAACTGATCACATCGAGATAATCACATCGGAACCGATCACACCGAGATAATCACACCGGAACTGATCACATCGAGATAATCACATCGGAACCGATCACACCGAGATAATCACATCGGAACCGATCACACCGAGATAATCACACTGGAACTGATCACATCGAGATAATCACATCGGAACCGATCACACCGAGATAATCACATCGGAACCGATCACACCGAGATAATCACATCGGAACCGATCACACCGAGATAATCACACCGGAACTGATCACATCGAGATAATCACATCGAGATAATCACACCAGAACTGATCACATCGAGATAATCACATCGGAACTGATCACATCGAGATAATCACATCGGAACTGATCACATCGAGATAATCACATCGGAACCGATCACACCGGAACTGATCACATCGAGATAATCACATCGGAACCGATCACACCGAGATAATCACACCGGAACTGATCACATCGAGATAATCACATCGGAACCGATCACACCGAGATAATCACATCGGAACCGATCACACCGAGATAATCACACCGGAACTGATCACATCGAGATAATCACATCGGAACCGATCACACCGAGATAATCACACCGGAACTGATCACATCGAGATAATCACACCAGAACTGATCACATCGAGATAATCACATCGGAACTGATCACATCGAGATAATCACATCGGAACTGATCACATCGAGATAATCACATCGGAACTGATCACATCGAGATAATCACATCGGAACTGATCACATCGAGATAATCACATCGGAACCGATCACACCGAGATAATCACACCGGAACTGATCACATCGAGATAATCACATCGGAACTGATCACATCGAGATAATCACATCGGAACTGATCACATCGAGATAATCACACCGGAACTGATCACATCGAGATAATCACATCGGAACCGATCACATCGAGATAATCACACCGGAACTGATCACATCGAGATAATCACATCGGAACTGATCACATCGAGATAATCACATCGGAACTGATCACACCGAGATAATCACATCGGAACTGATCACATCGAGATAATCACATCGGAACCGATCACACCGGAACTGATCACATCGAGATAATCACATCGGAACTGATCACATCGAGATAATCACATCGGAACCGATCACACCGGAACTGATCACATCGAGATAATCACATCGGAACTGATCACATCGAGATAATCACATCGGAACCGATCACATCGGAACTGATCACATCGAGATAATCACATCGGAACTGATCACATCGAGATAATCACATCGGAACTGATCACATCGAGATAATCACATCGGAACTGATCACATTGATATAATCACATCGGAACTGATCACATCGAGATAATCACATCGGAACTAATCACATCGGAACTGATCACATCGAGATAATCACATCGGAACTAATCACATCGGAACTGATCACATCGAGATAATCACATCGGAACTGATCACATCGAGATAATCACACCGGAACTGATCATATCGAGATAATCACACCGGAACTGATCACATCGAGATAATCACATCGGAACTGATCACATCGAGATAATCACACCGGAACTGATCATATCGAGATAATCACATCGGAACTGATCACATCAAGATAATCACATCGGAACTGATCACATCGAGATAATCACACTAGAACTGATCACATCGGAATAATCACACCGGAACCGATCACATCACATTCAAATAGATACTTATATAGTTAGCTTGCTGTTAACTCGTTTGGGGCCAAAACCTTTTTTTGATAATTCTGATGGTTTCTGTGTTGAAATAGTTGTAAAATCTGTAATTGTTGAGGTAGCTTTTTGAACCAGGAATGTGGCTCATAAAATTCTTATTCAAATTATGTACAAATATTATATTTCCAGGCATTCCAATCTTTAGAGGCCACCAAAAGAAACTGGGGCATAAAATTTTAAAAAATCACAAAAAAACCCTCCACCAACCAATTTTTTGGGTCCAAACAAGGTTTTAAAATTTTGTCTATCCTCATCGGTCAAATCAAACTCGAGCGTCTGCATTGTGCATTACTGCAGCAATCACATGGCTCGGTTGAAAGGTCAATCAACATTGGCGGTGTGGTACAATTCACCAAAACGATGGCATTGGCGCCAAACAAGTTAAAAAGCATTGTTGTCTCCCTTACACCATTATTTTAATGTGATGACGCCAAACTAGTTAAAAAGCATTGTTGTCTCCCTTACACCATTATTTCAATGTAATGGCGCCAAACTAGTTAAAAAGCATTGTTGTCTCCCTTACACCATTATTTCAATGTATTGGCGCCAAACTAGTTAAAAAGCACATTATTGTCTCCCTTACACCATTATTTCAATGTGATGTCGTCGAATTGCGATCTCGGATTTGGTATCAGATTAGTCGGCTCAACAAACCAGCCGTGGGAGCAGTAATCTCCGTTTTATAACACTTGTCAAATCTATTTATTTTACACTTTCCAATAACATATAGAAATTTATGAGTGAAATAATTTTTGTGTTTGTGTGGGTGGGGGTCGGCGAGGTTAACTTCGCACAAACAGCTTAGGTCAGTCATATGGTGACTTTCCAGCTATTATTGGTGGAGGAAGACTGCGGAGCTGCCCCTCCGAGCAGTGTGTCAGGTGTGGGCGGGCACTCGGGAAAGAACCACCGACCTTCCGCAAGCCAGGGATTCAAATCCACGATAAATTTCTATATATATCATCGGAAAGCATTAAATAAATTCTTTTTATTTGCGAAACCATGGTTTCTCAATTACAGTAACAGTTGTAAATACAATAAACCTTTTCTGTGGTTATTAGTAAACCACTATTAATTTAATAATTAGTAATTACAATTTCCGGACTATGTCAAATATGTTTTACGTTACGATCATTACGATTGTGTCCTTAAGCAAAGCTTTTAAATTCCATGTTGCCTCTTCTCTCGCCCTCGTGGCGATGGATTCCATCAGGAATGAGGTCTCGAGAGTGATTAATATAAGTTGTAAGAACTTGTCCTGCAACCGAGCTCAAATAGATTTGTATAAACTAAAAAATATAATTTAGATAATATTCCAGAATGACTCGAATGCTTCGGCTCACATTTGATGTTTTGCAAAATATACGTGTTTTAGCGCCCAAAGTACGACCTCAACTTACTAGCGAGGTCGACTTATGACCGTGTATAAATGGAATAAAATGCAACAGTTGCATTTGTCTACTTTGTTAATCAATGGCTTCAAAATAAGCTATTTCCTTGATTGGTATAAAACAGAGATTTTCATTGGCTGTAAATGTTAGAAACCATCACAGAAATGAACCAATGAAATGTCTGGATACGAAAGAATAAAATGAGAATAGTAAACTTACTCATCTAAACCTAAAACATACTCTGCTGTCCTATATAACGGAGAATACATTTCATTACAGCAACAGCTTAGATAATGGTATATGTTAAACATATTCTAGGAAAAATGCACGCTTGTTTTGGGCGTTAAAGGTCGCACAAACAGATTAGATCACATGGAGACTTTTCCAGCAAACATCGGTGGAGGGAGACAGACCCCTGAGTGCCATTCCGAGAAATATTGTGTACCCGGGTATAACCACTGACCAACTGCAAGCAAGCTGGATCCTCGCATGAAGGAATTCGATACTTGCAGTGGGATTCGTACCTACAGCAGTTAGGGGGCGAGTGAAGGACCGTAACTACTCGGTCACTTAATAAATACATTATAATATGTAATTTGCAAAGCCAGATAATACAATACATTATGACATTGTGACAGCTCTGTACTCAGATACGTAGCTTGTAGCTATAGTATATCTGAGGTAAAAAAAACAGGGCATAGACCTTGCGACAGAGCTCTGTACTCAGATACGGAGCTTGTAGCTATAGTGTATCTGAGGTAAAAATAGGACATAGACCTTGCGACAGAGCTCTGTACTCAGATACGTAGCTTGTAGCTATAGTATATCTGAGGTAAAAAAACAGGGCATAGACCTTGCGACAGAGCTCTGTACTCAGATACGGAGCTTGTAGCTATAGTGTATCTGAGGTAAAAATAGGACATAGACCTTGCGACAGAGCTCTGTACTCAGATACGGAGCTTGTAGCTATAGTGTATCTGAGGTAAAAACAGGGCATAGACCTTACGACAGAGCTCTGTACTCAGATACGGAGCTTGTAGCTATAGTATATCTGAGGTAAAAATAGGGCATAGACCTTGCGACAGAGCTCTGTACTCAGATACGGAGCTTGTAGCTATAGTATATCCGAGGTAAAAATAGGACATAGACCTTGCGACAGAGCTCTGTACTCAGATACGGAGCTTGTAGCTGTCGTATATCTGAGGTAAAAATAGGGCATAGACCTTGCGACAGAGCTCTGTACTCAGATACGGAGCTTGTAGCTATAGTATATCTGAGGTAAAAATAGGGCATAGACCTTGCGACAGAGCTCTGTACTCAGATACGGAGCTTGTAGCTATAGTATATCTGAGGTAAAAATAGGGCATAGACCTTCCGACAGAGCTCTGTACTCAGATACGGAGCTTGTAGCTATAGTATATCTGAGGTAAAAATAGGGCATAGACCTTGCGACAGAGCTCTGTACTCAGATATGGAGCTTGTAGCAATAGTGTATCTGAGGTAAAAACAGGGCATAGACCTTGCGACAGAACTCTGTACTCCGATATGGAGCTTGTAGCTATAGTGTATCTGAGGTAAATATAGGACATAGACCTTGCGACAGAGCTCTATACTCAGATACGGAGCTTGTAGCAATAGTGTATCTGAGGTAAAAACAGGGCATAGACCTTGCGACAGAACTCTGTACTCAGATATGGAGCTTGTAGCTATAGTGTATCTGAGGTAAATATAGGACATAGACCTTGCGACAGAGTCTGTACTCAGATACGGAGCTTGTAGCAATAGTGTATCTGAGGTAAAAACAGGGCATAGACCTTGCGACAGAGCTCTATACTCAGATACGGAGCTTGTAGCAATAGTGTATCTGAGGTAAAAACAGGGCATAGACCTTGCGACAGAGCTCTGTACTCAGATACAGAGCTTGTAGCAATAGTGTATCTGAGGTAACAATAGGGCATAGACCTGGCTAGAGTATATAAGTAAAAAAAAGCTTGCGACAGGAGCTCTGTACTCAGATACGGAGCTTGTAACTATAGTGTATATGAGGTAAAAATAGGACATAGACCTTGTGACAGAGGGTTATCTTAGATACGGCAATGGTAGCTATATCTGAAGTAAAATTAAGCTTGCGACAGAGCTCTGTACTCAGATACGGAGCTTGTAGCAAGTGTATATAATATATAAGTTAAAAAAAGCTTGCGACAGAGCATTATCCTCGGATACAGAGCTAGAAGTTCATAAGCAACAATGATAATCAACAAGGACATGGTAACAATACGATACTAACAACAAATAACGACTATACATGTGGTCGTAAAAGCAGAATTGTCCCAAGCATACAAAGTGCTCAACTAACATGACAAAGTCTACGGCGTAAATAAGCTAAGCCCACAGATTGAAATGTATTCAATTGATACGAGGGTCGTTCAATAATTAATGCGAACATAGAAATATAATGAATATAGCTAAGTATGGCTCTTTACGCAAATAAGTTTTAACATATAAGAAAATGTCACATTTGGCATTCCAGTCTCGTTTCCAGTTATTTAGTATCCACGGAAACAATCATAAATTATTATGTCTGCAGTATTTCTCTTTGTTTAATTGCCACTAATTGTTAAATCAAATGATTGTGTGTATTACGTTTATTTATCGTCGCTACCGGTTGCCCATATGAGCGACGCCTCCTGAAGAGATTAGTCATTTTAGATTTTTGGAGGATAGTGCAATGATACAGACAAGAGACCCATTCCAGAGTCTCCTCTGGTTCTTTTACGTGCACGGTGTAAAGCACCGAGACGAGACCTCGATTTAAAGTCCCATCTGAAAGACTTAATTGTATTAGGGTCAGACGGGGGATCGAACGTGTGATCCCTGGATTACCAGTCCAGCGTGTTACCACTGGACTACAGATCCGTCAGTTAAATCAGATGAATAAATCTTATATGCTTATATGCATTCTGCAGTTTGCCTAAGGGTGATCAGTCAACCCAACCCTAATACAACTATTATCTTATTATCTATATTTGTGTGGTCAGTAAATGATTACGAGATTTTTAAAAAAAATTTATTTAAGTTTAATTAACGTCGCTACCGGTTTCCCATTTGAGCGACAGGATATGACATTTGAAACATGCGTTTCTTGGAAAATACTTAATCTAAATACTGCTACATTTAAATGTTTGTATGTTAACCATCCATACTCACCAATAAGACAAGGTTTTTACCATAATAGTATTACCTCAAAGTGACCCCCCGTCTTATAAGTAGAGTACAAAATAAGGTTAAATGGTATCCATTATTATGCTTTAGAAAAGAAAACTGAAACTATCTTTCAACTTGCACTGGCAAAACATGCAATTCATACTTGTGTTCGATGTCTATTTAATAAACACGTCTTATATGTGAGTGCATGCCAAAAACGCACAGATTTCAGACAAAGTGGGTGGGAGGTTGTCGAGATACAAAGTGGGTGGGGGGTTGTCGAGATACAAAGTGGGTGGGGGGTTGTCGAGATACAACTTATAGGCGAGTATGGCCGGTAGTTACGATTATTCATCAACAGAATCTCTCTAGCTCCATTCATTGCTGCCGGTAATTATGGCATTACTTATTGAACGACCCTTGTTCCAACGTTACTCAATGATTCACAGTGAATTACATTATAAACAAATAATATATGGGTGCAAAATAATTTGCTATTCTATGACTACATTGCAAGTTTGAGTATCCGGGCATAGTAATCATATTTCAAACCAAGAGATGATTCGTAATTGTGCCAAAACCCGTTTTATTATTCTACAGAGGCGTCAGTTTTTATTATGTAAATAATTTTTTAATTTGTGAATAATGTCATTATTTCTTTGTATTTCTAACTGCAATTTTTATATCTCGTCTGTAATATCTCTGCTAATCATATTCGCTATGATCTGATCAAAGCGAAGTTAGATTCCATATGACCAATTCTTAATCAGTGTGCAATAGTACCTATTTTGTATTTCAGTGTTTTATAATTGTTTTAAAGCAGTTTGTAATATCCGATTGGCAGAGATATTGCAGCTTTATCCCTGACATACTGTGATAAATGAGTGTGTCTAATGGTGTTCATCTCTTATAACTCCATGTTCGAGTGGCATTGTACTTTTATTATGTAAACTATACCACTTCTAGTAAACATGTTAGAGAATAATTAACTATTCTATGGTTACTAAATAAAGAACTAAGCTTTAATGGGTACATTGTAAATTAATTACCCTATGGGAACAGAATAATTAGTACTTTGGGAATTAAGTAATTAGGTACTTATGTATATTATTTATGTACGCATGTTCCATTTATGTCAAACCCCTTGCGAGGGGTGGGGGACCTAGACATGTTTTCCATAGCCGACCTAAGCAGTTAACCAGTACTAAGCAATGTGTGCGAGGTGAATTGCTCATTGACACTACATACGCGACCTGACCGAGTATCGAACCCAGGACCGTTGGACAACTACCACTGGACTACGGACATCACGCTGGGAATATACTCTGTACTTAACATGTATGCAGGACAGACAGGCTTATTGGCATGAAGTGGGGCTTCTAAGCATCTCGAGAATACAACACCAACCGACCGATGTGCTCCACTCACACGTGGTCTGCCTTCATCAATCATATAAGATACAATGCTATGTAAATGAACAGCGCAGTAACTCCCTTATCCTACCTGTCATGCTTAATCCAGGTCTCGAGACCGCTCTCTGGCTTACTTTCCAACGCAGCATCTACCAATTCCTCGATGTCTTGAGACTGAAATGTACAGAGCAGTAATAGTTTATACAAATTTATTTTAGGTCGATTGCGAAACAAGTTCTTTCAATTTATATTAATCACTCTCGAGACCTCATTCCTGATGGAATCCATCGCCACGAGGGAGAGAGTGTGGAATTTAAATGCCTTGCCTAAGGGCACAATCGTAACGGCTCCAGTGGGGCTCGAACTCCGGACCTTCCGCACCTGAAGCGAACGCGCATCCACTGCGCTATCACGACTTCCAGAGCAGTAATACATGCATCCCTAGCCCTTTCCCCTACAGAACCCCATCTCAACACAATTCCCCATAGACTTGACACATTAGTAAAAATAAATTATTTAATTTTCAACGATTGCCTTACACGCTTTAACAACTTATATTAATCGCTCTCGTTGGGGCAGATGAAAGCGTATACGACATCATTCGTGTGGGTGAAAACCCGAGTACCTGGTGGCCACCATACCATCTTGCATGCTTCCGGGTCCGAGGATCGAACCCGGGTTGTGTTGGTGAGAAGCGAGCATGCTAACCACTGCTCTAATCAGACAGACACAACATAATAAAGATGAGAGCAGCATAGTGGATCCAACCCCTAATTATTCCTAGTAACCTCTATTAAGGTGCCGTAGTTTGTTTGTTTGTCTGTTTATGGAGTTTACAGCGACACCAACAGCTTGGGTCATATGGCATCTCTCTCCCATCTAGTTTTGGTGGAGGAAGACTCTGGGGTCCGCAGTATTGCAGACGTGGACAGGAACCCAGGTGGAACCACTGACCTACCACAAGCTACACTCTGGCAGGTAGCAATATTTTACATATTTTGGTCTATGTTTAAACTTTATTTATTTTTACAACGATTGCGAAGCAAGTTCTAACAACTTATATTAATCACTCTCGTTGGCGCGGATGAAAGCGTATATGTGGTCATTCGTTTGGGAGGAAACCGGAGAAAACCCACCTGTCCGATCTGGCGACCACCGTACCATCTCGAATACTTCCCAGTCCGAGGATCGAACCCGGCTTGCATTGGTGAGAAGCGAGCGCGCTAACCACTACGCTAATCGGACAGCCTGGTCTATGTGAGTCTATGATGGCAGTGTATCGAGATGTAAACAAAATTATATTCATGTGTTCTAAATACATGTACAGAAATTGGTGATGTAGAGAAATTGTATATCTTGCATATATGAAATTACTCACAAGACCCAGATACAGGAAATTGTATACCAGATCACGAGATGGTGGTGTAGGGAAATGATCTACCCGTCTTGTTATATCGTTTTATTCAGCCTGAACATTCAGTTATTTCATCTGGGGGTAAGTAAATACCTCGCATGTACTTGTCGTATGGATTACACATTAAAGAGTGAAATTTTACAGGCAGAAATGTAAAACTAGAGCTCAATGTAACTAATATCTCTCATTCCAAAGTGGGATATTTAAAAGATTTATATTGCATAAAGAAAGAATACAATTCTTAACCCATTCCCTCATAGAAGCACCTCTTGATGCCATTACCAATACCACATACATTGACAATGTAGTAGCCAAACCAATGTTCATAATGCAGGCCAGAATCTCATGTAGTCCCAGTAATATCTATGGAGGTGGGATAGATATGGCGACTACTTATCCACTGCATGATAGCTAAATGGCTGTCGTTTGTATGGATATATAATAGTATATTAACCTAAATCTCTATGAAGTCCCAGTTACATCTATGGAGGTGGGATAGATATGGCGAATACTTATCCACTGCATGATAGCTAAATGGCTGTCGTTTGTATGGAGATATAATAGTATATTAACCTAAATCTCTATGAAGGAAAGTTAAGTGCTGTTTGCATGATATGCAGTACATGCCACTTCGTATGGTTCATATTTGAGGTATTTTTTGCATGTAAATAATTTCCGAAATAGTACTAATTTTTGCCAAATTACAAGCTCAAGGTCACTGGTAGAGTACTATCCTAAAAGGTTCAAAGCAATATCTTTGACGGTTTTTGAGAAATGGTGTTTGAGTTTATTTGGAATGAGTGGTGGCACACTTGGATTCTAGGTATGGTTCACATATGTACTTTTGAATCAATGGACGGACGGACGGACAGACGGACGGACAAACTGTGAGGGAGAAGAAACGTCCTGTTTCACCAATGGAGAAACAAACCCTAAAAATACCCTTGAAACATACCTTTGACCTCTGTTTACTTGGTGGTCGTCTGGGCGAGTTTGCTGCTAGTTGGGCTTTCGCTCGGTTCACCGACGTGTCCAGCAGTTTAGGGGCTGGGATGGACTCGAAGGTATGTGAAATATCTGCTTGCAGCTTAGACTCGTCTGCTGAGAGAGAATGAGATGATAGCTGATGATTTGTTTAGATTTAAATTCAAATCAATGGTTTAGATTATAAGGAGACTTCAGTTTTTATCGGCGCGCAAAGACTTATTGTTCCCGCCCACTCCCCCGGAACATATATTTCCAGCTCGGGCTCGGGCCTAGGTAATACAGCAGATGATTTGCAAGCCAGTGGGATAGCCACATTATACTCATGGTGGGATTCAACTGTACAGCAGTATGGGCAAGTGTCAACGACATTAACAACTTGTCCATTATCATGAATTGCAGCTTAAAAATGTTCAAATTACATCATAAAAATGTTCAAATTGCAGCTTAAAATGATCCAAATTGCAGCTTTAAATGTTCAAATTACAGCTTAAAATGTTCAAATTGCAGCTTAAAATGCTCAAATTGCAGCTTAAAATGCTCAAATTGCAGCTTAAAATTGCAGCTTAAAATGTTCAAATTGCAGCTTAAAATGCTCAAATTACATCATAAAAATGTTCAAATTGCAGCTTAAAAATGTTCAAATTGCAGCTTAAAATGCTCAAATTGCAACTTAAAATGCTCAAATTGCAGCTTAAAATGCTCAAATTGCAGCTTAAAATGTCCAAAAAAGTGCAGCTTAAAATGTTCAAAAAATTGCAGCTTAAAAATGTTCAAATGGCAGCTTAAAATGTTCAAATTGCAGCTTAATAATGTTCAAATTGCAGCTTAATAATGTTCAAATTGCAGCTTCAAATGTTCAAATTGCAGCTTAAAATGTTCAAATTGCAGCTTAAAATGCTCAAATTGCAGCTTAAAATGTCCAAAAAATTGCAGCTTAAAATGTCCAAAAAATTGCAGCTTAATAATGTTCAAATTGCAGCTTAAAATGTTCAAATTGCAGCTTAATAATGTTCAAATTGCAGCTTAATAATGCTCAAATTGCAGCTTAAAATGTTCAAATTGCAGCTTAAAATGTTCAAATTGCAACTTAATAATGTTCAAATCGCAGCTTAACACGTTCAAATTGCAGCTTAACACATTCAAATTGCATAATACAATGTTCAAATTACATCTTCTGTTCAAATTGACGTATAAAAACGTGTGATTTCTATGAATCTTTAAAGAAGTGTTTGGGGACATACCTAGACCAGTCGGATGAGGTCCTGTCGAAGATATATCACTTTCGGACGATATAGACACTCCGTCAGCCACTGGGCTCGTCAATGGGCTGCCAGAATCTGTGAAATTAAAAATATGATGAACATTGAAGGCCGTGCATTCTCTACAACGTTTATCATGGCCCCCTGGGTAATCAGGGCGGGGCTACGCCTCCGTAAGTATATTATTCATTATACTTTTCTGGACGAATGGGAATTTATGTGATAAGAATTACTGCTATGTATTCGTATTATAGGTATTAAAACTGTCCAATTGTTTTCAGGGAACTAGTTCCAAGCTTTCACTGGTGTGCCCATAGAAATACAGGCTTGAGCTGGAATCCAGAAATGGCCAGGTCAATCTATTTAAGTAGTTGAAATTCTGCAACAATATTTGGTTCCCATATAATTCCCTGGATGGTCCAGCAGAGATGTGGTACATACTATTATGTTGTACAGGGTATCATGTTATTGTCGACATGTTTGCATTTAATTACAAAATTATGCACTTTATAATTTATATACATTCACTCAATACACTATCCGAGTGTGTATTACGCAGTATGAGTTTTCAATAGTCCTATTACATATTTATATACATTCATTCAATACACTATCCGAGTGTGTATTACGCAGTATGAGTTTTCAATAGTCCTATTACATATTTATATACATTCACTCAATACACTATCCGAGTGTGTATTACGCAGTATGAGTTTTCAATAGTCCTATTACATATGTATATACATTCACCCAGTACACTATCCGAGTGTGTACTATGCAGAGTGAGTTTTCAATAGTCCTATTACATATTTATATACATTCACTCAATACACTATCCGAGTGTGTATTACGCAGTATGAGTTTTCAATCGTCCTTCTATTACATATTTATATACATTCACTCAATACACTATCCGAGTGTGTATTACGCAGAGTGAGTTTTCAATCGTCCTATTACATATTTATATGTACCGTATTTAGCTATGTATAGTGCGCACCCACGATATGGCACGAAAATCGGCAGAAAAACTGAGTTCCGATGTATACTGCGCACGTGAAAAACGCAATTTTCCAAGTCAATTTTGGTCCGGAAAAAAATGTCCTGATGTCTGTACTGGTGTATAATGCGCAGTAGATAAATTGGATGAGGATTTCAGTAAGAAATGTGCGCACTATACACAGCTAAATACGGTAATAGTTTTTCTTGTTTAGAGACTAGTGCAAGATACAGAAGATGCTGCAATTGCAGAAGCATCCCTGGTCCTTCTACAATCCCTGTCTCTATCACCGATACACGAGAACTCGGTTAATAGTCCCATCTAAAAGAGTGTTAATATTATTGGGGTCAGATGGGGGGAATGATCCCCGTGTTCCAAGGACTCGCAATCCAACGTGTTAACTGGGCAACTGAGCGGTTCACATGGAGGGTTATATTATTATTTATTTATATTTCGGGTTTTACGCCTGCATCAGCACCATTTTGGGCTATATCGCCGGCGGGAAGTTTACTTAACAACACCTTTCCTGGGCAGGCTCCAGCGGTTAACCAGTACTTGGGTGCACCAACCTCCGTAAGAAACTGCCAACCTTTTCATATAAATGAGACGGCCTGAGCGGGGCTCGAACCTGTGATGATAGGTTACAGTGGTATACAAGTCAGCGACCTTAACCACGGAGGCGGACTACACACATGTAGGGTTATTCACAGTCAGTTTGATGGTATTTGTATACAACCTCTAGTTCGCTACATGTCTATAAACTCTTTGTTCTGTTACGGTAACATTGCAGGAACATTCTCAATCTTGTTTTGGGCGATTCAAAAAGTTATTTTGGGACAGATGCACGGACGAACACATATATACTTTATTGTCATATGCTACTCGGCAACTGACACCTCTAGTGGGCTCTGCATGACGGACCCACCAAGGCTTTTGGGGAGGGCCGTAACTAATGTTGTTAAAAACTTGTGGCCCAACCCATTTGCTTCAACATTTATTGACAATTCTTGTGCTCAACAATGTCATGAATCATATATACTACGCATAATTATACATGTGTGTTCATTAGTTTTGTTCTGTACATTGTATATATAGAATGAATGCAATAAAATATGATTAAACTAAACTGACCAAGGATAACGGTATGAATAGAAACTACTGTTCTCTGTACCAGCAAGTGCCCTCTAAATGTAATTTACAACACTATTGCATTTCCCTAGATGAACGTATGTGCTCTGATTGCATACAATATCATATCTTCTTCTTGTCGTTCGCGACAATATCATATGAGAGTTCCCAACTAATGATATGCAGCTGACATGCGCACTCAAGCTATGGGCATGTGCATTCGCATTATTAAGCAGCGTTCGTTGCGAGAAAAGGAATGTCTTACAGTTTACGCTGTTCCAAGGATGATCTATTTACCTGTTCCGGCACACTGTAAGATGTAAATCTGGACTAAAAACATTTTAATGCAAAGTGTGCTATATTTTCGTTGTGTTATTGAAAAGAATAATTAATGTAAATATAAGTAATGAATCGCAGGTTAATAGTTTCCAACGGGGTATGAATCACGTTTACCGTGTTTAAAGTTAGCGTGGATGCCTCCAGCCACACACACACACATGAAAACTATTAACCCGCGATTCATTCCTTAATTGATGGGCATACAATAATTAGTTAGTAAAGGTTTTTCACACACCATGAACTTTGGGGGCAGACTTGACAGTCATGCTAATACTGGGTGCCACAGTGGCCTCCACAACGTGGGCGTGATCCTGGATCGGCAACACGACCGGCAAGCCAGCTGCTTTCTGTGCTTCCCCTAACTCGCTCTCCAAATGGAAAATCTGTGTGAATAAAACGGATAGTTGCACAGCAAAATATTACGTCTCCTGGGATGCGATCCAAATAAACAACAGGACAACAACGATGTGCTCGTAATGACAAGAATGTTTGTTTGGGTTTTACGCCTGCATCAGCATTTTTGGGCTATATCGCCGGCGGGCAGTTTACCTAACACCTTTCCTGGGCAAGCTCCAGTGGTTAACCGGTTCTTGGTGCACCAAACTCTGTAAGAAACTGCCAACTTTTTCATATAACAAAAACGTTTATTAAATTGTACAAGACAGATATTACAGGTCATAATAAAAATGGTATGTTCCATATGCTACATACTGTTAGTGAATTAATTTCATCTCGTTTTATTTCATATTTGAGATTTTCTTAAAATGTCTTAAACTTTGCAAAATATATTCCATTTAGGTACAAAAGTATAAGCTATTATTTTACAATGATAGTGTAACAAGTTTTTAACAACTTTTATTAATCAGTTTCGCTTGCACGGATGAAAGAGTAGTTTTGGTCCTTCGTGCGGGAGGAAACCATAGTGCCCAGAGGAAACCCACCTATCCAACTCTGGTTGCATTGGTGAGAAGCGAGCGTGCTAACCACTGCGCTAATCGACAGCATATTGTTCAGTTTAAACAGAAGATCCCGGGATATAGCAATAATTTCAATTTCTTTTTTATACTTTCCAATTGAGTTTTCGTAGTGAAAGAAAATGCTATTTTTCACTGTTTTGAAACAGTGGAAGATGGCATTTTCTTTTCCACTGCTAGTGTTTCTTATTCCTCCACGGTTTGCATGTACTTTGTATTTTAGCTATTTTCTGACAATCGTAATCTGTTAATTATAAAATAGTATATTCAAATGTTTGTTTGTGTGTTTTTAGAGTTTAAAGACGCACCAAGAGCTTAGGTCATACGGCGACTCTTCGTCTATTACTGGTGGCGTGCTGGAAGACCCCCAGCTGACCCGCCAAGCAGTATTGTGGGTAGGGACGGCTATCTGTGTAGAACCACCAAACTTCCGCAAACCAGCTGGATAGCTTCCTCACTTGAAAGAGTTCGACACCCCAGTGGGATTCGAACCTGCAGCGGTGAGGAGCAAGCCATTTGAAGTCAACCACCTTAATCACTCGGCCACACGAATGTTTGTCTGTAGTTTTCAATGATGATAGCAGACAGAAACTAACTTGAATATTGTACCGGAACTATTTTTTAATATGGAGCGAAGAGTTAACAGCTCTGGTGGGATTCATATAGCCTGGGAACAGGCGTTGATATATTTTGCCTGGTCAGTCAAATAAATAAACCGAGACCATCAATTGGGCCGTATTGAGTTTCTGATCATATCAACATCAGTTTGCCAGAAGTTCAAAAATGAAAAATCGACAGACTGGAACCCAGGCTAGGATTCAAACACACAGCGTTGAATAGCAACCGATTTCAAGAATGCTATAACCTACCCGGTCTTTAAGAGACTTGACCAAAGCATCATACTGATGGTCCTTCTCATTCTGTTGCTGTAGCAACGATTCTCTCTCCGCTATAAAGTCCTTCTCCCTATAAAGTATCAAGAATAAATTAATTTTAGTATATATAACGATTGTGAAACATTTGTATTAATCAATCTCGTTGGCGCGGATGATATTATATATGTGGTCAATCATGCGGAGGAGAGGAGTACCCACAGAAAACCCACCGGTCTGATCTGGCGACTTCCGTACCACATCACATTCTTCCCGGTCCGAGGATCTGACCCAGTTTCCATTGGTGAGATGCGAGCTAATCGGACGATAATAAACATGGACACGGATGAATTGCAATTCTTTCTTTACTTTAGAGACCATTTGAATGAAAATTCAATATATTCTTCTATCGTAATCCTTTGTGTATAAGACGCAGCTAATAAACTAAACAATTCTAGAGAAAAAAGCCATTTTTCATATATAAAATTCAATATATTCTTATACCGTAATACTTTGTGTATGTAAAAAATTCAAAATATATTCTAATCTTTTATATATAGGTCGCTAGGGACTATAACACGCTGCTAAACCACTAAATCATTCTAGAGAAAAAAGCTGTTTTTCAGTAATTTGTGATAGCAACCTCCGCAAGCAACTGACGACATTCTCACATATCATCACTTTATCACTAGGGAGCGGACCTGCGGCCTTGACGATAGCGGGTGAATGGTGAGTTCTAACAACGGCGTGCTAGACCACTCGACCACAGAGGCTTACACTAAATGACAAACATTGTCGTTTACCTTTGCTGATATTCCTTGATTAACTTTTTAGCTTTGTGGTATTTTTTCTCTAATGCTGTGTATTCCAGCTTGAGCTTCTTCTCTAAGGCAATATACTGTCCCTGTGACCCCTCCATCATATCCTGCAATTAACATTAATGAAACTATAATATATACTGGCAGGATATGGTATATGCTGCATTGTGTAAAGTCACAGCAATCATAGTTTGGTATGCGACAAACAACTATCCTTAGACATATACAGATACCAATTAATTTTGGTATCTGCATGTCTTCAAGTAGTGAACATATCGTTCAGTTTAAACTTTATTTATTTAACGATTGCAAAATTGGGAGTGCTTTGTAGTTCATACCCTGATGGAAACTACTACCCAGCGATTCATTCATTAAATGAAATCCGATTTGCAATGCATTACGACGATAACATTACTCACATGTAATAAAACATGTAATTAGCGTCACATTGATCACAATAGAAGTTGATCTTTTCCCTTCGATATCATTCTAAAAGCAAATGAATCCATCGCCTGGTCCAGTTGAGTGTTCATTTACCTGATAATGGTTAATCTCCTTGCGGGCGTTGGTCAGAGATTTCTCCATATCTCGGAGCCGCGCTGCCATCTCCTCATTCCTCTTCTCGTACTGCCTCTTCTGAGCTTCGTTGTTCTCCAAAACCACAAGCTTAGTTTTGAGCTTAGTGATTTCAGCTTCAAGAACAGCATGTTTACACTGGGCCTGAAATTATAGAAGAATTTCCAAATCAATGTTAAGCTTAGCTTCGGTAACAGCATGTTTGCAACACAATAAATATACAATATAGCAAGTTTATTGCTTAAAACAGACACATGTTAACACATTTGTTTCTATATACCGTTCAAACAGTATTTGCAAAGAACATAGAGCCAGATCAGCTGCCACGGAACGTTCTGTCTGATCAGGCTCTATGCTTTTTGCTATTCAGATGATCTTGCTAAGACACTTGACTATGTAGCAAACAACATAGATCCAGATCAGCATGCAGCGTCACATGTGATTTGAAGTCAATGACGGTAACCACTAGGCCACCTCGACATGAAGCTATCATTGGATATAAGCAATTCAAGGTTGACAAACTTCTCAAACCCGTCTTAAGCAGCCAATTTAAAAAAGACAACAAAAAAAGAAAAAAGAGGGGGAAAAAAGCAGCCAATGGAATAACAGAAAGTAGCTGCTTAGCCTAGCAGCCATCAGCATGGCGTACAAGTCCATACTTTAAAATATTAATCTGAAAATATTACTTTGAGTCATTAATTCATAAAATGAACATTTAAATTTTGATAATCAAATTTTTATCATATACAACAACAACAGCAACAACAAGCATTATTCATTCCATAAAACATATGCTTGTAGCAAATACACAAATTACAAGAGTTACAGAGAAGTGCTTAACAAATACAAATGATTTTAATGAGAGACATCGCTAAAATAATTTATTACCTCCCTTGGCAGATCAAGTCCGATTTATTCCATAAACTGAATAGGTTCTTTAGTTGGAATCCTTTGTTTTTACTGTTGTTCTCTAAGCAGATGTTGAGGTATGATAAATGTCATTTTATCCAAATCGTGTTAATTAACTGATAGCACACATATACAAATAAATACCCATTGCATATACTGTATGAGATATGTCGAGATATAGTAATATAATACTCGTAAGAAGCGATAGTTGAATAAAATTGCTAGCATGTTGTGCAAAGGAAACAATGATAAAAACAGAGGAAAACACTTAATAGGACCTACCTACTTTTAGGGAGTATTCAGGGGCAGTAACTGACCGATGTCCCTTATTGTGTAACAAAGTTATCTCTGTAGCAATCCATGTACCGGTATTGCAAATATATTTGGACAGTTTTAATAATAAAATTTTTTTTATATTTATTTAGCAAATGGACATAATAAATGCCTTTGGCTAATGAACAGTATAATCATATATATATATTGCAAGAGCTCATTAATCACGCACCTCTTTTAGCTTGATAAACAGAGCATGGGACTCCACATCAGGTGAGATGTCGTCCGGACTAGACTCTGTCAAATCATACGACTCCTCCACTGGCTTACTGTCCGGCTCATCCGCAGAGCTGTCTGAATCCGGAACGGAAGGCATGGACAGTGGAGTAGCATCCCCTGCCAAGAGCTCTTCAGAGATTTCCACCTCCGGTTCCTCGATGTCATCGTCTAAACTAGATTCGTCCAAATCCTGTAAAGGCACGACATTATTATTAATCATTGGATTAAGCAATTCAAGGTCAATATGAGGCTTTGTTTGTTTTCGGGTTTGAACAGTTTATATGACGACTCTCCAGCTATTACTGGTGGAGGAAGACCCTGCGTGCCCCTCTGAGCAGTATTTTAGGCACGGGCTGGCACCAGGGTAGGACAGATCTTCCACAAGCCTCACATAAACGAATTCCACACCTCCAGTGGGATTCGAACATGCGATTTGTAGTCAATGACCGTAACCATTAGGCCACCTCGACATGGAGCTATCATTGGATATAAGCAATTCAAGGTTGACATACAGCTCAAACCCGTCTTAAGCAGCCAATGGAATAACAGGAAGTGGGTTGCTTAGCCTATCAGCCTGGCATACAAGTCCATAATTTAAAATTTTTAAATTACTGTAAAAATATTTATAATTGCACGAAAACGTTATTTATTTAGTTTTGAATTCGTGCATACATGGTGCATCGCGTAAAAAGGGTGACTGTTTTATGAATTTCGATTATAAAATTGTATGGACTTTCAAAAATGTTGATAGAATGTATATAACTCTACATTCGAACACAGTATTATTCACGAGAATCATGAATGCGCGATCATTAGCCAAATATAAATGCTTGGCTGTCCGATTAGCGCAGTGGTTAGCGCGCTCACTTCTCACCAATGCAACCCGGGATCAATCCTCGGACCGGGAAGTATGTGAGATGGTACGATGGTCGCCAGATCGGACAGGTGGGTTTTCTCCGGGTACTCCGGTTTCCTCCCACACGAATGACCACATATACGCTTTCATCCGCACCAATGAAAGTGATTAATATAAGTTGTTAAAACTTGCTTCGCAATCGTTGCAAAATAAATAAAGTTTAAACTTAAATATAAATGCTCGCGAATAAATAAGAGTTCTACAGTAATAATGGATGCGCTATGAAAAAAAATGATGGGGGGGACGGCAGTGTCTAAATATACAACGATTTACACTAATACCATAAAACCAAAGACTGTACAAAGATAATATTCGTACCACATGATCCTCCTCCCTGCTGTCTCTACTGGACGTCTCCGACTGAAGTTGTACTTGTTCCTGGTCCTCGGTGAGGTGTCGTATATGTTCGTGCTCCAGAACCTCATCTCTAGGCTTGAACTGGTCGTGTAGCTCCTGTTATATGAAAGCAGGTAGTCTGTAAGCACACTCAGTACATGGAACAAGAAACATCACAGCAGGTGATGAATGCCCCTGCCATGGCTGAAGAAGTTACAGCCCAAACTGGAAATATTGACTCGGACGGACAGATGGACACAAATAGTGCGAAAAATGCCCCTGCCATTAGCAAAAGAAGTTACAGCCCCAACTGGAAATATTGACTTGGGCGGACGGACGGACAGTGCCAAGACTATATGCCTCCCTTTGGGGGTATAAAAATACAACTAATAACTATTGTTCTCATAAGCAAAGTAAACCAGCATATTATAATGGTATTGCTGATTTTGTAAATAAATACACATCAAGGGAGGTAATTTACAAATAATAATTCGTCACAACTAGTAGTTACAGACGGGGGTCAGTGATCCAGTGGTTAACACGCTGGGACTGCGGATCCAGCGATCGCAGGTTCGATCCCCCCACCCCAGTCTGAAGCTAAATAATATTAAGTCTTTCGGATGGGACTTTAAACAAAAATAATTCCATGCCCCAAGTGGTATTTGAACCTACAGCTGCGAGGCTGCATCACCTGCATCAGCACCATTTTGGGCTATATCGCCGGCGGGCAGTTTACCTAATAACACCTTTCCTGGGCAGGCTCCAGCGGTTAACCAGTACTTTGGTGCACCAACCTCCGTAAGAAACTGCCAACTTTTTCATTTAAATGAGACACGGCCTGAGCGGGGCTCGAACCCGTGACCATCAGTGATGATAGGTTACAGTGGTATACAAGTCAGCGACCTTAACCACTCAACCACGGAGGCGGACTTGTGAGGGGCAAGTTAACAACCATAACAACCTGGCCACTGCAGTACTATTATTCTGAATTCATACATAATAAAAATGAATGGGAAAAAACACATTTCTTAACACTTTTTCTTCTCGGATTTATTCATGACCTAAATTGTGAATAGTGAATAGTAAGTAATGACTGCCTCCGAGTCATTTATTGCTCGACTATATCTGATTAAAACTGCGGCCAAATGCAGTAAATTTAATGTTGCGGAATGGTGCATGTAAGATCAGGAGACAAAGCAAACAAAGCGGTGGAGGATGACCCCGGGTGCGTGTCCCTTTCTGAAGTATTGCTGTCACAAACAGGCACGCGGGTAGAACCACCAATCTTGAATATGTATGTTCCTTTAATGTAAAACCCCTCGCGGGGACTTAGACATGTTTTCCTGGGCAGGCTTAGCCGACTTAAGAGATTAACCAGTACTAAGCAATGTGTGTGAGGTGCCTTGCTCAATGACACTATATACGTGGCCTGACCGAGTATCGAACCCGGGACCCCCCCCTATTTGTGTCCAGGAATCTGTGCGGTTGGCATGCACTCGCATATAAGACGGGTTGATATAATGAACATCAAACCATGTATGAATTGCATGTTTGTCCAGTGCAAGTTGTAGATATTCTTAGTTTCAGAGTGCTTTCTTTTCTAAAACGTAATTATGGATACCATTTATGGATACCATTTACCTTTCAACACCAAGTAACTGACATGGACTGGTCCATGATATTCATAAACCAATAAATGAATCAGAAAATCACATTTGGACAAGTTCATTTATCAAGATGGGTAATTTTGTCTAAAATTAGTAATACTACTTGCAAAAAGTGCAGATCCTGATGAGACGGCTCGTCACGAGCCGGCTCATCTGGATCTACACTTTTTTGTAAGCCAATTTAGAGGTCTGTGGTGTTGAAAGGGTTAATCCAATTTATGTTATATTATGTTATATTTCGGGTTTTACACCTGCATCAGCACCATTTTGGGCTATATCGCCGGCGGGCAGTTTACCTAACAACACCTTTCCTGGGCAGGCTCCAGCGGTTAACCAGTACTTGGGTGCACCAACCTCCGTAAGAAACTGCCAACTTTTTCATATAAATGAAACACGGTCTGAGCGGGGCTCGAACCCGTGACCATCAGTGATGATAGGTTACAGTGGTATACAAGTCAGCGATCTTAACCACTCAACCACGGAGGCGGACTTAATCCAATTTAAAAAAATAAGATGGGAAGCCACTTTGAGGCCATAAACTGGTGGTAAAAAATAGCTGGTAAACGCAAAGCTTAAATAATTGAGAAAAACGAAAATAGCTTAAATAATTGAAGCAAATGACTATTTATCAATATGTTGTTGTTATTTTAATTTGTAACTGAAAACTCTGGAAATATGTCATGGAATTAGTAATGAAAATGTACGACGTATTTGGATGTTATTTTCACCATTAGCATGCATAGTCAAAGTCTCGACCAGTAAATTTTATTAATTTGGCCTTATTTTTCAGTCATGGGGTCGAGGTTATAAATCTTTTCTCAGATCTCAAACTCAAGTTCAAGCCACTTGATTGGTTGAGTTTGAGTCTTACACGTTTTGTTTTATAACCTTGGGGCCCGGTCACAAATGTGCGGTTTCTACGAGCAAGATCCTCTATATCGCTTAGGCAAGTGTGTGCATCTACAGTGTAATGCTGTCTATAAGTGGTGCATTCGCGGAGTGTCGCACCAATGGCTTGGTGCGGGTGCTCGGGGTGGGTGTTTGTGACAAGTGTTGTGGGTTGGAGCGGGTGTTGAGGTTGGCAGGTTGGTCAAAGTGTCTAGTAGGAGTTTGGTTTGGGTGTTTGTGGGGTGGTTTTGGTGTGGGTATTGATGGATTGGGGCAGATGTTGGTGGATTGGGGTTGGTATTGGTGGATTGGGGCAGATGTTGGTGGATTGGGATGCATGTTGGACGGTTAGGTTGGATACCAGTGGATTGGGATGCATGATAGTGGATTGGGGTGCATGATGATGGATTGTGGGTGCATGATATGGGGGGGAAAGGTGTATTATGGTGAATTGGGGTGCATGTTGGTAGATTGTGGTGGATGTTATGGGGGAAAAAGGTGTATTATGGTGAATTGGGGTGCATGTTGGTAGATTGTGGTGGATGTTATGGGGGGAAAAGGTGTATTATGGTGGATTGGGGTGCATGTTGGTGGATTAGGGTACATGTTGGTAGATTGTGGTGGATGCTATGGGGATAATTGTTGGGATGTTTTATTGGAATTGGAATAAGTAACAGATGAAGGATTTAGTAACATCCACGCTCGCCCATATGGTTCGCAGGAGGCGAGGGTAAATAAGTAGGGGTGTAACGATGCATCGAAATATCGATGCATCGCAATAGACAGCGTCACGATAGTCAACCATCAATGGTAAATATGACCATCGATAGTATTGACTATTGCGGCAGTACTATCGCAATAGTTTCGATAGTTGCCAGGGATGGCGAAATCGGTCATTTGTTACGCCGGGCAAGTAGATTTTCGAATGTAACTTGTCCGTGGACAAGTAAAAATACCGGCGAGTGCATTTACTTTATGTTCCCATGGCATTTAAATCGTATTTTAATGAGAAAGCATCGGCAAATGTTCTTGTTTATTTTCCTGCGGAACTTCCGCAATAAACACAAGCCAGCCGACAACGGTGGCGGACAACATTTCCAGCCGACAATAACCTGAATAAGAACCGGAAATGTCAAGAGTTATCGCCCGTCACATAAAAACTGTGTAAAATGCGGTGGGTATGCAATGTATTTTCCGCTCAAAACAAGCCAGCTGTCAATAAGAATAACTACTGTCGAAAATGGCTTCTTTGGTACTGAATAGTGAGCAAAGTAGGCGATGTGACCCCCATAATCCCGGGTATGGGTAATTTAAAGTGCTATAGCGCATGCGTCAGTTACAAGTATACTACGCGGTCGCTAAATCGATATACGGGAACGGGTACGTGACGCAGCCTTATTATTGAAGACGACAGGTAAACAATCATGTAACTTAGCGGGACTGTGTATCGATTTTTAAATAAGGTTGGTTTATATTATTTAAACATATAAAGTTCGGATATATGGGCAAGTGGGTTTTCAACTTTTCACTACGGACAAGTAAATTAGTGCAGTGTGTTCGATGTCATGATAATAAAGAAAAAATTGCATGCTAATAAATAAATACACAGAACTTGTGTATTCCATACGAAACAGAATATTTTTTTAATTAATATGTATTTACACAATACTATTGCAATAGTCCTACAACTATCGCAATACTATCGCAATACTATCGCAATAGTATTTTAACTATCGCAATACTATCGCAATAGTAAAATTGACCCCAATAGTCACCCCTATAAATAAGCTCAATCATCTAGGAACATCCTGTGTAAACCCATGCCTTGTAACACTCCAGTGAAGGTTGCTGTAGTCTGTGATAATCCAACCAATACCACAGTATGGTTAAACCTGCTGTAACCCATGTGATACGACAGTCATGCATAATCTACTGTAGTGTGGCAATTCCAGTTTATGTGACTGCATTCTATGTGGCAGCAACTGTGTAGTTACTGGGTTATTACAATGAAGAAATGCAAGCAGAATGGATATGCCAAAATCCACACTATACAGGAACGGATGTAAGCATGGTGGATTGGTTTACCTGAAGATGTCGCCTTTTCATACACACTGTGGACTGCGATTATAAAAAGAAGTAAAACCAAGCTATGATTGTACAAATTAAATTTACCTCGATTGTGAAACAAGTTTTAACAACGTTAAATTAATCGCTCTCTAGACCTCATTCCTGATGACATCCATTGCTATGAGGGAGAGAGAAGAGGCAATCGGGAATAAGTGCCTAACCTAAGGGCACAATCGTAACGACAGTTTGGCTCAAAACTCGGGGGCCTTTCGCACCTAAAGTGAACGCGCTAGAACTGCGCTATCACGACTTCCAGGGTGTATTTAATCCTTTGCCTGCTGAGTAAATAAATCATATTGCAAACAACATAGATCCCAATCAGCCACGTAACACCGTGTCTGATCAGGATCTATGTTGTTTGCTATTCACACAAGTGCTTTAGCTCCACTATCCGAATAGCAAACAGCATAGAGCCTGACCAGACAGCACGTTCTGTGTTGTCTGATCTGGCTATATGCTGTTTGCATAAGTGATGTTATCTGCCGCTAGAGTGCAAAGGGTTAATAGGCACACATTTGATGGACTATCATACAGTCATGTGACCCATCTCTAGAGGGACCATTTATCCTTTCGAAAGTGGCACATTTAATGTTTGTTTGTTTGTTTGTTCGGGTTTTACGCCTTCATCAGCACCATTTTGGCCGGCAGGCAGTTTACCTTTCCTGGGCAGGCTCCAGCGGTTAACCAGTACTTGGTGAACCAACCTCCGTAAGAAACTGCCATCTTGTTCATATAAAGAGACACGGCCTGAGCGAGGCTCGAACCAGTGACGATAGGTTACATTGGTATACAGGTCAGCGACCACGGAAGGGGGTCCTATAAAGAGTCTTGAGATTTTGTTTTGGCCTCAAATTGAGCACTAAATACACAATCTATATAGTTAGTAAACACGAGCCAAAAATCTCGCTAGGTTAACTAATAATGCATGCTAGAGGCTCATTCCAATTACTTACCTAGTCTTAAGTTATTTTATATTTCGGGTTTTACGCCTGCATCAGCACCATTTTGGGCTATATCGCTGACGGGCAGTATACTTAACAACACCGTTCCTGGGCAGAACCTAGTCTTAAATACACATGTATACGTAATTTGTAAGTCCCAGACCCAAAATTTGAAGATTCAAATACTCTAAATTCATTTCTCCCTAAATAAACACTGAAGCTGACACAGCTGAAGAAATGGTAAGATATGTTGGGAAGTTAAATAGTATTAATGTGCTACATTCAAATCTTAATACACACATAGTTAGTACCAGACCCAGACAATTTGTAAGACTGACTAGAGGCTCACTTGTGCTACATTCAAGTCTTAATACACACATAGTTAGTACCAGACCCAGACAATTTGTAAGACAGACTAGAGGCTCACTTGTGCTACATTCAAGTCTTAATACACACATAGTTAGTACCAGACCCAGACAATTTGTAAGACAGACTAGAGGCTCACTTGTGCTATATTCAAGTCTTAATACACACATAGTTAGTACCAGACCCAGACAACTTGTAAGACAGACTAGAGGCTCACTTGAGCTACATTCAAGTTTTAGACTAGCCTGGGAACAGTTAGTCAAATAAATATATTTTAACACCGAGACTATTAATTGGGCCGTATTGAGTTTCTGATCATGTCATTTTGCTAGAAGTTAAAAAGTGAAAAATCGACAGACTGGAACCCAGGCTAGTTTTAGCCCTAAATGCACAAGTAATTAGTAAAGCCCACACCCAAACATTGCAAGACATGTAGGGGCTCACTTGCACTACATTCAAGTCTTAGCCCTAAATACACATAATTAGTAACGCCCACACCCGAACATTGTAAGAAGTGTTAGGGGCTCACTTGCGCTACCTTCAAGTCTTAGCCCTAAATACACATATTTATTAAAGCCCACACCCAAACATTGTAAGAAGTGTTAGGGCTCACGTGCGCTACCTTCAAGTCTTAGCACTAAATACAAATAATTAGTAAAGCCCACACCCAAACATTGTAAGAAGTGTTAGGGCTCACTTGTGCTACCTTCAAGTCTTAGCACTAAATACAAATAATTAGTAAAGCCCACACCCAAACATTGTAAGAAGTGTTAGGGCTCACTTGCACTACCTTCAAGTCTTAGCACTAAATACAAATAATTAGTAAAGCCCACACCCAACCATTGTAAGAAATGTTAGGGGCTCACTTGCTCTACCTTCAGCCTGTCTTGCTCATGTTTGCGTAGTTCTTCTCGGCGCCGGTCAATCTCCAGGGACTGTTGTATAAGTCGTGCAACTTCACTTTTACTTGGATCCTTCTCTCGTCCAATCATAAATCTGCAAGAAAGATGCAATTCTTTAGAGATTGTCTCAATACCGTTTACAGGATTATTAATGCTTTAACCTGCAAAGTAGGGAGAAGACTAAGGTATATGAGGGAGAAATGTAAAGTATATGTGGGAGACATGTAAGGTATATGAGGGAGACATGTAAGGTATATGAGGGAGAAATGTAAGGTATATGAGGGAGAAATGTAATGTACATGAGGGAGAAATGTAAGGTATATGAGGGAGAAGATTAAAGTTTACAAGGGAGAAGACTAAGGTATACAAGGGAGAAGTTTAAGGGATGAGTGTAAGGTATGCATGGAATAGTGGAGGGTATACAAGGAAGAAGTTCAAGGTATACAAGGGAGAAGTGTAAGGTGTACAAAGGAGGGAGAAGTGTAAGGTGTACAAAGGAGGGAGAAGTGTAAGGTATGCAAGGGAGGTGTTTAAAGCACACAAGGGAGAAGTTTGTGATGCATACAAGGGAGAAGGGTAAGGATACAAGGGAGAAGGGTAAGGATACAAGGGAGAAGGGTAGGATACAAGGGAGAAGGGTAGGATACAAGGGAGAAGGGTAAGGATACAAGGGAGAAGGGTAAGGATACAAGGGAGAAGGGTAGGATACAAGGGAGAAGGGTAGGATACAAGGGAGAAGGGTAGGGTTACAAGGGAGAAGGGTAAGGATACAAGGGAGAAGGGTAAGGTTACAAGGGAGAAGGGTAAGGATACAAGGGAGAAAGGTAAGGTTACAAGGGAGAAGGGTAAGGATACAAGGGAGAAGGGTAAGGATACAAGGGAGAAGGGTAAGGTTACAAGGGAGAAGGGTAAGGATACAAGGGAGAAGGGTAAGGATACAAGGGAGAAGGGTAGGATACAAGGGAGAAGGGTAAGGATACAAGGGAGAAGGGTAGGATACAAGGGAGAAGGGTAGGATACAAGGGAGAAGGGTAGGGTTACAAGGGAGAAGGGTAAGGATACAAGGGAGAAGGGTAAGGATACAAGGGAGAAGGGTAAAGATACAAGGGCAAAGTGTGTTGGTCAAGTCAAGTGTCCTCTAAAATAATATTTTATTATTTTATTTGGAAACACTTCTCTAAGGGTTAAACATGGGGAGATAAGAGGCAGCTCACTGATGCTATATTTCCAATTCACCCACACACTTTGTAACAGAAACTAACAAAGCTGAAATTAAAGTTCAACAACAGTTAGAACTAACACATGATATGGTGGTATATAGGCTTATATACAATATAATTATGCTAATAATACAAATGCTGATGTATGCTACCAGGTTTCAGGTGGTTCGAAGTTTACTCAGTTTTCCAGTTTGTGATATGTTGCTGTTATATCTATGGTGAAATTTGATATGGATTATGGATTGTTTACTATTCTCTGTATCTGATTATCATTGGTGAATGTTCCATTTTATATGCATGTAATTTCTCACTCGCACATCCTTCAATCCCCACCATCACACTCCCAATCCCCACCATCACACCCCCAATCCCCACCATCACACTCCCAATCCCCACCATCACACTCCCAATCCCCACCATCACACCCCCAATCCCCACCATCACACTCCCAATCCCCACCATCACACTCCCAATCCCCACCATCACACTCCCAATCCCCACCATCATACTCCCAATCCCCACCATCATACTCCCAATCCCCACCATCACACTCCCAATCCCCACCATCACACCCCCAATCCCCACCATCACACCCCAATCCCCACCATCACACTCCCAATCCCACCATCACACTCCCAATCCCCACCATCACACTCCCAATCCCCACCATCATACTCCCAATCCCCACCATCACACTCCCAATCCCCACCATCACACCCCCAATCCCCACCATCACACTCCCAATCCCCACCATCACACTCCCAATCCCCACCATCACACCCCCAATCCCCACCATCACACTCCCATCCCCACCACCACACTCCCAATCCCCACCATCACACTCCCAATCCCCACCATCACACCCCCAATCCCCACCATCACACCCCCAATCCCCACCATCACACTCCCAATCCCCACCATCACACCCCCAATCCCCACCATCACACTCCCAATCCCCACCATCACACTCCCAATCCCCACCATCACACTCCCAATCCCCACCATCACACCCCCAATCCCCACCATCACACTCCCAATCCCCACCATCACACTCCCAATCCCCACCATCACACTCCCAATCCCCACCATCACACTCCCAATCCCCACCATCACACCCCCAATCCCCACCATCACACTCCCAATCCCCACCACCACACTCCCAATCCCCACCATCACACCCCCAATCCCCACCATCACACTCCCAATCCCCACCACCACACTCCCAATCCCCACCATCACACTCCCAATCTCCACCATCACACTCCCAATCCCCACCATCACACTCCCAATCCCCACCATCACACCCCCAATCCCCACCATCACACCCCCAATCCCCACAATCACACTCCCAATCCCCACCATCACACTCCCAATCCCCACCATCACACTCCCAATCCCCACCATCACACCCCCAATCCCCACCATCACACTCCCAATCCCCACCATCACACTTCCAATCCACACCATCACACCACGTTTCCAAAATCAAAATAGATATATATTGCTTGGTGAGACAGGCAAAATCTAATCTGAAAAAGAACTACACATTTTCATCCATACAGTAAGCTGATAAAAACTGCAAATGCACAATAATTTATAACACAGCAAAAACAAATTGGCCTAGAGGTTACAAAAATTTGCTCCGATCTCAAACTCAAGCATAAATGAGTTGACTGGATGGATGAATCCAAGATCCTGCACTTAGTAAAGGTATTATGTGTTCGGATTAACCATTCACAGAGCTTGAGACTGAGATCTGTGCAAATACCATAGCCAGCAGATACATGAACAATTTTATAACAAACGGGCATCAAATACAAAAACTTACTTGGTTTCAAAATCTTCTGTGCCTTCTAGAACCTCTCTCTCATTCTCAAAACTGCTGTTATTGCTGGAACTTGGAGTGCTTCTTGGTTTAATTTGAAGTGTTTCATATTCAGTATTAATGTTTCTAATTTCATTTTCTTCCGAATTGATACTACATGTACTTGAACTTGATCTAGATCTTTCACCATCAGAATCGGAACCAACAGATGTTCTCAGAGTCTTAACATCATCTTTAACATGTTCAGTATTTGGTTCCTTATGGATAGAAACATTTTCATAATGCGCGGTCACACCTTTAGGGCTATCATTTAATAATTCAACATTAACATGTCCCTTCAGCTCCGCTTCCAACAACTTATTGAAGTCTTTCACATTCCCTTCCATTTCGATACCATTATTTTCAGGTATTTTGATAGCATCATCACTGCTAAGGCTGCTGGTGCTCGATTTCCTTCTATCAATACTTAAATTTATCTCATTTTCCAGAAGTATATTTTTCAATAACTCATCCTCGCTTTCACTTACCAAATCTTGTTTTTGTTCAACAGGCTCAAGGACAATATTTGATAATTCGATATCTTCTTTGACAGCATGATAACTTTCTTCCAGTTCAACGTCAGCAGAACTGTCATCACTGTTAATTATCTGTGGCTCATGTGGCTTAGAAGCCATATCAGAAATTATCATAGGCTCTATAGGAATAATCACGTCCATTTGACTTCCAAATGTATCAATGAATTTACCATGATCATCTGGGAGGATGATTTCTGGATCCTTAAGACTGGGATACAGTTGCATATCCACGGGCATATCTGGAATGACAAATACTTGTACATCAACAGGTCGGGGTCTCATTTCAATATCCGGCACATACAATGCGTCTTCTAGTCCTTCAATGTCAGTAGAAACTATGTTGCACTCTGGGAGAATATATGTGACATGTTGTTCCTCCGATTTTGTCATTGAATCACTGTACAAATCATCGGAAGAGTTAGTGTCACTGCTGTTGTTGCTGCTACTACCAGTACATTTTGATTGCATATCTACAAGTTGTTCATCTCCGCTTATCACATCCATTGCCCTGATCTCTACAGCAGGAATTACTTCAGCAATGTTAGTATCCATGTTAATATTTTCCTCAATCTCATCTGTTTCTTTCAGAGAAACAGTCTTAATTACATCTTCCAGTAACGGAGCCCTAAATGTTTCTGCATCTTCAATCACAGACTTTAATAACTCATCACTTTCAAGATTGCCATCAATACTTGTCTCCGACACATGTAGCACTTGTTGCTCAATAATCTTGTCCACAGGTTGTGTGTTTGATGACGATGATTCATTAGTAAAATCATCACCACTGTCATTCTTGCTCATACTGCCCTTTGCTACACCAGTAGTACTGCAATTTTCACTCCCTTCCAAATCATTAAATTCAGTGAACTTTGGATCAATTTCCTCAGCCATATGGTCCTCTAATTTTAATGGAGTGTAAATGAATTTACCTTGGTGATGTCTTATAACTTCCACTTTTGTTTCATTCGGTGGTTTTTCTGATTCTATGTCAGTGACAGTATGAGGACTATTTACATCTTCAGTAGATGGAGAGCCTGGATATTCAGAATTCTTCTTCCCTTCCATTGCAACATTATCTAGATCAGAATGTTTACCCACACAATCATCATCTCCAAACTGGATTTCTGTCGGTTCTTCACTAATATGCATCTTTGATGAAGCTTCCATTTCACATACAACTCCTATGACAGGATGATCATCCATCCAGTTATTATCATTAACTAGCTTGGATTCAGGGCTGTTCACTTGAACATCATTCTCTGGCAAAATTGAAGCTTCTGACTCTTCAATTATACATTTAATAGGTACAGAGACATCAAATTCATTCACTTCACAAAAAGTAGATTCTATCCTTTTCCCTGCCTCTTCCTCATCAGAGTCACTATGTTCTCCATCAGCATGATAATCTCCGTCTTCGGGTTCCGCTTCAATCATTAAACTAACATTTGGGAGATTATAATCCGATGCATTTAAAATATGTTTTGGAATAACATCCTTCTTGGTTATTTTGGCAGTCTTCTCATTTTCTGATTCTCTGGATGAAATATATTTAGTAACAACACTGTATTTATCATAATCTGATTTGTCTTCATCGTGCAAGTCACATGTGATTATATTATCTTCGTTCAAGACCAGTCCATCTTCTGGAATATCTATACTGATAACATGAGTCTCTTTAGAATCATTGGACTGAGAAGACTGGTTACTATTAAATGTTGTTTTTCTTTTTCTATCTTCACCATTGTCATCAGCATTCTTATCATGTCCTGTGTAGGATCTGTCTCCTGCTGAACTTGCGTCACTTTTTGTTATTTCTTTCCCATCTATATCATCATCATCATCTGTTTCTGTGTGGCTGGATTCTGAACTACTAGAAGACACTGACACTCTCTTTAATTTCTTTTTCTTCTTTTTCTTTACTTTCTCTTCATTGTCTGCTTGGTCCGTGTCTTCATCTGACAATTTCTTAGCATCAGTTTGTTCCACAGTAAGCTGCTCAGTTTTTTCATTCTCGCTTTCACCTTTACCAATTTCATCATTTATACCATTAGTTATCCTAAATGCTGATACTGATTCATTTGCATAACTGTTTTCTTTAAGTATGTCAACATTGCAAGAGTCTTGTAGTTTAATTTTATTATTTTCATCTATATTTGTCTGATCATTTTTGACTACACTTTTATTATCTTGATCAGATTCTGATACTGATTTGGAGGTATTGTGTGTGTCTTCCTCTGCAACTTCACCCATTTTATCTTCATCTAGAACTAAATTTAATTCATGAGATGTGGCTGAACTTTCCGGTACATTTTGATCATCAGATAGCTTCAAGTTCTTTTCCTCTGATTCAGTCTCTATTCCATCTTTATCAACAATATCTATTATTTCTAAACCTTCGGCATGCAGGAGTCTTTCATATTCCTTTTTTATTTGCTTTGCATCGTCATCTGAGGTATCTGATTCTATACTTGAAGCAATTGTACGGTTCTCCTCAGTGGTATCACATGGTGTAACTTGTAAAGAAGAGTTAATGACAAGTTCAACATCATTTCCCTTATCTTTACCACTATCTTCTGTATCAAAGATTAGAAGTTCACCTGCTCTCCGTTCATCTAAATGTTCAGCAACATTAGCTTCCATACTGCCTTCTTCGGTATTTACTTCACATTCTAAAGGAGATACACTCATGATTGATGGTGGTGTATCAATACTGTCATTTTCGTTTTCAGCATCATTTTTCAGATTATGTTCCAAATTTTTTATAAAGGCTTTAAGA
The DNA here is from genome assembly GCA_014843695.1 of Archivesica marissinica. Lineage (NCBI taxonomy): Eukaryota > Metazoa > Mollusca > Bivalvia > Venerida > Vesicomyidae > Archivesica > Archivesica marissinica. The sequence continues at coordinate 43,569,288 of CM026392.1, read as the reverse complement.
CCTTTATTCAGATTATGCTTGTGAATATCTGCTGATATATTATTCGCACCGATAGAACTATCATTGCTATCAACTTCAACATCATTTGCTTCACCTTTCTTTGCTGTGACACATATGTCTACAAATGCAATGATGTTAGCATCCCCAATGTCTTTTGTGGATTCAGTGCTCTCTTTCTTAACATTCAATTTTATATTTCTTCCATCTGTATCATTGTTCAAGTCATCAACATTACCATATTTCTTCACTGCAATTTGTTGAGACTGTTTTGGAGATGGTGCAGACCTACCATCATCGCTACTAGAACAGGATGATGAAGACGATGAACTTGACAATTCTTCCTTTCTATTTTCAATGGAATCAACTTTCAACTTTGATAGAGATTCATTCACTTCATTATATTGCATCTTCAGAAATTTCAATTCTTCATCTATGTTCATTCTTTCAGGCTTAACTTGAGATTTAACAAGTTCAAATATCGATTTACTCTTCCTAATAGTTTCTTCTTGTTCTTCTTTGAACTTTAATGGCTTTATTTTCTCTGGTTCATGTTTAGCAATGACTGTATCCTCTGAAGTCAGTAATGGTTGTGCCTCAAATGCTTTACGCTTATCAGCACCATTGACTTTGCTTTCTAACAAAGACTTTTTGGATTCAGGTTTTATCATGATTGGAGATAATTCTTCCTTCTGACTAACTATCATTGGTGATATTAATTTTCTGCTTGATGGCGAAGCTTCAACTCCTTTAGCAGACTTTGTCATAATCATTTCGTCAACTATCAGTGGCTTCTTAGTTTTGTCTTTCGGCTTTGAACGGGCAATCTTTCCTACAATGGAAAGAATCGATGATTTTTTTTTTACTTTTGGCGGCTTACTGTCTATTAGTTTTGGTGTATCTTTGTTGACATTGACAGCATCGCTTCCACCGCTACTCGATGATTTTTTCTTTCCTTTTGGAGGTTTACTGTCTATTAGTTTTGGTGTATCTTTGTTGACATTGACAGCATCGCTTCCAACGCTACTCTCGGAGAAGTTCATATCCGCCTTTGAATCTTGAGATGTAAGTGGCTTCACAATCACAGGCATCTTTTGCTGATTGTTTGTTGGAGTGGGTGGTATAGAAGAGGATGGATTAGACTTCAGACTATTACTTTTATCAAGATCTTTATTTCTTCTGGACATTTCTTTATCTTCTGTAGATAACTGTTGTGATACTGGTCGGACTTTCACCTCAAATGAATCACGTCTATTTACACTTGGTGATGGGGGTTTCTTTGCTTGATCTAGCCATACATTTCTTTCCCTGTCTTTATCAGTGACATCAGGTCTTGTAGGGGATGATAGTGATAATGACCTCCTCGGAGACTGTCTCCTGTTCAAAGATTCTTGTCGTTTCAGTTCACTTGCTTTTTCTTCTTCTTTTGTCTCTTCGTCAGATAGGGTTTGTTGCTTTTCAAGTGACTTAACTTCAACATTCACTCTACATTTCAGCGAATCAGCTCTTTTCCATCCAAAACCATCTTTCTCCTTTAAAGTTGAATTTTGATCAGTGGCAACTTTTATATTACTTGAAAAGACAGGATTTCTTTCAAGTGGCTTAATATCTACATTCAGCTTTGCATGTTTTATTCTATGTTGTCTTGGAGGAGGAATAGGCAGCTTTTCATATTCATCTATTTGCTTTCTCATTAATTCAATGGACATTGGTCGTACAGCAAGTGTTCTGTCATCTATGGTACGTCTCCTGGTAATAGGTTTACCCATAAAAATTGATGATGGCTTCACATCATGCTTTGTTTTTTGTATTATTTTCTCGTCAAATGCATTATCTAAATGCGTTGGGCGCCTGAAAGATTGCAAAGGCTGCCTGGATTTCTCAGTAACAAAATCGCCTGGAGCATAAGTTATTTCAGGTTCTGTTTCATCAACAGGTTTTGGTAATGAACTCTGCGACAGTTTGCGGATATACTCAGCAACAGAACCGGGAGTTGGATTTTCAGGAAGACATCTATGAAGCTTCTTCAAATGTTTCTTATCCTCTGATGGTGGAGAGGTGGGTGACAGAGAGAGAAAAGTGGAAGATACTCGTTTTCTATATGTTATATCAGAAAGAGGATAATGGTTCAGCTTGCTCCTATCAGGTTCTGAATCTGTCGAGGACTTTCTTGAAAACATCTGTAGTTTACTTCTAAAGCCTGAAGAATCCGAATCCGATGATCCCTCTGGTTCATCAAAATGTTTCTTTGTAGGTCTAGTCGAGTACTGAAGCTGTTGAAACATTGCACGCTTTCTTGCATTTCGTTCATCAATATTAATCGTACTTGGAGGAGAAGATACTGATTTCTCTTCTTCCTGTACATCATTTTCATCAATATCTTTATCATCTTGGTCACTTTTCGTCTGATCTTCCATCTTTAAGATTATAGACTCGGCCATTCTCTTTGACATCAATGCTGCCATCTTCATTAAATTTCTATCCACATCTGCGAATGGTTTATGCTTTGTGTCATTTGTTCCACTTGACAAATTATTATCATTTTGATCTGGCGTACATGCTTGGTCAGATTGAGCATCATCTGCTGTTTTTACCAGAATTGGAACTTCAATTTGTTGCAAAGGACTTCGTTCTATACTATTATCTGCTTCAACTGCATAACTTATTTCTTCATTTACTGGAATTTCTAGCATTTCCTCGACAGCTGATTCCAGTATTTGACCGGTTTGCCCATCTGTAAATTCAATAGTCGATGATGAAAACGAAGAAGTCTTGTCTTCATTAGGATCCCGGAGATCTTCCCTAACAGGAATATCTACAGATGTTTCTCTACTATTTGGTAGTTCTATGTCCAATTCCACAGAGTCTTCTGGTATCAAATTCATCTCACTGCTTTCATCTGTTTTGTGAAGTATTAAGTTCATTTTGTCATCACTATAATCAGTATGAGTATAAGCCTTTCCAGTTAACAGCTGAGGAGGGCCTACATCTGGTAGGACTGGTGCTTCTCCGTCACTGTCAGAAGTTGAACTAGCCGATGTTGATTTCTCCAGAAAACTAGTATCAGTATATTTTGTCAAAATTGCAGGTACTTCATTCTCCACTACTACCATTGAAACTTGTGGTGGTACAACTTTAGGTAATTCTTCTGTGTGGTCAGAGGGAGTATTATTGGAATCCATTTCCATTGTTTCCAAATAAACAATTTCAACTTTATTCACAACTGGCTGTTCTACTTCATCCGAAGCAGATTTGCCATGGGGTGTTTCTCGTGCTTCATAACACTCAGAACTTGAAGCTGATTTTGGACTGGCTGATCTCGTTGAAACGCTGACTGATAATTTGGGTAATTTACTATAGTCCAATCTTACCCGAATGTTAGGATCTTCCTCCTCAGCAGACACCTGAAGTGTTACGACTTTTGGTAATTCTTCAGTCTCTAGTTCTGTTTCATCGGAAACAGATTTGCCATGGGATAAAGCTGGTAGTTTTTCATCACTATCCGAAATATCAACATTATGCTTAGCTACAGAAAGATTAGGTATTTCCTTCACTGGCATTACCATATTCACTTGCAGCATAATGACCTTGGATGATTCTACTTCATCATGATCAGAATTTGAAGCTGAAGTAATACTGGTCATTATTTCCTTTACTTTCCGACACACTATTTCGACATCCTGCAAAACTGGTGGTTCTACTTCATCAGAAACATATTGATCATCCGTTATTGTCACAATTTCAGGTACTCTGTTCTCCAGTACTACCCCTGAAACTTGTGGTGCTATATGGTCATTAGAACTAGAAGATGAAGTGGAAATGAACATTGACTTGGATAGCGTATCTTTCAATTCTTTATCTACAAATTCATCTTCAGCTAAATGTGGTTGCTCTGCTTCATCAGAAGCTTCCTGTACAACTGTTGGTTCGACTTCATATAGACCATGGGATGCATCTGGTTGTTTTACATCACTATCAGAAGGTGCATTTAAGCTGGAAAAATTTACAGTATCATTTTTCATTTTAAAAACTTCAAGTTCTTTATTCTCCAGTACAACCTCTGAAACTGGTGGTGCTGTGACTTTGGGTGGTTCTTCTTCCTCGTCATCAGAACTTGAAGATGAAACGGAACTGGGCATTGACTTAGATGGCGATTCTTTCATTTCTTTATCTACAATTTCATCTTCAGCTAAATGTGATTGCTCTGCTTCATCAGAAATCTCCTGCACAACTGGTGGTTCTACTTCATCAGAAGCATATTGACAATGGGGTGTATCTGGTCGTTGTTCATCACTCTCAGAACTTGAAGATGATTTTGAACTAGCTGAAGATGATGAAGATCTTCTCGAATTCTTGATAGTATCATCCTCTATTGTCAAATTTTCAGGTACTCCGTTATCCATTACTACCACAGAAACCAGTGGTGCTATGACTTTGGATGGTTCATCTTCCGCGTCATTAGAGCTTGAAGATGAAGTGGAACTGGACAATGACTTGGATAGCGCATCTTTCATTTTGGTATCTACAATTTCATCTTCAATTAGATGTAGTTGCTCTGCTTCATCGGAAACATCATGGACAAATGTTGTTTCGACTTCACTAGAAACATATTGATCGTGGTATGTATCTGGTCGCTCTACATCACTCTCAGACCGTGAAGGTGAATTTGAACTGGCTGAAGATGACGATGATCTTCTTGAATCCTTTAGAGTAACATCCTTTATTGTCAAAATTTCAGGTAGCTTCTTCTCCAGTTCTAATTCTGAAACTTGTGGTGCTATGACTTTTAGTGGCTCTTCTTCTTCATCATTAGAACTTGAAGATGAAGTGGTACTGGCCACTGACTTGGATGGTGTTTCTTTCAAATCATTATCTACGGTTTTATCTTCAGCTAAATGTGTTTCTAAATCTGCTTCATCAGAAACCTGTAGCACAACTGGTGGTTCTACTTCATCAGAAACACATTGAACATGAGATGCATCAGATCGTTCTACATCACTCTCAGACCTTGAAGGTGAATTTGAACTGGCTGAAGATGAAGATGCTTTTTGCGAATCCTTTATAGTATCATCAATTATTGTAAAAATGTCTGGCACTCTGGTCTCAAGTACTACCTCTGAAAGTTGTGGTGCTATGACATTGGGTGGTTCTTCTTCCTCATCGTTAGAACTTGAAGTGGAAATGGACAATGACTTGGAAGGCATTTCTTTATCTACAGATTCATCTTCAGCTAAATGTGGTGGCTCAGTTTCATCGGAAACCTCTAGCACATCTGTTGGTTCGAGTTCATCAGAAACATATTGACCATGGGATTTATCTGACCGTTCTACATCATTCTCAAACTTTGAAGGTTCATTTGAATTAGCTGAGCATGATGATCTTCGTGAATCATCTACAGCATCATCCTTCATTGTCAAAATTTCAGGTACTCTGTTCTCCAGTACAACCTCTGAAACTTGTGGTACTATGACTTGGAGTGGTTCTTCTCTCTCATCATTAGAACTTGAAGATGAAGCAGAACAGGGCAATGACTTGGATGGTGATTCTTTCATTTCTTTATCTACAATTTCATCTTCATTTAAATGTGGTTGCTCTGCTTCATCGGAAATCTCCTGCACAACTGTTGGTTCTACTTCATCAGAAACATATTGACCATGGGATGTATCTGGTTGTTCTACATCACTCTCAGACCTTGAAGGTGAATTTGAACTGGCTGAAGATGACGATGATCTTGTTGTATCTTTTACAGTATCATCCTTTATAGTCGAAATTTCAGGTACACTGGTGTTCAGCACTACCTCTAAAAGTTGTGGTGCTATGACTTTTGGTGGTTCTTCTTCCTTGTAATTAGAACTTGAAAATGAAGCAGAACTGGACAATGACTCTGATGGCATTTCTCTCATTTCATTATCTACAGTTTCATCTTCAGCGAAATGTGGTTGCTCAGTTTCATCAGAAACCTCTTGCACAACTGTTGGTTCAACTTTATCGGAAACATATTGACCCTGGGGTGTATCTGGCTGTTGTACATCATTCTCAGAACTTGAAGATGATCTTGATCTAGCTGAAGATGATGATGATCTTCTTGAATCCTTTACATTATCATCCTTTGTCAAAATTTCAGGTAGCTTGTTCTCCAGTACTGACTCTGAAACTTGTGGTGCAATGATTTTGCTTGGTTCTTCTTCCTCGTCATTAGAACTTGAAGATGAAGTGGAACTGGACAATGACTTTGATGGCGTTTCTTTCATTTTGGTATCTACAGTTTCATCTTCAGCTAAATGTGGTTGCTCTGCTTCATCAGAAGCCTCATGCACCACTATTGGTTTGGCTTCATCAGAAACATATTGACCCTGAGGTGTATCTGGCTGTTGTACATCATTCTCAGAACTTGAAGATGATCTTGATCTAGCTGAAGATGACGATGATCTTCTTGAATCCTTTACAGTATCATCCTTTGTCAAAATTTCAGGTAGTTTGTTCTCCAGTACTGACTCTGAAACTTGTGGTGCAATGATTTTGCTTGGTTCTTCTTCCTCGTCATTAGAACTTGAAGATGAAGTGGAACTGGACAATGACTTTGATGGCGTTTCTTTCATTTTGGTATCTACAGTTTCATCTTCAGCTAAATGTGGTTGCTCTGCTTCATCAGAAGCCTCCTGCACCACTATTGGTTCGGCTTCATCAGAAACATATTGACCCTGGGGTGTATCTGGCCGTTGTACATCACTCTCAGAACTTGAAGATGATCTTGATCTAGCTGAAGATGACGATGATCTTCTTGAATCCTTTACAGTATCATCCTTTGTCAACATTTCAGGTAGCTTGTTCTCCAGCACTGACTCTGAAACTTGTGGTGCAATGATTTTGCTTGGTTCTTCTTCCTCGTCATTAGAACTTGAAGATGAAGTGGAACTGGACAATGACTTTGATGGCGTTTCTTTCATTTTGGTATCTACAGTTTCATCTTCAGCTAAATGTGGTTGCTCTGTTTCATCAGAAGCCTCCTGCACCACTATTGGTTCGGCTTCATCAGAAACATATTGACCCTGGGGTGTATCTGGCCGTTGTACATCACTCTCAGAACTTGAAGATGATCTTGATCTAGCTGAAGATGACGATGATCTTCTTGAATCCTTTACAGTATCATCCTTTGTCAAAATTTCAGGTAGCTTGTTCTCCAGTACTGACTCTGAAACTTGTGGTGCAATGATTTTGCTTGGTTCTTCTTCCTCATCATTAGAACTTGAAGATGAAGTGGAACTGGACAATGACTTTGATGGCGTTTCTTTCATTTTGGTATCTACAGTTTCATCTTCAGCTAAATGTGGTTGCTCTGTTTCATCAGAAGCCTCCTGCACCACTATTGGTTCGGCTTCATCAGAAACATATTGACCCTGGGGTGTATCTGGCCGTTGTACATCACTCTCAGAACTTGAAGATGATCTTGATCTAGCTGAAGATGACGATGATCTTCTTGAATCCTTTAGAGTATCATCCTTTGTCAAAATTTCAGGTAGCTTGTTCTCCAGTACTGACTCTGAAACTTGTGGTGCAATGATTTTGCTTGGTTCTTCTTCCTCGTCATTAGAACTTGAAGATGAAGTGGAACTGGACAATGACTTTGATGGCGTTTCTTTCATTTTGGTATCTACAGTTTCATCTTCAGCTAAATGTGGTTGCTCTGCTTCATCAGAAGCCTCCTGCACCACTATTGGTTCGGCTTCATCAGAAACATATTGACCCTGGGGTGTATCTGGCCGTTGTACATCACTCTCAGAACTTGAAGATGATTTTGAACTAGCAGAACATGACGAAGATCTTTTTGAATCCGATACAGTATCATCCTTTGTCAAAATTTCAGGTCCTCTATTCTCCATTAATACAACTGAAACTTGTGGTGCTATAACTTTGAGTGGATCTTCTTCCTCGTCATTAGAACTTGAAGATGAAGTGGAACTGGGTGGAGTTTCCTTCATTTCTTTATTCACATTTTCATCTTGAGTTAAATCTGGTTGCTCTGCTTCATTGGAAATAAATTCACCAATGGGTGAATCTGGTTTGGTTTTGGATACTTCAATACTTGTGAATGGTTCAATAATGATGTCACCTTCTTGATGTGCACGAGGTTCCACTTCAGAATCTGATGAGAAGTGGCTACGAGACGAAACTAATATTCTTGAATCAGTTTCTTCTTCAGTATCTGAGCTTGAAGAACGACTTCTACATTCATTTTCTTGTGACAAAGCTACCTCAGACCGGTCATCAGCATTAGACCTATCCTCAAGATTAGTCTGAGTGAGATTTTCATTTAACACTGATTCACTCGTGACACCCACTTCAATGTCATTTTTCCTGTCTTCATTTTCAGAATGACTAAATGAATCTGGACTTGAACAAGTCAAATTCTCATCACGAGTCCTATTATCTGCTTCTATGCCTTTTGCTTGAATTGCTGGAATATCCATTTCAATCTCGTAATGAATAAATTTGATTTCCACTTCAATGTCCTTTGGTATGTCCATTTGCATTTGATTTTCAGCATCCAACTTTATTTCAGTTCCATTATCTATCCCACCATCGTCTTCTTTTACAATAGATGGATGGTGATTAGTGATTACAGCAATTAGTTCTGGATTAGACTGAACTTCATGGATAATATTTTCAACAAGTTCAGATGCATAACTTTCTACAGTCATTGATTCACTATCGGGTGATGAAGAACTGTTATTGGAGGTTTCCTCCATATTTTGATTTTCTGTATGGTTAGTGTTTGTATCAGTAGATTGTGATTCAATGACATCAACATTGATTAACTCAATGTCACCTTTATTAAGTTCATTATTTAACACTTTAACTGTTTCTTGAGTACATGCATTTACCTCATCGGGACTCATTTTTCTACCTGTATTTTCTATATCCACATCTGGCTGCTCCTGATTGAATGTTAATTCATTCATAGTTTCTTTCAGTACCTCTGTATTAAACGTTCCAAAACCACTGTCACTTCTAGCATAAATGGGTCCTTTCGAAGTATCTTCAACATTACTAACCATTTCCAAGTCCTTATTCTCTACACGTGTACAATCAGTTTCCTCAGATTGTTCCTTTGCATCACCACCATATATCATATTCTCTCTCAACACTTCTGAATTATCAAGCACCTTTTCATCCAATTCATTTTTCACATCTGTTTCAATATTATCAACTACAGTCTTCTCAGAGTTTACTTGTACATCACCTTCATACATCTCATTCTCAATAATTTCCACTTTCGATTTATCATCTGAATCATTACCATCACCTACAGATGTAGCAGCCACTGCAGTAATTCCAGCACATACAATTGCATGAAGCACAGCACCTTTCTTACTAGATCTTATATCCTCAATTTCATCTCTACATGCTTGGTTAAATGTTTTCTCCCTAATTGCATCATCCTTCAATAATTCTGAATTATCTATGTAAAGTTCATCTATGTCATCATCAATATTATCCGTTCTACTTTCAGTATCTGACTTTTGAATTTCACTTTCTGTCCTATCATTTTTCTCAACACATGAAAACATCTTGCTTTGACATTCATCTACATCATCTACATTTTGAAATGTTGCTGTTGCTGTTGCAGTTTCATGTTCATTTGTATCATTTGAATTCTGTTTGCCACCATTCTCAACATGCTCAATACTTTCTTGTTCCCCAATATTACAGATTTCTGGTCTGGACAATCGTGATGCACACTCTGGCCACCCTGATGGCATTTCAGGTGGATCATACATTGTTTGATCTTTAAAATGTTCATAGAATTCTGCTAAATATGTTGCCATGCTGAGTCGATCTGGAGCTACCATATTTACCATGTCAACTGGATCAAGTAATTTCGCAATTCCAAACTCCTTTTCTGCCACAGTAAATGCAAAATCATTGTTTTGATACACGTTGTCCGGAGAGAGAGAATAGAAGTCAATAAGGTCTGGACGAAACCGGTTAATCAGTGCACATAAGGCCAATCCATTCTTCCAAGAAGAGGTCATATCCTTCACCTCTAGGCCATCATACCCTTTAGTTACCTTACAACACCACCTGTACAATCCTTTTATTTTCCCAGGCATTTTAATACACAGTTACACAACACAACTTATTCCAGAGAAAACGATCACTTTTTTCCTAATCAGTCTCCTCAATTGGTGTCTATAAATCCATTGAAGCGTTCAACTCACTAGTTCTTTATTTTTAGTATTCTGCTTGAGAAAAATTCTAAGAAAGTTAATTCCACTTCAGAATGCTCAGGATGCATACTCACACTTTTGTGTCTATATATTACACCTGTAATGTTATAATACCCAATCAAATATAACAGAAAATATCATCATTAAAAAATAATGCATATTTTCTATTCCCATGACACAAAGTATGGCAAAGAGAGAAGTCAAAATTTATATCAATCGGAAAACACCCTCAATCATAATAACAGCACATCAAAGACTAATAATAACCACAACTAACATGTTTGATCGACAGTAACCTTCATAACGTACAAACCATCATAGACTAATAGCTGGACACCACAACAAATATATACATACGATGAAACGTTAATGACTATAGAACTGCCAACAAACAAAACCAACCAACATATCTGATGAACCATCATAGACTAATAGCTGGACACCACAACAAATATATACGATGAACCGTTAATGACTATAGAACTGCCAACAAACAAAACCAACCAACATAACTGATGAACTAACAAACTAACCAACATATCTGATGAACCATCATAGACTATAGCGGGAACACAATAAATATAAACGATGAACCGTTAATGACTATAGAACTGCAATAAACAAACCAACCAACATATCTGATGAACTAACAAACTAACCAACATATCTGATGAACTACCAAACCAACCAACATATCTGATGAACCATCATAGACTAGAAGGTCGAGACCACAACAAATATATACGATGAACAGTTAATGACTATAGAACTACAACAAACAAACCAACCAACATAACTGATGAACGTTCAGAGACTATAGCTGGAACACAATAAATAAATATTTCCTGTTGCTCTGAACTAATTTTCAAATTTTATCATATATAAATCCCAATAATCCACGGTTCCAGGCAAGCCCTTACAGATATATCACTCAAAAGAACCATCTCTATTTACTTAAGTTTTAACACAAATTCATTCTATTTCACAATCTGTATTGTCAATTATATATATATATATATAATATTTACATTATTTGATACTGATAACAAGATAACGAAAAAAGGAGTTGGTTTTTTGGTCTATCCCTACCTGAAATCCACACCCACCATTCCAGTAATGCAATACTGCAGTTTAAGGTAGAGATAACCCTAGAAATGAAAACATCCCAAATGATTCACCTAAAGCAATCTGGAACAACAAAATTGGATGATCTATACTGCTTTATTTTCTTTTTTTCCAATAATAGGTTATTCAGATGATGGAGTAGACATATGATGGTTATGTTACGTTATATTTCTGGTTTTACGCCTGCATCAGCACCATTTTGGGCTATATCGCCAGCGGGCAGTTTACCTAACAACACCTTTCCTGGGCAGGCTCCAGCGGTTAACCAGTACTTGGGTGCACCAACCTCCGTAAGAAACTGCCAACTTTTTCATATAAATGAGACACAGCCTGAGCGAGGCTCGAACCAATGACCATCAGTGATGATAGGTTACAGTGGTATGTATACAAGTCAGCGACCTTAACCACTCGACCACGGAGGCGAACTAGACATATGAAGATATGCTGACAAATCCACTGGTTATAGTGCAAATATAATTTGTAAATAAACCCTTTCAACACTACATACCTCTAAATAGGCTTACAAAAAGTGTAGATCCAGATGGGCCGGCTCATGATGAGCATATGTGGTCATTCGAGTTGGAGGGAAAAGTTGTACAAGGAGAACTGTACAAGTTCTTCCCGATCTGAGGAGCAAACACGGCTTGCATTGGTGAGAAGCGGGGGTTGAATTGGTGAGAAGCGGGGGTTGAATTGGTGAGAAACGGGGGTTGAATTGGTGAGAAACGGGGGTTGAATTGGTGAGAAACGAGAGTTGAATTGGTGAGAAACGGGGGTTGAATTGGTGAGAAACGGGAGTTGAATTGGTGAGAAATGGGAGTTGAATTGGTGAAAAGCGGGGGAGTTAAATTGGTGAGAAACAGGGGTTGAATTGGTGAGAAACAAGGGTTGAATTGGTGAGAAATGGGGGTTGAATTGGTGAAAAGCGGGGCTTGAATTGGTGAGAAGCGGGGGTTGAATTGGTGAGAAACGGGTTGAATTGGTGAGAAACGGGGGTTGAATTGGTGAGAAATGGGGGTTGAATTGGTGAAAAGCGGGGCTTGAATTGGTGAGAAGCGGATGGTCTAACAACTGCGCTAATGCTAGTCACAAATGACAGTTTTATTAAGCTGGTCAACCCAACAACAATAAATTACCCACCCTCCCCCACCCTCTACCCCACCACAACCACCATCCCTCAGACAATCTACATTTGTACGACAGTATTCCACTGCCTAAAATGAAACAAATCACAAATTAGAGACTTGCCATGTTGATTTACTGCGCATGATGTTTACAAAGATAACCTTAAAATTACTTTACAAACATTAAACAAATTGTAAACAACATTAATCCCAAGTTTATCACACTTTAGAGATCTATTAAGTTGTAAATATTTCCTTCAGTCAATTTAAAAAGGAAACCGATACCCATAAGGGCATATTTGAGACAATACATCACGGTATTAGAGAGAAACTGCAGACAAACACATTCAGAAAATGGCTGAATCAAATTGAAATCAATCTTGACCTATTGTTTCATTGTTCACCGATAAAATCTGCATGGTCGAGCGGTTACGGTCTCTCAAATCACTTGCCCACTTCACCGCTGTAGGTTCAAATACCACTGGGTGTGTCAAATTCTTTAATGGAGGCAGTGGGATTCGAACCTGCAGCTGTGCGGGGCAAGTGATTTCAAGTGGTGACCATAATCACTCGGCCACAGAGGCCCTTCATATAGGTTTTCTAAAATTCTAACTATTGGTTACCAAGAACTGGCCCCGGACGGACGTACGCATGTACGAAGCGAAAACAATATCCTTATTTCGCTGCAGTTTAACAGAACAGAACAGAACATATGTTTATTTTAAGACTTGTACATGGTACATCGTCATAACATACAAATATACAATTACATATTGGTCACGTAATACAATAGATTTTACATTCATATATTCACATAAATCGATTGACATGTAGTATTATAATAATGATGATTCAATTTACGGAATAGAGGATGAACATAATTAATTGTTAGCAGTTACAATAGTACTTCTTAGTACAATGGCTTCTTTTATATATTTCGCCAAGTTTAATATATCAACTTTTTTGATCGAGGTTACCAGTTCAATAAATTTGAACATAGAGGGACGATACTGATGGTATCTTTTGATATATTTCTTTCTTATATCTTCAAAGCATGGACATATTAAAATGAAATGATATTCGTCTTCAATATCCAAAGTGTTACAACATAAACAATATCTCTCATTAACAAAGACAATTGATTGAATCTGGCAACGTTATTAATATAATTTTTATATGCCAAAATCAGAATAAGAAAATGTCTATTTTTTACAACATTTGCAAAACATTTCTGGAAAATATACATTTTTCACAACCTCTGCCGAAATTTGTGCAGGAATAAATTAATTTTCAACACATCTGCCAAAATATTGTTGTCCACTTTTCTAAAAAGTTGCATTATTAGTAAAACAGTGTTTGGTAATAAATCAAATGTGTCCAATAGTATATACTCATTAGTAATCAGAAATGGTCGAGGAAGCTTGCTGGTGACCTTCCCATCATGATCGGACAGGCATCCAGGTTATATTTCGGGTTTTACGCCTGCATCAGCACCGTTTTGGGCTATATCGCCGGCGGGCAGTTTACCTTTAACAACAACTTTCCTGGGCAGGCTCCAGCGGTTAACCAGTACTTGGGTGCACCAACCTCCTTAAGAAACTGCCAACTTTTTCATATAAATGAGACACGGTCTGAGCGGGGCTCGAACCCGTGACCATCAGTGATGATAGGTTACAGTGATATACAAGTCAGCGACCTTAACCACTCGACCACGGAGGCGGACCAGGCATCCAGGTAGGACCACCGATCATATAAGCATCTGCAAACTAGACTGACCTATCCTAACTGGAGAAAAATCCAACCCTCGAAACCACACCAGTAAGCAAGAAATGATATGAAGGCCATAACCGTACCCACTCAAGATACAAGAGGTAGCGCAAAACAACATACCAACCATGGTAGTACTCGAAACCACAACAGTAGACAAGAAATGATATGAAAGCCATAACCGTACCCACTGAAGATACAAGAGGTAGCGCAAAACAACATACCAACCATGGTAGTACTCGAAACCACAACAGTAGACAAGAAATGATATGAAGGCCATAACCGTACCCACTCAAGATACAAGAGGTAGCTCAAAACAACATACCAACCCTGGTAGTACTCGAAACCACAACAGTAGACAAGAAATGATATGAAAGCCATAACCGTACCCACTGAAGATACAAGAGATAGAGCAAGACAATATACCAATCCTGGTAGTACTCGAAACCACAACAGTAGACAAGAAATGATATGAAAGCCATAACCGTACCCACTGAAGATACAAGAGGTAGCGCAAAACAACATACAAACCCTGGAAGTACTCGAAACCACAACCCACACCAGTAGGCAAGAAATGATATGAAGCCCATAACCGTACCCACTCAAGATGCAAGAAGTACCGCAAAACAACATACCAACCCTGGTAGTACTCGAAACCACAACCCACAACAGTAGGCAAGAAATGATATGAAGGCCATAACCGTACCCACTGAACATACAAGAGGTAGCGCAAAACAACATACCAACCCTGGTAGTACTCGAAACCACAACCCACACCAGTAGACAAGAAATGATATGAAGGCCATAACCGTACCCACTGAACATACAAGAGGTAGCGCAAAACAACATACCAACCCTGGTAGTACTGAAACCACAACAGTAGACAAAAATATGAAGGCCATAACCGTACCCACTCAAGATACAAGAGGTAGCGCAAAACAACATACCAACCCTGGTAGTACTCGAAACCACACCAGTAGACAAGAAATGATATGAAGGCCATAACCGTACCCACTGAACATACAAGAGGTAGCGCAAAACAACATACCAACCCTGGTAGTACTCGAAACCACACCAGTAGACAAGAAATGATATGAAGGCCATAACCGTACCCACTGAACATACAAGAGGTAGCGCAAAACAACATACCAACCCTGGTAGTACTCGAAACCACAACAGTAGACAAGAAATGATATGGAGGCCATAACCGTACCCACTCAAGATACAAGAGGTAGCGCAAAACAACATACCAACCCTGGTAGTACTCGAAACCACAACAGTAGACAAGAAATGATATGAAGGCCATAACCGTACCCACTCAAGATACAAGAGGTAGCGCAAAACAACATACCAACCCTGGTAGTACTCGAAACCACAACAGTAGACAAGAAATGATATGAAGGCCATAACCGTACCCACTCAAGATACAAGAGGTAGCGCAAAACAACATACCAACCCTGGTAGTACTCGAAACCACAACAGTAGACAAGAAATGATATGAAGGCCATAACCGTACCCACTCAAGATACAAGAGGTAGCGCAAAACAACATACCAACCCTGGTAGTACTCGAAACCACAACAGTAGACAAGAAATGATATGAAGGCCATAACCGTACCCACTCAAGATACAAGAGGTAGCGCAAAACAACATACCAACCCTGGTAGTACTCGAAACCACAACAGTAGACAAGAAATGATATGAAGGCCATAACCGTACCCACTCAAGATACAAGAGGTAGCGCAAAACAACATACCAACCCTGGTAGTACTCGAAACCACAACCCACAACAGTAGGCAAGAAATGATATGAAGGCCATAACCGTACCCACTGAACATACAAGAGGTAGCGCAAAACAACATACCAACCCTGGTAGTACTCGAAACCACAACCCACACCAGTAGACAAGAAATGATATGAAGGCCATAACCGTACCCACTGAACATACAAGAGGTAGCGCAAAACAACATACCAACCCTGGTAGTACTCGAAACCACACCAGTAGACAAGAAATGATATGAAGGCCATAACCGTACCCACTGAACATACAAGAGGTAGCTCAAAACAATGCAACACAGGAAATGCATGCATGATACATCTCATCCTTACACACCAATTAACAACCTAATTAACTTGCAAACTATGTGAGAAATAACAAAGTATTTCATTCTGACAACTCTGCCCTATGGGCTGCAAGCAAGACGGATTGATCATAACAACACACTGTATTATGCATTACATAAATTTCCAAACAAATATTATTTCTATGTATTTAAATTAACGCTTAACCCTTTCAACCCCACATACCTCTAAATAGGCTTACAAAAAAGTGTAGATCCAGATGAGACGGCTCGTGACGAGCCGTCTCATCAGGATCTGCACTTTTTGACAGTGATGTGACTATTTTTAGACATAATTACCCATTTTGATAAATGAACTTGTCCAAATGTGATTTTCTGATTCATTTATTGGTTTATGAATATCATGGACCAGTCCATATGAGTTACTTGGTGTTGAATGGGTCAAAATGCCAAATAAATTAGACAGAATGTGCGAACAACATTGGTCCAGATAAGCCATGGCGTACGCCGCGTCTGATCAGGATCTATGTTGTTTGCTATTCAGACAAGTGTATTTGCTCCACTATCCAAATAGCAAACAGTATAGAGCCTGATCAGACGTGCACGTACTGTGCTATCTGACGTGGCTCTGTGCTGATTGCATAAGCGACATTAGTCGTGATTGGCAGGTTAAGGGTTAAACTAATAATTCAGTATTGTCCTGTGCGCATTAGTTCACATTTATAAGAGTTTTAGAGCATACTGTTCAGTCACTGCGTCGAGTATTGTTTCAGGCATGGAGAGTTACCGGGTACTACCATTTTTTACGAAGTATATATAAATTTATTTTACCTCAATTGCGACAGTTTGTAAGTACATTAGCTTAATCGCTCTGAAGACATCATTCCTGATGGAAACCACCGCCATGAGGGAGAGAGAAGAGGCAATGTGGATTGAAGTGTCTTTCCTAAAGACACCACCACCGTGGTTCCGGCAGGGCTCAAACTCACAACCACACGACAACCGATTTCACAATGGAGACTGCACTTGAATGAAGACGCAACAACAGCTTCCAGCCACTTCAATTACCAGCATAAACCAAATCAATAAGGACCTCCACAATCTGTAGATACTACTCACGATACAACAAACTGTCTTTACTATGAAATATATGTCGATATAATGGAATGAAAAGTCATGGAAATAATTAAAAGTGGTACGAGTTGCACGTAGACTGTGGAAGGGGCACAAGTTGGAAGGGGCACAAGTTGCACGTAGACTGTGTAAGTGGTATGAGTTGCACGTAGACTGTGTATGTGGTACGTGTTGCACGTAGACTGTGAAAGTGGTATGTGTTGCACGTAGACCATGGAAGGGCATGAGTTGCACGTAGACTGTGTAAGTGGTGCGAGTTGCACGTAGATTGTGAAAGTGGTACAAGTTGCACATAGACTGTGAAAGTGGTACGAGTTGGACGTAGACTGTGAAAGTGGAACGAGTTGCACATAGACTGTGAAAGTGGTACGAGTTGCATGTAGACTGTGAAAGTGGTACGAGTTGCATGTAGACTGTGAAAGTGGTACGAGTTGCACGTAGACTGTGAAAGTGGTACGAGTTGCATGTAGACTGTGAAAGTGGTACGAGTTGCACGTAGACTGTGAAAGTGGTACGAGTTGGACGTAGACTGTGTAGGTGGTACGAGTTGCACGTATACTGTGAAAGTGGTACGAGTTGCACGTAGACTGTGAAAGTGGTACGAGTTGCATGTAGACTGTGAAAGTGGTACGAGTTGCACGTAGACTGTGAAAGTGGTACGAGTTGCACGTAGACTGTGAAAGTGGTATGAGTTGCACGTAGACTGTGAAAGTGGTACGAGTTGCACGTAGACTGTGAAAGTGGTACGAGTTGCATGTAGACTGCGAAAGTGGTACGAGTTGCACGTTGACTGTGAAAGTGGTACATGTTGCACGTAGACTGTGCAAGTGGTACGAGTTGCATGTAGACTGTGAAAGTGGTAGATTTGGACGTAGACTGTGAAAGTGGTACGAGTTGCACGTAGACTGTGAAAGTGGTACGAGTTGCACGTAGACTGTGAAAGTGGTATGAGTTGCACGTAAACTGTGAAAGTGGTACGAGTTGCACGTAGACTGTGAAAGTGGTACGAGTTGCATGTAGACTGTGAAAGTGGTACGAGTTGCACGTTGACTGTGAAAGTGGTATATGTTGCACGTAGACTGTGAAAGTGGTACGAGTTGCATGTAGACTGTGAAAGTGGTACGAGTTGCACGTATACTGAGTGTTTTACGTATTGTCGCTACCGGTTGCCCATATGAGCAACGCCTCCTGAAGAGATTAGTCATTTCAGAATTTTGGAGGATATTGCAATGATACAGACAGAGACCCATTCCAGAGTCTCCTCTGGTTCTTTTACGTGCACAGTGTAAAGAACCGACACGAGACCTCGGTTTAACGTCCCATCTGAAAGACTGTTCATTTTATTAGGGGGGAGCGAACCTGCGAACCCTGGATTACCAATCCAGCATGTTACCCACTGGACTACAGATCCGTCTGTTTCATGGTATATATATAGCATGAAACAGACGAATCTGTAGTCCAGTGGTTATTATATTAATATATATATATACACTAATCCAACAAAACATTAATCCATCGGGTGATTTCGGTGAAATACACACACTAATCCACCAAACCATTAATCCATCTTGGTGATTTCGGTGAAATACGAAAACACTGATTGCAACATTCTTTTTTATCAACAATAAACACAGACTCTATGAAATTTAAGTCAGACTAAACACACCTCCACTGAGAAGAGTAGAAACGGAGGTATTCCAAACAACTTCATTCACAATATTATTCAAAGTCATGCCGACATTCCATCCCTGCTACCTATTGTCACATACACTGAATACCTTTAATTACACCTGAAGCTATTTCTAAAATTTAAATAATGAAACGTTTTTTATCATTAATTATTTACACACGGGCCTTCCTTTCCTGCTCATACACACTAGACATTCCCATTATATATACATATTGTTAACTCCAAACACAACCTCCATTATAAAGAGGGCGGCGTGCCTTGCCCCCTCCCCCTATATTATTTTCTAAACAATAGCATGCCTTGCCGCCTCCCCTATATTATTTTCTAAACAATAGCATGCCTTGCCCCCTCCCCCTATATTATTTTCTAAACAATAGCATGCCTTGCCGCCTCCCCTATATTATTTTCTAAACAATAGCATGCCTTGCCCCCTCCCCCTATATTATTTTCTAAACAATAAGCGTGCCTTGCCCCCTCCCCTATATTATTTTCTAAACAATAGCGTGCCTTGCCCCCTCCCCTATATTATTTTCTAAACAATAGCGTGCCTTGAGTATTGGGACAAGATTGCTTTCTATTATATTGTGTTCATGGTTGGGCTAGTATCAGGATCCCATGGCTTGAACCCAGCTCAATGTGTTAGCAGTGTATTCTAATTATATACTCAATAAAAAAAATTACAGGGTCAAATTATGAAAAGTACATTACAATTTAGTATTGTAAACAAATTGTGATCATACTGTAGAACATTATGTGATTCCGGCAATTGCAAATAGAGGTGAAATATGTCTCCTAGAGGGCATTTCAATAAAGACGAATGACATGTTCCCAATTCCATGGGTATGGACCATGTTCCCAATTCCACGTGTATGGACGGACCATGTTCCAAATTCCACGGGTATGGACCATGTTCCCAATTCCATGGGTATGTACCATGTTCCAAATTCCACAGGTATGGACCATGTTCCAAATTCCACAGGTATGGCCCATGTTCCAAATTCCATGGGTATGGACCATGTTCCCAATTCCACGGGTATGGACCATGTTCCCAATTCCACGGGTATGGACCATGTTCCCAATTCCATGGGTATGGACCATGTTCCAAATTCCACCGGTATGGACCATGTTCCAAATTCCACAGGTATGGCCCATGTTCCAAATTCCACAGGTATGGCCCATGTTCCCAATTCCATGGGTATGGACCATACCATGTTCCAAATTCCATGGGTATGGACCATGTTCCAAATTCCATGGGTATGGATCATGTTCCAAATTCCATGGGTATGGACCATGTTCCAAATTCCATGGGTATGGACCATGTTCCAAATTCCATGGGTATGGACCATGTTCCAAATTCCATGGGTATGGACCATGTTCCAAATTCCATGGGTATGGACCATGTTCCAAATTCCATGGGTATGGACCATGTTCCAATTCCATGGGTATGGACCATGTTCCAAATTCCATGGGTATGGACCATGTTCCAAATTCCACGGGTATGGACCATGTTCCAAATTCCACAGGTATGGCCCATGTTCCAAATTCCACAGGTATGGCCCATGTTCCCAATTCCATGGGTATGGACCAGACCATGTTCCAAATTCCATGGGTATGGACCATGTTCCAAATTCCATGGGTATGGACCATGTTCCAAATTCCACGGGTATGGAACATGTTCCAAATTACACGGGTATGGACCATGTTCCAAATTCCATGGGTATGGACCATGTTCCAAATTCCACGGGTATGGACCATGTTCCAAATTCCATGGGTATGGACCATGTTCCAAATTCCACGGGTATGGACCATGTTCCAAATTCCACGGGTATGGACCATGTTCCAAATTCCATGGGTATGGACCATGTTCCAAATTCCACGGGTATGGATCATGTTCCAAAAAATGGCATAATTTTTATGATATGGAATATTTTAACCAAAAATCTATCAGACATGATCTTTAACTCTCTACAAGCTGGCGATGGAAATTAACAGTCAAATATGTCATGAAATGTCAATAGAATTGTGTGATAACAACACATAATTGTGTGATAATTATATAAATTGTGAGCGGCAACAATTATTTTGAACTATTTATAGCCATTAGTTTACCCAGCATGCAGAGTTGAACAATTATGAACAAACAATTTACACTAACTATTTTTGATGTTATTATAAAATGAGGAAAAAAAGCCTTGACTGACAAAAGTAATTATCTTCACTTAAATGTCGACATATTCAATATACTGCAATATGGTAATTAAATAAATAACCCCCTGAATGTGAGCATGCATTAGATCAAGCTATTTGTGAAATTACAAAACAATTATAAACAAACACTTTTTTAAATATTCTATAAACTAAATAAATATGAAATGTAATATTTAAGTCTCCAGCCAACAACATTCAGTCTTTAACCCTTTC
This sequence comes from Archivesica marissinica, assembly GCA_014843695.1. NCBI lineage: Eukaryota > Metazoa > Mollusca > Bivalvia > Venerida > Vesicomyidae > Archivesica > Archivesica marissinica. The sequence goes on along the minus strand of CM026392.1, from coordinate 43,547,721 downwards.
AACACCACAGACCTCTATTTATAGGCTTACTAAAAGTGTAGATCCAGATGAGCCGGCTCGTGACGAGCCGTCTCATCAGGATCTGCACTTTTTGCAAGTAGTATTACTAACTTTAGACAAAATTACCCATCTTGATAAATGAACTGGTCCGAATGTAATTTTCTTATTCATTTATTGGTCTAAGAATATCATGGACCAGTCCATGTCAGTTACTTGAAAGAGTTAACAGTACCATCCATACTCGGCTATAAGGCGACCCCCCCCCGACTTTGGTCCTGAAATCTGTGGGTTTGGGCATGCACTCTCATATAAGCGATCTCGCCTATAAGACTACCCCACCCCCCCAAAAAAAAACATTGGTCCTGAAATCGGTGGGTTTTGGCATGTACTCTCATATAAGACGGGTTGATAAAATGGACACCAGACATAAGAATATAATTGTCTGTTGAAGAAATGTTCATGGATACCATTTAACACATTAAATCATTTCTTTTTTTTCGCACTCTTTTTTTAAAAGTTTATTTAACGTCACTACCGGTTTCCCATTTGAGCAACGGGCAGTTTACCTAACAACACCTTTCCTGGGTAGGCTCCAGCGGTTAACCAGTACTTGGTGCACCAACCTCCGTAAGAAACTGCCAACTTTTTCATATAAATGAGACACGGTCTGAGCGGGGCTCGAACCTGTGACCATCAGTGATGATAGGTTACAGTGGTATACAAGTCAGCGACCGTAACCACTCGACCACGGAGGCGGTACTTTTCGCACTCACTGAGATGGGAAGCCATTTGAGGCCATAATCTGGTAGTAAAAAAAACTTGTCTTATAGGCAAGTATGGACTGTATATAAAATATGTCCCACTTATATTTATGTCTGTAGCATAATCTTTGAAGTACGGTATGTACACGGTCATATGTCCCGTCCACCTTAATTTACTATTTCTGGATTCAGTTTTCAGGTCATTTTGGAGTTTAAAAAAATGCAATTACACCATTTTCCAATTAGCGAAACATCGTAGAATACTTATTATTTTGTTTCACCAATGAGAGTTACCGATATGGTGCTTACTCATACCTTATATAATATATCATGCTATCTAAGCTTTGTATGTAACCGCCAATCATGTTTCTTGGCGATGGACATGTTTATGTTTATGCCAATAAAAACATTGACTTGCTGATATCCTCCCACAGTAATACAAAATGTTTTATTTTTATTTTGTGGCTAATGAAATCGATCAAAATACTCCCTCTCTCAATTTGATCCAATTCAGATAAATTGTTTGCTGTGCAGTATGATTTATGTTTTACTCTAACGATACAATCGACTTATTTCTACGATTTCCCACAAAATAATGACCTGCAAATCAACACAGTCATTTTTGCTGCAGTACTTCTTATTCTTTAGGAATTTTTGGCTCTATTTTTTCCTACTAATTTAAAAAGCTGTTAATATACAGATAGATTTAAATGCATTCTCTTGTCCTTAATGCTATTAATAAATCTATTAACATCGTTCCATTCAATTGTTTCTACAAAAATCCAGCCTAGAGTGTTTGTTGCAGTACTTGTTATATTGTCACACCAACTGTCAAACACTGTCACCCTATCGCCCACTGTCAAACACTGTCACCTGATCGCCCACTGTCAAACACTGTCACCTGATCGCTGACTGCCAAACACTGTCACCTGATCGCCCACTGTCAAACACTGTCACCTGATCGCCCACTGTCAAACACTGCCACCTGATCACCCACTGTCAAACACTGCCACTTGATAGCCCACTGTCAAACACTGCAACTTGATTGCCCACTGTCAAACACTGCAACTTGATCACCCACTGTAACTTGATCACCCACTGTCAAACACTGCAACTTGATCGCCCACTGTCAAACACTGCAACTTGATCAGCCACTGTCAAACACTGCAACTTGATCAGCCACTGTCAAACACTGCAACTTGATCAGCCACTGTCACCCACTGTAACTTGATCACCCACTGTCAAACACTGCAACTTGATCGCCCACTGTCAAACACTGCAACTTGATCCGCCACTGTCAAACACTGCAACTTGATCAGCCAGTGTCAAACACTGCAACTTGATCAGCCACTGTCAAACACTGCAACTTGATCGCCCACTGTCAAACACTGACACTTGATCAGCCACTGTCAAACACTGCAACTTGATCACCCACTGTCAAACACTGCAACTTGATCACCCACTGTCAAACACTGCAACTTGATCGCCCACTGTCAAACACTGCAACTTGATCAGCCACTGTCAAACACACGACGATCACACCAAACACGCAACTGACACCCACTGTCAAACACGCAACTGATCCCACTGTCAAACACGCAATGATCACCACTGTCAAACCTGCACTTGATCACCACTGTCAAACACGCAACTTGATCACCCACTGTCAAACACTGACTTGATCCCACTTCAACACTGCAACTTGATCACCCACTGTCAAAACCAACTTGATCGCCCACTCAACCTGCACTGAGCCATGTCAACACTGCAACTTGATCAGCCACTGTCAAACACTGCAACTTGATCACCCACTGTCAAACACGGCAACTTGATCACCCACTGTCAAACACTGCAACTTGATCACCCACTGTCAAACACTGCAACTTGATCACCCACTGTCAAACACGGCAACTTGATCACCCACTGTCAAACACTGCAACTTGATCACCCACTGTCAAACACTGCAACTTGATCACCCACTGTCAAACACTGCAACTTGATCATGATATTTTTCCATTAGAAAAACGTGCTTCTTTATTTCGTCGTCAAATATCGTGTGGAAAGCATTTCACTTTTTTACATAAAATACAGAAGTCTAGACGAGAATCATTATTTCATACCGATTGCATAATTATATACATAAGATATTTACCTCACATATAACGGTACCTTACTGCCACTTGTTTGAACGGCGACAGTAGATTGTCTCACATATGAACTTTATAAAAGCCGCATAAAATTTGGAGTTATAATGGTATACATGCTAACATGCACAATGTTTTGCCTTTTTTTAATTTTTGAGCTTAACCCTTTCAACCCCACAGGCCTCTAAATAGGCTTATGAAAAAGTGTAGATCCAGATGAGCCGGCTCGTGACGAGCCGTCTCATCAGGATCTGCACTTTTTTGCCAGTAATAATTATTAATTTTAGACAAAATTACCCATCTTGATAAATGAACTGGTCCGAATGTAATTTTCTTATTCATTTATTGGTCTAAGAATATCATGGACCAGTCCATGTCAGTTACTTGGGGTTGAATGGGTTAAAGTCGCATTCCTAACAAATCAATAGCAGTTCTTAGCGGAGGAAGACGACCGGCGCCATGATGGTCAGTATTTAACGGGCACTAGGGTAGAACCATCGACCTTCCTCAAGCCAGCTGCATGGAAGAATTTTAACACCCCAAGCGGGATTAGAACCTACTGTGGTTAGGGGAAAGTGATACCGGTAATAAGGAAACAAAATTAAATGCCCTTATTAATACATGTATGATTTTGTGATATACAGTCAACCCTGTCTTAAGCAGCCAGCCAAGGGAATCACAGAAAGTGGCTGCTTAATAGAGGTCAAATGTATAATAAAACAACCAATTTGGAATCTTGAAACTGCCTGCTTAATACAGGTTGGCTGCTTAATGGAGGTGACCACTAACACAGGTTTTACTGTATACCATATCAGGGTTTGCACTGGAGAAAATAAAATGTTGGACACTTTTACATCAGTGTGGTTTAGTCTAATTAACATCCTGTCCAGGATTTAGGGATTTGATGGCAGGTGTGAAGCAGAACGTAACCCATTCAACACCAAGTAACTGACATGGACTGGTCCATGATACTTTTAGACCAATAAATTAATAACAAAATTACATTTGGATCAGTTCATTTATCAAAATGGGTAATTTTTTTCTAAAAATAGTTATATTACTTGAAAAAAGTGCAGATCCTGATGAGACGGCTCGTCACGAGCCGGCTCATCTGGATCTACACCTTTTTGTAAGCCAATTTAGAGGTCTGTGGTGTTGAAAGAGTTAATTGCATATAATTATAACAACTGAGATTGACTGAAAACAGACGGATCTGAAAACAGACGGGTCTGTAGTCCAGTGGTAACACGCTGGACTGGTAATAAAATGAACAGTCTTTCAGATGGGACTTTAAACCGAGGTCTCGTGTCGGTGCTGTACATCATGCACGTAAAAGAACCAGGAGACTTTGGAATGGGTCTCTGTCTGTATCATTGCACTCTCCTCCAAAAATCTAAAATGACTAATCTCTTCAGGAGGCGTCCCTCATATGGGCAACCGGTAGCGACGATAAATAAACGTAAAACACACAGACAACCGAGAGCAAAAAAAAGTTAACATATTTTATTCCCCAACCCCAAATAATTATCTTTTTTCGTCAATTGCTTTTGTTTTCCACCAAATGCGGAAATGGCGACCGGCAGCGGGAACCCTGCTTTATGTCCTTTGATACAAAATACATTTAACTGCATAATAGGCTTATACGTCGGACAATAATGACAACATACCGATAAATCGAAGCTTAACAACAACTATTGGGAAAATGAAATCAGGCCTGTCCACGACTACATGACTGATTACCCGCTATATGTCACTATTTATTGTCTGCAAACATTATATGTGTCCATTTGTGCGCCTAAATCAATTTCCTTACACCACATTTACACAAATACACATATACAACGTGTCAGACTTGCATCAGACAGTGATCCAGATGGCCACCAGCAATGACAACCCTTCAAGCTAAATGACAAATCAACATAAACTGATCCCTGGCTGCCACTGGCAAATGAAACTTATCCAAAAAAACAAATATGCAAAAAAACTTGCACTATATATTTTTCGCTTTATGAGATTTTTAATTTGGTGAAAAAGGAGATATCGTCTTCGTCTATGCAAATCTATTTGAGCTCGATTGCAAAACAAGTTCTTACAACTTGCATGTATATTAATCATTCTCGAGACCTCATTCCTGATGGAATCCATCGCCATGAGAGTGAGTGAAGTTGCAATGTGGAATTTAAATACCTTGCCTAAGGGTACGACGTAATGCCTTATCGTTGTTGCAGTATGGCTTATGATTTGGTTTTGTCTAGTGACCATGACCCGAAATTGAGTTTCGTTAATAACTATACCTCGTCTCCAAAATACACGACTGACATAAATTGATAAATATTATTTAGAACTATTATTTTATACAACTTTATATTTTTCTCTATTGCGATATAAGTTCTTACAAACTTATATAAATCACTCTCGAGACCTCATTCATGATGGAATCAATCGCATCGAGGGAGAGAGAGAAGAGGCAATGTGGAATTTAAATGCCTTGCCTAAGGGCACACTCGTAACGGCTACAGCTGGGCGCAAACATCGGGCCTTTCACACCTGAAGTGAACGTGCTACAACTGCGCTATCACTGCTTCCAGGTTTTCAATCGTGCTATTAATAAAATTTTAAATTGCACAATTATATTATAGTTTTACCCCTGCATCAGCACCATTTTGGGCTATATCGCCGGCGGGCAGTTTACCTAACAATACCTTTCCTGGGCAGGCTCCAGCGGTTAACCAGTACTTGGGTGCACCAACCTCCGTAAGAAACTGTCAACTTTTTCATATAAATGAGACACGGTCTGAGCGGTAGCTTCAGATGCGAAAAGCCCAGAGTTCTACGCCTAGCTGTACGTAACTATTGTGCCCTTAGATTAAGTCATTTAAATTCCACATTGCTTCTTCTCTCTCCCCTCTTGGCGATGGATTTCATCAGGAATGTATTAATGAGGTCTCGAGAGTGATTAATATAAGCTGTAGGAACTTGTTTCACAATCGAGCTAAAAATTAATTTTGTATAAACAAAACTAAGTGAAGTCCTATGGTAAGGCACTAAATAAAGCATAAATCCACATTGCCCTTTCTAATGAGTTCTTGAGAGCATTTTCCAAGAACTTGTTTCACAATCAAGCTAAAAGTGTTTAAGCATAAAATCTAAAACATTTCTCTCTCCTACAGTAATGAGTTCTTAAGAGTGTGTAGCAAGAACTTGTTTTGCAATCAAGCTAAAAGAGTTTAAGCATAAGTCCACATAGTCAATTCTCTTCCCTACAGTAATGAGTGCTAAAAGAAGTTTTATAAACTATTAGACCAACCTATCCCTAATAACAACAAGAAACCCACTACACAGACAATCACAATGCTGCAATTTCTTTAATAAACACAAATCATGAAATTGTCACTTTTTAAAATCCTTTTTTCTCTCTCTTTCTCTCCACACGTTTCATCTATATCTTCACCACTATCCAGCAGGCAAATGGTGACACACAACAAATCACTTTGATTGACAATTAAACCAATTTTCTTTTTTTAGAGCCCTAAGTGAACTTTAAATAACTGACAACAATGCACCAAGCAATTTTCCTGATCATGGAACCAGACACCAAAAGAAAATAGGACAGCATAGATAAGGCTAATATAAAATAAATACCTAATATATTGTCTAAAATTGTGCGGTTTAAATATTAGTTTTTATTGTTTTATACTTGAGAAATAATATTTGTCATTCGGTTATTTATTGGAATTCTGGACGCGTAGGAATTAATCACGCAGGCTATAGGTCTAAGTGGTCAATTCCGGCACTCAGAACGGCAAACCATGTTTTATTCGTATATAAATAACGCATATACAAATATTAATTCGATTCTAACGTTTCTAACGTGACCAAAATATCTAAAAAACGCAACAATATTTTATGTTACATTTTAGAAAGCGTAAAATATTTTAATGACGTCACAAAATTACAATAATATGTTATGTTATATTTCGGGTTTTACGCCTGCATCAGCACCATTTCGGGCTATATCGCCAGCGGGTAGTTTACCTAACAACACCTTTCCTGGGCAGGCTCCAGCGGTTAACCAGTACTTGGGTGCACCAACCTCCGTAAGAAACTGCCAACTTTTTCATATAAATGAGACACGGCCTGAGCGGGGCTCGTACCAGTGACCATCAGAGATGATAGGTTACAGTGGTATACAAGTCAGCGACCGTAACCACTCGACCACGGAGGCGGACCAAAATTACAATAAATGCTAGTAAAATGGCAACAGGTTTGACATCACGCGTTATCACAAATCTTGGCATCAAGCATCGAACCTGCGATCCCTTGATTACCAGTCCAGCGTGTTACCACTGGACTACAGATCCGTCTGTATATTACTGGCAAGAAGTGCCGATCCTATTTATACCTCTAAAATGATATCTAAATCCTGAAAGTAATATGTAACGAAAACAATCCAAACACATAATGTTGTTTTATATTTTAGTTGTCCTTTTGTAAGAATTCAAAAAAATATGAAATGTAGGAATTCATATGGAATGCAAATTAAAATTGAATGAAAACAAACTCCTGAATATTTGAAGCACTTTTTGTTTAGAAACACTACATTTCCCATGCATATGAAAAAGTCTGCATTTTCTATACAAACTGGCAAATTTATGACCATCACAAAAATTAAAATTTGATAATGTTTTTTTACAGCAGGTGTGTGGTGAAACATTAACATTTAAACAAATGCATTTTACATCTAAACATGAGTCTAGCTGTATGAAAACCAACACCTTGAACAAGGAAAACAATACCACTTCACTTGATATTAAATTGAAACTAGAGATTGTTTCTGGACACAAATGTATGTCTTGTCTCACCACTCACTGTGGAGTAATAAAAGTGCAATACCCCGGTATATGAAGTCCAGGTAATCCCGCCTGACCATAATAAAATTAATAGGTTAATATACTATTATATCTCCATACAAACGACAGCCATTTAGCTATCATGCAGTGGATAAGTAGTCACCATATCTATCCCAACTCCATAGATATTACTGGGACATCATAGAGATTTAGATTAATATACTATTATATCTCCATACAAACGACAGCCATTTAGCTATCATGCAGTGGATAAGTAGTCACCATATCTATCCCAACTCCATAGAGATTTAGGTTAATATACTATTATATCTCCATACAAACGACAGACATTTAGCTATCATGCAGTGGATAAGTAGTGGCCATATCTATCCCACCTCCATGGATATTACTGGGACTACATGAGATTTAGGTTAATATACTATTATATCTCTGTACAAACGACAGCCATTTAGCTATCATGCAGTGGATAAGTAGTCGCCATATCTATCCCACCTCCATAGATATTACTGGTACTACACGAGATTCTGGCCTTTATTATGAACATTGGTTTGGCTACTACATTGTCAATGTATGTCATATTGGTAATGGCGTCAAGAGATGCTTCTATGAGGGAAAGGGTTAAACTGATGTCTCGTGTCGGTGCTGTACACAATGTGCACGTAAAAGAACCAGAGGAGACTCTGGAATGGGTCTCTTGTCTGTATCATTGCACTATCCTCCAAAAATCTAAAATGACTAACCTCTTCAGGAGGCGTCACTCACATGGGTCATATTTAGTATTATGAAGGTTCGGAGATGAATTAAGCATGGACAAGCTTAGTGTCATATAAATGTTCAAATGGTCGATAATCCGCCCCAAATCATCCAACAAGAACTGGATTACAATTTGCACAACTAGATATAACGGTGCTTCGTGTCCAGATTGGTGAAAAAAGCAAAAACGAGGCGTTTTGGAGATGAATCAAGAACAAGATTCGTGTTATAAAAATGTACAAATGGGACAGCCCAAACATCACAAACAGGCTCTTGATTGGAACCCGCAAGGCAAGAGAGACCTACAAGACCAAACATGGAGAAGGACCGTGACCTCTGAGCTGCGTACTACCCGAATGACATGGAGAGAAGCCAAACGAGCAGCAGTGGATAGACCCAGATGGAGAACTGTAGTGGCAGCCCTAGGTCCCACAAGGGAAGAAGATGATTAAGCAATATATCAAGCAATTTTGAATATTTGCATGTACAATTTATATAAATTAACTACATCATACAAGTGGGTAATTTGAACCATGGTGGTATTTTATATCCTTGAGTTTGATATCTATTTCAAAGTTATCATTCTATATTTTCCGATAAACAAGTTACATTACTTCTCGAGTGTACGTGGATGTTGAGTATACGTGCATGTTGAGTGTGTGTGGATGTTGAGTGTACGTGGATGTCGAGTGTACGTGGATGTCGAGTGTATGTGCATGTCGAGTGTACGTGGATGTCGAGTGTACGTGGATGTCGAGTGTACGTGGATGTCGAGTGTACGTGCATGTCGAGTGTACGTGGATGTTGAGTATACGTGCATGTCGAGTGTACATGGATGTTGAGTGTACGTGGATGTCAAGTGTATGTGGATGTCGAGTGTACATGGATGTTGAGTGTACGTGGATGTCAAGTGTACATGGATGTCGAGTGTACATGGATGTCGAGTGTACGTGGATGTCGAGTGTATGTGGATGTTGAGTGTATGTGGATGTTGAGTGTACGTGAATGTTCGAGAGTATGTGGATGTGAAGTTTCTAAGCAATTGAGAAATGATGTTTTGATTGCTTTTGATGCATAAATAATTCTCTGAAATCAAGACTATTTTCGCCAAATTTCAGGTTCAAGGTATATGTTAAAACATAAATATAACGCTGCTTTGCGTAGTGACATCATATGACAATTTGGTGACATCATGACAATTTGGTGACATCATGACAATTTGGTGACATCATGACAATTTGGTGACATCATGACAATTTGGTGACATCATGACAATTTGTGCTGATACTTGGCGCCAAAATGAAAGTAGCAGCGTTATTTATTAATGCGACCCCGCTACGGTAATGCGATAAAGCATCTTACACTCGTGACGATTTCGTACCATATTTTATGAAACGAGTTTTGGAAATTTTGCTCTTAAGATCACCAAAAGGCTCGCTTAACCCTTTCAACCCCAAGTAACTGGCATGGACTAGTCCATGATATTTTTAAACCAATAAATTAATAACAAAATTACATTTGGATCAGTTCATATATCAAAATGGGTAATTTTATCTAAAAATAGTAATAATTATTACTGGCAAAAAAGTGCAGATCCTGATGAGACGGCTCGTTACGAGCCGGCTCATCTGGATCTACACTTTTCATAAGCCTATTTAGAGGCCTGTGGGGTTGAAAGGGTTAATAGCAAAATTCTAAAACACGTTTCATAAAATATGGTATGAAATCATCAATAATTCATGTCAATCCTATATAATTATATAAACGAAAACTCTCTCTATATAAGTGTTCATACTGTCTACTACATAGAATCAATATTGACCCCTTTCTTCATAGAAATTTAGGTCGATATACTATTATATCTCCATACAAACGACAGCCGTTTAGCTATCATGCAGTGGATAAATAGTCGTCATATCTATCCCACCTCCGTAGATATTACTGGGACTACATAGAGATTTAGGTTAATATACTATTATATCTCCATACAAACGACAGCCGTTTAGCTATCATGCAGTGGATAAATAGTCGTCATATCTATCCCACCTCCATAGATATTACTGGGACTTCATAGAGATTTAGGTTAATATACTATTATATCTCCATACAAACGACAGCCGTTTAGCTATCATGTAGTGGATAAATAGTCGTCATATCTATCCCACCTCCATAGATATTACTGGGACTTCATAGAGATTTAGGTTATATACATTATATCTCCATACAAACGACAGCCTTAGCTATCTGTAGGATAAATAGTCGTCTACTATCCCACCTCCATAGATATTACTGGGACTCATAGAGATTTAGGTTAATATACTATTATATCCCAACAACGAGCCTTTAGTATTGCGTGGATAAGTAGTCGCATATATCCACCTCCATAGATAACGGACTCAAAGATTTAGGTAATATATATATATCTCCATACAAACGACAGCCGTTTAGCTATCATGTAGTGGATAAATAGTCGTCATATCTATCCCACCTCCATAGATATTACTGGGACTTCATAGAGATTTAGTAATATACTATATATATCTCCATACAAACGATAGCCATTTAGCTATCATGCAGTGGATAAGTAGTCGTCATATTTATCCCACCTCCATACTGGGACTACATGAGATTCTGGTCTTTATTATGAACATTGGTTTGGCTACTACATTGTCAATGTATGTCGTATTGGTAATGGCGTCAAGAGGTGCTTCTATGAGGGAAAGGGTTTATTATGAACATTGGTTTGGCTACTACATTATCAATGTATGTCGTATTGGTAATGGCGTCAAGAGGTGCTTCTATGAGAGAAAGGGTTAAATCATATCTCTCCATCTGAATAGGAGGCCAAACTCCTCGCAACAGGAACCAAAGAGTTTGCGGAAAAATTCAATGCCGAATGAAAACAAACACAACAACAATTACGAAGAAGCAGAATGTATACGTATGTGAATTAACCCGTTCAACACTACAGACATCTAAATAGGCTACAAGAACTTATACATAAGTGAATTAACCCGTTCAACACTACAGACCTCTAAATAGGCTACAAGAACTTATACATAAGTGAATTAACCCTTTCAACACTACAGACCTCTAAATAGGCTACAAGAACTTATACATAAGTGAATTAACCCTTTCAACTCTACAGACCTCTAAATAGGCTACAAGAACTTATACATAAGTGAATTAACCCTTTCAACACTACAGACTTCTAAATAGGCTACAAGAACTTATACATAAGTGAATTAACCCTTTCAACACTACAGACCTCTAAATAGGCTACAAGAACTTATACATAAGTGAATTAACCCTTTCAACACTACAGACTTCTAAATAGGCTACAAGTGGACATTCATTAGGATTGATCGTGTAACAGTAAACACAATTCTAAGGAAATTCCATAACATATTTCCATAGTTTACAGTTACAAATAAGATAAAATCACATTAATGACTTGTCGTCTGCTACAATTATTTGAACTATTTATAGCCTTTATTTTAACCAGTACGCAGAGAGTTAAGCTTGTGTAGAAAACAAGTTATTAAGCTTGCCAGAGACTCGGTTACAACCTTTTCTCTGAACTAGTTATGTACGAGAAGCTAATTGCAACGCATACAATTATTATTATTATTATATTTCGGGTTTTACGCCTGCATCTGCACCATTTCGGGCTATATCGCCGGCGGGCAGTTTACCTAACAACACCTTTCCTGGGCAGGCTCCAGCGGTTAACCAGTACTTGGGTGCACCAACCTCCGTAAGAAACTGCCAACTTTTTCATATAAATGAAACACGGTCTGAGCGGGGCTCGAACCCGTGACCATCAGTGATGATAGGTTACAGTGGTATACAAGTCAGCGACCTTAACCACTCGACCATGGAGGCGGACCCGTGACCATCAGTGATGATAGGTTACAGTGGTATACAAGTCAGCGACCTTAACCACTCGACCATGGAGGTGGACGTAACGCAGACAAACAACACAAAAATCCGATGGCGGATGAAAACAACAACATAACAATTACGGATAAGTAGTACATTTTATACTGACGCAATAAAAACACGGTGCACTTTTATATCGAGCGTAACTTTTTCGTTAATTTTTTTAGAATGATGGATTTTACTATCATGAGTGACGAAAATAATCCTTCACACATTGCACTAATTTAACCAATATTTCCAGTACTGTAACCAGAGGCAAATTTCAACCGAGGCAATCTAGGGTGGTCCAGGGGCATGTTCCCCCTTAAAATTGTTGGGGTATTGAAGCGATGTCCTGCGTTTTCTGATTTAATGAGATTAGACGTATAATTAATTATGTACTGACCTGTCAGCTCTCTAGCAGTCAACATTTTATACAGCAAAGGGATATTTTTTGCATTTTATTTATTTCATTTTTCAAAAAAAAAATTTGCTTTGGAAATTTTAACCGAGGCAGCTGCCTCTGTGTGCCTCAGTGTGGCTACAAGTCTGATTTCGCCACATTTCGATACCAAATTTGCGTAACTTTTTCTCTAAAACGATATAAATTCTACCTCTACGGCAAGTGCACCGTTTCTTTTTGGTGTCGGTATACATATGTGAATGAATCAATGTGCAATAATTTAATCCTTGGAATGAACGCAAAATTAATCCACTAAAGTTTAAAGTCCACTGAATCACAACTTTCACAAGATAATTAAAATCTTGCAAGAAAAAACAAAAACCCAAAAAAAACGCCACACAAATTCAACATAAAGAACGACGACTTTTAAAAGAACACTAAAACAGTTAGCTACAGGGACGACTCTTCGGTACATGTGAATAACTGTGCAACGATGTGACATCGACACAAAATACTACCATTACTCCGGTTGTCAGACGCATGACCCATGAAGGTGATCATAAATGTGTTACCAGTGATGTAATTAATAAAACATGACTGCCCATTGGGCAATGCACTCACTGTCAGATAAAGTATCCATCACATATATATCCACTCTTTGCATGCTGGGTAAATCAAAGGTTATAAATAGTTCAAATAATTGTAGCAGCTGTCAATTCATTAAGTTTTGTTTTTCTTATTGGTTTAAACAGTATTTATTCCAATAAATTTACATGTATAACACAACAAAATGTTACAAATTACATAAATTGTGAATGGTTTGGATTGGAAAACAAGTTTTCAGAAAACTTATATTAATTCCACTCCTGTTTTTCTTATTTGTATCTGAAAACTCTGGAATTTAGTTATGAGACAATTCTACTGAAGATTGCAGGACATACTCAACTGTTGTTTTCCCTGCTAGGTATTGATGTGGTAGCAAGTATATAATAACTCCACGACAATCCAGGGGCATAGCTGAAGGTCATTCCACGACAATCCAGGGGCATAGCTGAAGGTCATTCCTAGACAATCCAGGGGCATAGCTGAAGGTTATTCCACGACAATCCAGGGGCACAGCTGAAGGTCATTCCACGACAATCCAGGGGCATAGCTGAAGGTCATTCCTAGACAATCCAGGGGCATAGCTGAAGGTTATTCCTAGACAATCCAGGGGCATAGCTGAAGGTTAATTCCTAGACAAGCCAGGGCATAGCTGAAGTTAATTCCTAGACAACCAGGGCATAGCTGAAGGTTAATTCCTAGACAAGCCAGGGGCATAGCTGAAGGTTATTCCTATACAATCCAGGGGCATAGCTGAAGGTCATCCTAGACATCCAGGGCATAGCTGAAGGCATTCCTAGACAATCCAGGGGCATAGCTGAAGGTCATTCCTAGACAATCCAGGGCATAGCTGAAGGTCATTCCTAGACAATCCAGGGGATAGCTGAAGGTTATTCCTAGACAATCCAGGGCATAGCGGAAGGTCATTCCTAGACAATCCAGGGGCATAGCGAAGGTCATTCCTAGACAATCCAGGGGCATAGCTGAAGTCATTCCTAGACAATCCAGGGCATAGCTGAAGGTCATTCCTAGACAATCCAGGGGCATAGCGGAAGGTCATTCCTAGACAATCCAGGGGCATAGCTGAAGGTCATTCCTAGAAATCCAGGGGCATAGCTGAAGGTTATTCCTAGACAATCCAGGGGCATAGCTGAAGGTTATTCCTAGACAATCCAGGGGCATAGCTGAAGGTTATTCCTAGACAATCCAGGGGCATAGCTGAAGGTCATTCCTAGACAATCCAGGGGCATAGCGGAAGGTCATTCCTAGACAATCCAGGGGCATAGCTGAAGGTTATTCCTAGACAATCCAGGGGCATAGCTGAAGGTCATTCCTAGACAATCCAGGGGCATAGCTGAGCATCCAGACAATCCAGGGCATAGCTGAAGGTTATTCCTAGACAATCCAGGGGCATAGTGAAGGTCATTCCTAGACAATCCAGGGGCATAGCTGAAGGTTATTCCTAGACAATCCAGGGGCATAGCTGAAGGTCATTCCTAGACAATCCAGGGGCATAGCTGAAGGTCATTCCTAGACAATCCAGGGGCATAGCTGAAGGTTATTCCTAGACAATCCAGGGGCATAGTGGAAGGTCATTCCTAGACAATCCAGGGGCATAGCTGAAGGTTATTCCTAGACAATCCAGGGGCATAGTGGAAGGTCATTCCTAGACAATCCAGGGGCATAGCGGAAGGTCATTCCTAGACAATCCAGGTGCATAGCGGAATATTATTGCAAGACAATTCTGGGGCACAGATGAAGGTTTTGATGAGTCAATTTGAATGTAATCATTGCTAAAATGATTTGGTGCATTTTGCCACTGAAAATATATGCAATTAAAATTAAAATAATTGTAGTAAATAGCTTCATGGGTTTAAGCCGGACCATCACACTAGACAGGGAGGGGAAATTATGCCAGACCATCACACTAGGCAGGGAGGGGAGTTATGCCAGACCATCACACTAGACAGGGAGGGGAAATTATGCCAGACCATCACACTAGACAGGGAGGGGAAATTATGCCAGACCATCACACTAGGCAGGGAGGGGAAATGATGCCAGACCATCACACTAGACAGGAGGGGAAATTATGCCAGACCATCACACTAGACAGGGAGGGAGGAAAAGTTATGCCAGACCATCACACTAGGCAGGGAGGGGGGAAAGTTATGCCAGACCATCACACTAGACAGGGAGGGAAATTATGCCAGACCATCACACTAGACAGGGAGGGAAAGTTATGCCAGACCATCACACTAGACAGGGAGGGAAAATTATGCCAGACCATCACACTAGACAGGGAGGGAAAATTATGCCAGACCATCACACTAGACAGGGAGGGGAAATTATGCCAGACCATCACACTAGACAGGGAGGGAAAGTTATGCCAGACCATCACACTAGGCAGGAGGGGAAATTATGCCAGACCATCACACTTGACAGGGAGGGAAAGTTATGCCAGACCATCACACTAGACAGGGAGGGAAAATTATGCCAGACCATCACACTAGACAGGGAGGGAAAGTTATGCCACACCATCACACTAGACAGGGAGGGAGGGAAGTTATGCCAGACCATCACACTAGACAGGGAGGGGAGTTATGCCAGACCATCACACTAGACAGGGAGGGAAGTTATGCCAGACCATCACACTAGACAGGAAGGGAAGTTATGCCAGACCATCACACTAGGCAGGGAGGGAAATTATGCCAGACCATCACACTAGACAGGGAGGGAGGAAAGTTATGCCAGACCATCACACTAGACAGGGAGGGAGGGAAAGTTATGCCAGACCATCACACTAGACAGGGAGGGGAGTTATGCCAGACCATCACACTAGACAGGGAGGGGAGTTATGCCAGACCATCACACTAGACAGGGAGGGGAGTTATGCCAGACCATCACACTAGACAGGGAGGGGAGTTATGCCAGACCATCACACTAGGCAGGGAGGGAAAATTATAGACACACAAAATTAATATTCTCTCTATTTCAAAAAATCTTCTTGGTGAGGTCAACTAGGGTGAAGTGAGGTGCTCAGAGAGAATAAATCTCCCAAATTACCCTCTAGGAATCTATTTATAGCCCTTATTTTACCCAGCATTCAAAGAGTTAATGAGTCTCTAAAACAGGGTTAGGATTTTTACGTTTATTTATCGTCGCTACCGGTTGCCTAAATATGAGCGACGCCTCCTGAAGAGATTAGTCAAGATGCCTCCTGAAGAGATTAGTCATTTTAGATTTTTGGAGGATAGTGCAATGATACAGACAGAGACTCATTCCTGAGACTCCTCTGGTTCTTTTACATGCACGGTGTACAGCACCAACATGAGACCTCAGTTTAAAGTCCCATTTGAACAACTGTTCATTTTATTAGAGTCAGATGGGGGATCGAACCAGAGATCTCTGGATTACAAGTCCAGCATGTTACCACTGGACTACAAATCCGTCTTCCAAATTACCCTCTAGGAATCTATTTATAGCCTTTATCTTACCCAGCATTCAAAGAGTTAATGAGTCTCTAAAACAGGGTTAGGATAACAGTGTGCTTTGCTTATATATTGAATTGAATTGAATTATAATCTTCAAGATAATTGGCAGATTAAACTTGAAACTATCAAATTTGCATAATTAGTTATTTGGTGATAACAACAATATCATGGTTCATTACTTTTGACAATTACCTTTTTCTTTCCCTATGATACTTAATACAGCACGTTTATACACGCTCATGGAACATTAATCTTAAAGCCCTATCATTTCTTTTAGTTTCACATGGAAGATTAAAACTAAAATCAAGATGCAAGTATATCCATAATTACAAACAAACAATTTACAAACAATAAGTCCATGTCAAACAGAACTAAACTGTTGGCTTTCTTGTCAGGCCATGTCAAACAGAACTAAACTGTTGGCTTTCTTGTCAGGCCATGACAAACAGAACTAAACTGTTGGCTTTCACTCAAACAGAACTAAACAGTTGGCTTTCACTACAGGCCATGTCAAACAGAACTAAACTGTTGGTTTTCACTCCAGGCCATGTCAAACAGAACTAAACTGTTAGCTTTCACTCCAGGCCATGTTAAACAGAACTAAACAGTTGGCTTTCACTCCAGGCCATGTCAAACAGAACTAAACTGTTGGCTTTCACTCCAGGCCATGTTAAACAGAACTAAACAGTTGGCTTTCACTCCAGGCCATGTCAAACAGAACTAAACTGTTGGCTTTCACTCCAGGCCATGTCAAACAGAACTAAATTGTTGGCTTTCACTCCAGTCCATGTTAAACAGAACTAAACAGTTGGCTTTCATTCCAGGCCATGTCAAACACAACTAAACTGCTGGCATTCATTCCAGGCCATGTCAAACACAACTAAACAGTTGGCTTTCATTCCAGGCCATGTAAAACACAACTAAACTGTTGGCATTCATTCCAGGCACTGTCAAACACAACTAAACTGTTGGCTTTCATTCCAGGCCATGTCAAACAGAACTAAACTGTTGGCTTTCACTCCAGGCCAAGTCAAACAGAACTAAACTGTTGGCTTTCATTTCAGGCCATGTCAAACAGAACTAAACTGTTGGCTTTCATTCCAGGCAATGTCAAGCACAACTAAACTGTTGGCTTTCATTCCAGGCAATGTCAAACACAACTAAACTGTTGGCTTTCACTCCAGGCCATGTCAAACACAACTAAACTGTTGGCTTTCATGCCAGGCCATGTCAAACAGAACTAAACTGTTGGCTTTCATTCCAGGCCATGTCAAACAGAACTAAACTGTTGGCTTTCATTCCAGGCCATGTCAAACAGAACTAAACTATTGGCTTTCACGCCAGGCCATGTCAAACAGAACTAACCTATTGGCTTTCATGCCAGGCCATGTCAAACAGAATTAAACTGTTGGCTTTCACTCCAGGCAATGTCAAACAGAACTAAACTGTTGACTTTCACACCAGGCAATGTCAAACAGAACTAAACTGTTGGCTTTCATGCCAGGCCATGTCAAACAGAACTAAACTGTTGGCTTTCACTCCAGGCCATGTCAAACAGAACTAAACTATTGGCTTTCATGCCAGGCCATGTCAAACACAACTAAACTGTTGGCTTTCATTCCAGGCCATGTCAAACACAACTAAACTGGTGGCTTTCACTCCAGGCCATGTCAAACAGAACTAAACAGTTGGCTTTCACTCCAGGCCATGTCAAACAGAACTAAACTGTTGGCCTCCAGGCCAGGTCAAACAGAACTAAACTGTTGGCTTTCACTCCAGGCCATGTCAAACACAACTAAACTGTTGGCTTTCACTCCAGGCCATGTCAAACACAACTAAACTGTTGGCTTTCACTCCAGGCCATGTCAAACAGAACTAAACTGTTGGCTTTCATTCCAGGCCATGTCAAACACAACTAAACTGTTGGCTTTCATTCCAGGCCATGTCAAACAGAACTAAACTGTTGGCTTTCATGCCAGGCCATGTCAAACAGAACTAAACTGTTGGCTTTCATGCCAGGCCATGTCAAACAGAACTAAACTGTTGGCTTTCACTCCAGGCCATGTCAAACACAACTAAACTATTGGCTTTCATGCCAGGCCATGTCAAACACAACTAAACTGTTGGCTTTCATTCCAGGCCATGTCAAACAGGCCATGTCAAACATAACTAAACTGTTGGCTTTCATTCCAGGCCATGTCAAACACAACTAAACTGTTTGCTTTCACTCCAGGCCATGTCAAACAGAACTAAACAGTTGGCTTTCACTCCAGGCCATGTCAAACAGAACTAAACTGTTGGCCTTCACTCCAGGCCATGTCAAACAGAACTAAACTGTTGGATTTCACTCCAGGCCATGTCAAACACAACTAAACTGTTGGCTTTCACTCCAGGCCATGTCAAACAGAACTAAACTGTTGGCTTTCATTCCAGGCCATGTCAAACACAACTAAACTGTTGGCTTTCATTCCAGGCCATGTCAAACAGAACTAAACTGTTGGCTTTCATGCCAGGCCATGTCAAACAGAACTAAACTGTTGGCTTTCATGCCAGGCCAGGTCAAACAGAACTAAACTGTTGGCTTTCACTCCAGGCCATGTCAAACACAACTAAACTATTGGCTTTCATGCCAGGCCATGTCAAACACAACTAAACTGTTGGCTTTCATTCCAGGCCATGTCAAACAGGCCATGTCAAACACAACTAAACTGTTGGCTTTCATTCCAGGCCATGTCAAACACAACTAAACTGTTGGCTTTCACTCCAGGCCATGTCAAACAGAACTAAACAGTTGGCTTTCACTCCAGGCCATGTCAAACAGAACTAAACTGTTGGCCTTCACTCCAGGCCATGTCAAACAGAACTAAACTGTTGGCTTTCACTCCAGGCCATGTCAAACAGAACTAAACTGTTGGCTTTCACTCCAGGCCATGTCAAACACAACTAAACTGTTGGCTTTCACTCCAGGCCATGTCAAACACAACTAAACTATTGGCTTTCACGCCAGGCCATGTCAAACAGAACTAAACTGTTGGCTTTCATTCCAGGCCATGTCAAACAGAACTAAACTATTGGCTTTCACGCCAGGCCATGTCAAACAGAACTAACCTATTGGCTTTCATGCCAGGCCATGTCAAACAGAATTAAACTGTTGGCTTTCACTCCAGGCAATGTCAAACAGAACTAAACTGTTGACTTTCACACCAGGCAATGTCAAACAGAACTAAACTGTTGGCTTTCATGCCAGGCCATGTCAAACAGAACTAAACTGTTGGCTTTCACTCCAGGCCATGTCAAACAGAACTAAACTATTGGCTTTCATGCCAGGCCATGTCAAACACAACTAAACTGTTGGCTTTCATTCCAGGCCATGTCAAACACAACTAAACTGGTGGCTTTCACTCCAGGCCATGTCAAACAGAACTAAACAGTTGGCTTTCACTCCAGGCCATGTCAAACAGAACTAAACTGTTGGCCTCCATGCCAGGTCAAACAGAACTAAACTGTTGGCTTTCACTCCAGGCCATGTCAAACACAACTAAACTGTTGGCTTTCACTCCAGGCCATGTCAAACACAACTAAACTGTTGGCTTTCACTCCAGGCCATGTCAAACAGAACTAAACTGTTGGCTTTCATTCCAGGCCATGTCAAACACAACTAAACTGTTGGCTTTCATTCCAGGCCATGTCAAACAGAACTAAACTGTTGGCTTTCATGCCAGGCCATGTCAAACAGAACTAAACTGTTGGCTTTCATGCCAGGCCATGTCAAACAGAACTAAACTGTTGGCTTTCACTCCAGGCCATGTCAAACACAACTAAACTATTGGCTTTCATGCCAGGCCATGTCAAACACAACTAAACTGTTGGCTTTCATTCCAGGCCATGTCAAACAGGCCATGTCAAACATAACTAAACTGTTGGCTTTCATTCCAGGCCATGTCAAACACAACTAAACTGTTTGCTTTCACTCCAGGCCATGTCAAACAGAACTAAACAGTTGGCTTTCACTCCAGGCCATGTCAAACAGAACTAAACTGTTGGCCTTCACTCCAGGCCATGTCAAACAGAACTAAACTGTTGGATTTCACTCCAGGCCATGTCAAACACAACTAAACTGTTGGCTTTCACTCCAGGCCATGTCAAACAGAACTAAACTGTTGGCTTTCATTCCAGGCCATGTCAAACACAACTAAACTGTTGGCTTTCATTCCAGGCCATGTCAAACAGAACTAAACTGTTGGCTTTCATGCCAGGCCATGTCAAACAGAACTAAACTGTTGGCTTTCATGCCAGGCCAGGTCAAACAGAACTAAACTGTTGGCTTTCACTCCAGGCCATGTCAAACACAACTAAACTATTGGCTTTCATGCCAGGCCATGTCAAACACAACTAAACTGTTGGCTTTCATTCCAGGCCATGTCAAACAGGCCATGTCAAACATAACTAAACTGTTGGCTTTCATTCCAGGCCATGTCAAACACAACTAAACTGTTGGCTTTCACTCCAGGCCATGTCAAACAGAACTAAACAGTTGGCTTTCACTCCAGGCCATGTCAAACAGAACTAAACTGTTGGCCTTCACTCCAGGCCATGTCAAACAGAACTAAACTGTTGGCTTTCACTCCAGGCCATGTCAAACAGAACTAAACTGTTGGCTTTCACTCCAGGCCATGTCAAACACAACTAAACTGTTGGCTTTCACTCCAGGCCATGTCAAACACAACTAAACTGTTGGCTTTCATTCCAGGCCATGTCAAACACAACTAAACGGTTGGCTTTCATTCCAGGCCATGTCAAACAGAACTAAACTGTTGGCTTTCATGCCAGGCCATGTCAAACAGAACTAAACTGTTGGTTTTCATGCCAGGCCATGTCAAACAGAACTAAACTGTTGGCTTTCATGCCAGGCCTTGTCAAACAGAACTAAACTGTTGGCTTTCATGCCAGGCCATGTCAAACAGAATTAAACTGTTGGCTTTCATTCCAGGCCATGTCAAACAGAACTAAACTGTTGGCTTTCATGCTAGGCAATGTCAAACAGAACTAAACTGTTGGCTTTCATGCCAGGCCATGTCAAACAGAATTAAACTGTTGGCTTTCATTCCAGGCCATGTCAAACACAACTAAACTGTTGGCTTTCATGCCAGGCCATGTCAAACAGAACTAAACTGTTGGCTTTCACTCCAGTCCATGTCAAACAGAATTAAACTGTTGGTTTTCATGCCAGGCCATGTCAAACAGAACTAAACAGTTGGCTCTCTCTCCAGGCACTGTCTCATTTCTATGAAAATCAACATTTGAGAAATGCATCCAATGTTGAAACAATGACTGATATCAAAATGTACGATTAAATCAACAGTTTCCTTCCCCAATTCCCAAAACAAAGAATGCAGATAAAACTATATATAAAACATTTCAGTTCTCTTTATACTTATAAATGTAAACATACCCCACCATAAAGATTTCAAATACTGTTTGTTTAACCATAAAACGGGTGGGTGCAAACAAAACATTATTCTGACCAAGATCCACAAGATGTCATAGACTGACTGTGACCATGATGTCACAGATTGACCGCAATGTCACAGATTGACCGCAATGTCACAGATTGACAGCAATGTCACAGATTGACCGCAATGTCACAGATTGACCGCAATGTCACAGATTGCTGGCGATGTCACACATTGACCGCAATGTCACAGATTGACCTCAATGTCACAGATTGACCGCGATGTCACCGATTGACCGCGATGTTACAGATTTGACCATGATGTCACAGATTGACCGCGATGTCACAGATTGACTGCGATGTCAAAGATTGACCGCAATGTCACAGATTGACCGCGATGTCACAGATTGATTGATTATAAATCCTACAACGTATTTGTTTGTTTATTTGTTTGGTTTATAGATTTCATGTTGCTCCAATATCCAAGGTCATTAGTGTTTAATCTGGAGTGGAAAAAAATGACAGGGTGGGTAAGAAAAAGGGGCAGGATGCACTTTAAAGTGGCAATGGGGGTATGTAGATGGGACTATATTTATTATTTATATTTCGGGTTTCACGCCTGCATCAGCACCATTCTTGGGCTATATCGCCGGCGGAGATGGGACTATAAAACGAGGTCTCGTGTATCAATTGTGCAGGCCAATTAAAGGAAACTAGAGTGAACAGCAAACAAATGAACAGCAAATGAACGGATGACATAACAGTCAAATTTTGCATCCGACCAGTATAAATAAAGAATATAATTATGAACTAATTAATTAAGTAGGCTTAATTAATGTACAGCCATGTTATTTGCATAATTTGACTGAGTTACGATTAAGTATAATGGTTGTGTGGTTATTTTACCACAAAATAATAATGTCAAACGAATTTTAGGTCAGTTTATGGTCTTTAAGTTTGTAAAGGAAGTCATGGTCATTATTTTGACACATCTGTCTGGGAAGTTGTATTAACTCTTTGCATGCTGGGTAAAACAAAGGCTATAAATAGTTTAAATAATTGTAGCCGACCTCAATTCATTAATGTGTTTTTCTTAATTGTAACTGGATATTCTGGAAGTATGTCATGGAATTTCATTAGAGAGAATTCTGTCGTTATGATAGAGCAGAGCCTTGTTCTTTGCTCCCATCTTCAGTCCTCTAGTGGGATTTCCTTATCTGCAACTCTTGGAAGAGCTAGATTCACTTTTACTTGCTATTCAGCCAAGTGTTTTATCTCTACTATCTAAAAAGCAAACAGCATAGAGCCTGATCAGACAGCAAGTTCTGTGTCATCTAATAAGGATCTATGCTGTTTGCTATTCAGCCAAGTGTTTTAGCTCCACTATCCGAATAGCAAACAGCATAGTGCCTGATCAGACGGGAAAGTTCTGTGTCATCTGATCTGGCTCTATGCTGTTTGCTATTCAGCCAAGTGTTTTAGCTCCATTATCTGAAAAGCAAACAGCATAGTGCCTGATCAGACGTCTGATCTGGCTCTATGCTGTTTGCAACAGCGACTTTAGTCGTGATTGGCAGGCTAAAAGTCAATCATTTATTTTTTTGAGCAAGATAAGAGGCTCGAGTTCCAGAAGCATCTCTGGTTCTTTCACATGCCCGGTATATAGAACCGATACACGAGACCTCGGTTTATTAGTTTATACAAATTTATTTTAGCTCGATTGCGAAACAAGTTATTTCAACTTATATAAATCACTCTCGAGACCTCATTCCTGATGGAATCCATCGCCACGAGGGAGAGAGAAGAGGCAATGTGGAATTTAAATGCCTTGCCTAAGGGCACAATCGTAACAGCTCCAGTGGGGCTCGAACTCCGGACCTTTCGCACCTGAAGCGACTTCCACTTCGGTTTATTATAGTCACATCTGAAAGACTTCTATTATTAAGGTCAGACGGGAGACTGCCAATACAGTTGCTTTCATCTGGCCTATAAATGGTGCTACAGAGGATACTTTTTGAAGGTGAAAATTTACATAAAATGATATAGTTGCTGGTTTAACCCTTTCCTTCATAGAAGCACCTCTTGACGCCATTACCAATACGACAAACAATGACAATGTAGTAGTCAAACCAATGCTCATAATAAAGGCCAGAATCCCATGTAGTCCCAGTAATATCTATGGAGGTGGGATAGATATGGTGACTACTTATCCACTGCATGATAGCTAAATGGCTGTCGTTTGTATGGAGATATAATAGTATATTAATCTAAATCTCTATGTAGTCCCAGTAATATCTATGGAGGTAGGATAGATATGGTGACTACTTATCCACTGCATGATAACTAAATGGTTGTCGTTTTTATGGAGATATATAATAGTATATTGACCTAAATCTCTATGAAGGAAAGGGTTAATGATACAGTGGCTGGTTTTTGCATATAAATAAAAATTACCTACAAACTTGAAAACAAGGGAAATTAATTAACAATAAATGTCACAAATGGCAAGTCAGACAGACATAGGTAGACTCGAGAAAAAATAATATTTTACTGTGTAACAACCATTGCCAAATTTATCTATAGTTTCACTAAATTAATGGTTACTATTATTTACTCAGTTTAATGTCCCATCTGAAAGACTGTTAATATTATTAGGGTCAGACGGGGGATCGAACCTGCGATCCCTGGATTACCAATCCAGAGTGTTACCACTGGACTACAGATCCGTCTGTCAATAGCATCAATAGCAAATCAAATTCATTGTTGTGCATCATTATGATTTGACATCATTTACAGTGCTTTTACAGAACAATGTTTGATCGTTACATCAGAGTGGTTTCTATTTTCTCAACCCGTCTATGCAAAATAGATCAAAGTTGGGGGGGTTGTCTTATACTTGGAATACGGCCCTATAGGCGAGATACTACGGTAATAATAATATTAATCAACTTAGAATACGGCCCTATAGGCGAGATACTACGGTAATAATAATATTAATCAACTTAGAATACGGCCCGATAGGCGAGTTACTACGGTAATAATAATATTAATCAACTTAGAATACGGCCCGATAGGCGAGTTACTACGGTAATAATAATATTAATCAACTTAGAATACGGCCCTATAGGCGAGTTACTACGGTAATAATAATATTAATCAACTTAGAATACGGCCCGATAGGCGAGTTACTACGGTAATAATAATATTAATCAACTTGGAATACGGCCCTATAGGCGAGTTACTACGGTAATAATAATATTAATCAACTTAGAATACGGCCCGATAGGCGAGATACTACGGTAATAATAATATTAATCAACTTAGAATACGGCCCTATAGGCGAGATACTATGATAATAATAATGTTAATCAACTTGGAATACGGCCCTATAGGCGAGATACTACGGTAATAATAATATTAATCAACTTAGAATACGGCCCTATAGGCGAGTTACTACGGTAATAATAATATTAATCAACTTAGAATACGGCCCTATAGGCGAGTTACTACGGTAATAATAATATTAATCCACTTAGAACACGATTTTAGAACACGGAAAATGACTTATTTTTTTGTCATTTGCAGATTAGAAAATATCCCATACATTTTGATGACACCACAGCTGGACCATATTTTGTTCCACAACCCACTTGCCTGAACCCGTTTTGTCCCCCCCCCCCCCTGTCTCCCAGCCTAATCATGTTGACTCTAATCAACTTGCCAAGCCAAGTTTCAATCCTGCTGGCCTGTATATCATTAGAGTACTGATAATAAAAATGAAAGTTTTTTTCCTAATAATACCTGCCACTTAGATTATGCGTAGACACGAATATCAACCAACCAACCACCATGTTGCCGACATACACATTATTTACACACATGCTCTCCTTATTTATGAACAAGATGCCTTAATTGGTGCAATTATAAGAAGACCATATATAACTGTCAGCGAGGAATGTTCCAACCCTATTGTAAGTGCGGACAATAAAACTTGACCACCACCTCTTGTAACAGCTAATTGGAACACAAATGTTGACTTTGATACAGAAACTTTATGTATATACCAGTAAACATCAAAGACGAAGAGGTCAATGTTGGTATCGGTTTTGTTTGTTTTGAGGTATCAATTCACTCCTATAGTTTTAAGTGATATGGCAACAGTTTACCAGATATTTATTGATGTGGGAATTCCGCATGTTAATTCCAGGCTGTATTTCATGCACATAGAGGGGCATAGGGGGAGAACCATACATGGACAGACAGTTTGTTGTAGTTTTTGGAGGCTTAAAATCAAACCGGTAACTTGGGAAGTCACACAGGCAACTTGGAGGTCACTTGGAAGTCACACAGGCAACTTGGAGGTCACTTGGAAGTCATGCCAGCAACTTGGAGGTCACTTGGAAGTCATGCCAGCAACTTGGAGGTCACTTGGAAGTCACAAAGGCAACTTGGAGGTCACTTGGAAGTCATGCCAGCAACTTGGAGGTCACTTGGAAGTCACACAGGCAACTTGGAGGTCACTTGGAAGTCACACAGGCAACTTGGAGGTCACTTGGAAGTCACAAAGGCAACTTGGAGGTCACTTGGAAGTCACAAAGGCAACTTGGAGGTCACTTGGAAGTCACAAAGGCAACTTGGAGGTCACTTGGAAGTCATGCCAGCAACTTGGAGGTCACTTGGAAGTCACAAAGGCAACTTGGAGGTCACTTGGAAGTCATGCCAGCAACTTGGAGGTCACTTGGAAGTCACAAAGGCAACTTGGAAGTCACTTGGAAGTCACACAGGCAACTTGGAGGTCACTTGGAAGTCACAAAGGCAACTTGGAGGTCACTTGGAAGTCATGCCAGCAACTTGGAGGTCACTTGGAAGTCATGCCAGCAACTTGGAGGTCACTTGGAAGTCACAAAGGCAACTTGGAAGTCACACCGGCAACTTGAAAGTCACACCGGCAACTGGGAAGTCACACCGGCAACTTGAAAGTCACAGGCCACTGGGAAGTCACACCGGCAACTGGGAAGTGATATGGCGACTCTCCAGCTATTAGGAAGATCCCAGGAGAGAACCACTGACCTTCCACATAGCTCCCTCACTTGAAGCTTCATCACTCGACACCCACAGTGGCAATCAAACCTAGAGGTGAAGGGCAAGTGATTTAAAGTCAGCGACATTAACCACTCGGCCACAAACACCCCTCATAGATGAACACACATACAAACAATTCAAGATTGTATGTACTGAGAAATTCAACATCCATTTTCATCTTTGCACCGAAAACACGCAGCAAACTTCCATGACAATCCTGTGATGGCCATTAACCCATTCAACACCAAGTAACTCACATGGACTGGTCCATGATATTCATAAACCAATAAATGAATCAGAAAATCACATTTGGACAAGTTCATTTATCAAAATGGATAATTATGTCTAAAAATAGTCATATCACTGGCAAAAAGTGTAGATCCTGATGAGATGACTCGTAACGAGCCGGCTCATCTGGATCTACACTTTTTGTAAGCCTATTTAGAGGTCTGTGGTGTTGAAAGGGTTAACATCGAAATCAAAGACATACCGTAGTGCATTTCTGTAGTACCGTGCTTACTCTCCTATAACACGCGATTTTTATCACTAGAGTATTGCCTCAAAGTGGCTTCTCTTCTTGTAAGCGAGTGATAAAAAAAATCAATAAATGTAAATCAGTTTGTTCTGACGCGATAATTGTTGACCTAATATTGC
Organism: Archivesica marissinica; assembly: GCA_014843695.1. NCBI lineage: Eukaryota > Metazoa > Mollusca > Bivalvia > Venerida > Vesicomyidae > Archivesica > Archivesica marissinica. The sequence goes on along the minus strand of CM026392.1, from coordinate 43,519,586 downwards.
ATACACAAAGAAACTTCAAATGATAAACCTGTGGTGGCCATCTTGCATTTCCTTAGCATCGAAATTCAGGACATTTGTTCACTTCAACATCCGTTTACACCAGTTTGTTTGTTTATTCTGGTTTTACGCCTTCATCAGCACCATTTCTTTGGGCTATATGGCCGGCGGGCAGTTTACGTAACAACACCATTCCTTTCCTGTGCAACTGGTTAATAAGTACTTGGTACACAAACCTCTGTAAGAAACTGCCAACAAGGGTTTACAGCAGTACTGTCATTTTAATTAATATTATTCAGGTACGTAGAATGGGAAAAGTGCGCGTTATACATAGCAAATGACGGTACATATGGGTGCTACAGTTTGTCCACAACAAATGACTAAGGACAATAAAAAAAGATAAAGGCATAGATTGGAATGGGCAATCATAAATGCATTGATTTGTCCTCATCCAGGCAAACTGATCATTCCGAATGGCTAAATATTGATGTTAAGTTTGCATCAAATTACATAAATCATTGGAGAGCATCACCATACCACTCTGTACAAATCACAATTGGGGGGTACATATTAAAAAACAAAGTCCAGACAAACTGATCATTCCGAATGGCTAAATATTGATGTTAAAGTTTGCGCCAAATTACATAAATCATTGGAGACCATCACCATATCTACAAATCACAATTGCGGGTACATAATAAAAAACAAACAAAGTCCGTTACGTCTCTTTTGTTTTCTCCTCTATATTTAAACTCCCCCCTCTTTCTCACCGACTATGCTTGACTGGTTGCTCTCACTCTTGCAGCTTGTTGGTGTGCTGCGTGTATCGTTTAGTATCAATGATATTATAGAATGTTGTAATGCTGTTATGTTGTGTGTATATGTTTCATAATACCATGCATGAAAATCAGCATCCATTGTCCAGCTGAATGCAGGATACCTTTCTGTTTCCTATAAATCTAATGCATTCTAGGATGAAGTCACAAGATCAAAGTTTTGAGAATTATAAAACAATCGCATCAGTTTGCCAAAATTCACTTCATTTCTATAATGTATGTTCGACAGTTACGAGAGGAGATATGTAAATTATATATTTTAAGGCAGACTGACTAATTGATACATGTAGAAGTTTATGACCGAGGTTGAAGTTTTGAGGTAGACAGACCAAGTGATACAGAAGTATATGACCAAGGTTAAAGTTTTCTGGCAGCAGGGCTAACAGACAAATTAAGTGATGCAGAAGGCTACGAACAAGGTTAAACTATTGAGGCAGACAGAATAAGTGATGCAGAAGACTATGACCAAGATTAAAATTTTCTGGCAGCAGGGCTAACAGACAAACTAAGTGATGCAGCAGGCTATGATCAAGATTAAAGTTTTCTGGCAGCAGGGTTAACAGACGGACTAAGTGATGCAGAAGGCTACGACGAAGATTAAAGTTTTCTGGCAACAGGGCTAACAGATGGACTAAGTGATGCAGAAGGCTACGACCAAGGTTAAACTATTGAGGCAGACAGAATAAGTGATGCAGAAGTATATGGCCAGGGTTAAAGTTTCTGGCAGCAGGGCTAACAAACAAACTAAGTGATGTAGAAGGCTACGAACAAGGTTAAACTATTGAGGCAGACAGAATAAGTGATGCAGAAGAATATGACCAAGGTTAAAGTTTTCTGGCAGCAGGGTTAACAGACGGACTAAGTGATGCAGAAGGCTACGATAAAGATTAAAGTTTTCTGGCAGCAAGGCTAACAGATGGACTAAGTGATGCAGAAGGCTATGATCAAGATTAAACTATTGAGGCAGACGGACACCAATCATGCCATGATGATACGAAAATACCTTCCCCCCAAATTTCCAAAATTGAGACGAGCTAAAATCGATATAATACAGTTACTCTTGTGACTCCATACCAATCGTAATCCTGGTACAATAAGGTTTGACTTACTTGACTTCACCGCTTGTATTACGTAATACCGATGCTGCGTAGGCCTGGGTCACTCCGACCAAGCTTTTACCGTCCACCTCGATGATCTGATCATTTACTTGCATTCTGAAACAAACATAACAATAACCGTCAGCAGCAGTCTAGCTACACCTAAAAATAGGTTACGTTACGCCGCGGCTGATCTGGATCTATGTTATTTGCACATTGCTTTGAATTTATTCGGCGCTGAGGGAGCTAATAGATGGGAATCCCCGTTTATGTTTCTAATATTCAATTCAATTCAATAAATTTATTGCATTAAATATGACAACATACTTATAGCAAAGAATACATATATAAACAAAGTACAATGGAAAGACATGGATACATTTTCAGAAGAGCATAGATGATTATGATGTTTAAAAAAAAATTAAAAAAAAATTTCTTACTAAATTTGCGTAATATATAAATTTGGACAGGTTTTGAACAATTTTCCTATTAGTTTGTGTGAGTAAGGTAATAAACCTTTGTTCGGTAGGCCAAGTATAATAGTAGCGTTTCAGATATTTTTTTCTTAAATTTCTAAATTTAGGACAAATAAGAAGAAAATGATACTCGCTTTCAATCATTCTATAATTACAATGTATACAGATACGTTCATTCCGTGGTACGTTTGTGTAACGACCTCGTTCTATTGCTAGGTCATGGGATGAGGTCCGGAACTTGGTTAAAGATATTCTAAATTTAGGTTCTAGTATAATGTCGAGATATTTTTCTAACTGAAATTCATGTTTAAACAAGTTATACGTTTCAAGACGAGTAGAGTTATTGATTGATGAATACCACTGTTGATGATACATATCAAGTATTCGTTGTTTTATTATATTAAAATTGATAAGCATATTGAACTGATTTTGCCATATATATGTTAAACCATGTTCATCAAGGATGGTTTTAATTTTGTATGCCCAATTATTACTATTATATAAGAGTCCTGCATTTGTATCATTCTTGAGCATATTGTAAGTTTTAAACAATATTGTCGGATTGTCTAGAGTAAGTAATTTTATCCAGTATTTAATCAATAGTATTTTCCTATGAATATTCATTGGTATTCTACCTAATTCCCCATAGAGAGCATCTACATTTGTGGAGCGCTTTACACATAGTATTTTTCTACAAAATTTTGTATGTACAATTTCAATGTCTGGTCCGGCATGGTGACCCCATATCTCGGCGCAATAATTAAGGGTTGACGATACAAGGGAATCAAATAAGTATATTCTTTGAGAAACAGGTAATTCTAACTGGTTATAAACAGTTAATAAATTATGTAATGAAAATTGAGCATGCTGTGCAATACGTTGTTGAGTGCGATGCCATTTTTAAACAAATGAACACCAAGATATTTAAATGACTGTACAATATCAATAAGTGAGTTGTAGATGAAAAAATCATATGATGCATGACGACCATTTTCAAATATCATAATTTTAGTTTTATTAATATTTAAGTATTACAATAAATCTCTTAAGTCATTTAACAATGATTGTAATGTTTGAGGCTCGTAAGCGAATAATGCTCCATCATCAGCGAATAATAGTAAAAATATATTTATATCATCAATGCTCAATATTCCATTTAAATTAGAATTAATATTTCCCAGAATATCATTCAAAATGAAAAGACATAGGATACTAATATAACACATATATAACACATATGTGACGTTGTTGACACCGCTGTCAGATATAACCTAGCTATATACTCAGCATGGCAGTGCAAGGAGAGAAACTATATAAGCTCTGCTTCCATTTTAATCCTTTCCTATATACTTACTTCTTTGATTTGGTGTACATTTATTGATTTGTGAATGAATAATAGTGGAATAAATATGTTTTTTATATATTATTATAGTTATATTTCGGGTTTTACGCCTGCATCAGCACCATTTTGCGCTATATCGCCGGCGGGCAGTTTACCTAACAACACCTTTCCTGGGCAGGCTCCAGCGGTTAACCAGTACTTGGGTGCATCAACCTCCGTAAGAAACTGCCAATGTTTTCATATAAATGAGACACGGCCTGAGCGGGGCTCGAACCCGTGACCATCAGTGATGATAGGTTACAGTGGTATACAAGTCAGTGACCTTAACCACTCGATCACGGAGGCGGACCCGTTTTTTAAAAATGTTTTTAAACCTAAAAATAGAAGGGAATCGCATGATCTCCAAAGGGACAGGTCAAGCCGCACTAACAAACTACCCAATAAAATAGGTATATCCTAATGGCATAAGTTCTACCATCTAGGGTTTAGTTTACACACATTTACTTTAACTCAATTGCGAAACAAGTTCTTAGTTTAATTGTTCTCTAGACCTCATTCCTGATGGAATCGATCGCCATGTGGGAGAGAAGCAGCAATATGGAATTTATGGCACAATCATAATGGCTACAGCTGGGCGGCGCGAACTCTGGCCTTTCACATCTGAAGCGACTGCACTACTACTGTGTTATCACAACTCCCCCCCACTGAGCTGAAAAATACTCCCGCTACAAGTCATCACACATAACAGCTCAATGACTGAATGTAAAAGGGAAGCAACCATGACTGAATGTATAAGGGGAAGCAACCATGACTGAATGTATAAGGGGAAGCAACCACGACTGAATGTATAAGGGGAAGCAACTATGACTGAATGTATAAGGGGAAGCAACCATGATTGAATGTATAAGGGGAAGCAACCATGACTGAATGTATAAGGGGAAGCAACCACGACTGAATGTATAAGGGGAAGCAACCATGACTGAATGTATAATGCATAAGGGGAAGCAACCATGACTGAAACCCATACGAATGACCACATTTATGCTTTCATCCGTGCTAACGAGAGTGATTAATATAAGTTGTTAAAACTTGCTTCGCAATCGTTGTAAAATAAATAAAGTTTAAACTTTAAACTGAATGTATTGTATAAGGGAAGCAACCATAACTGAATGCATAAGGGAAGCAACCATGACTGAATGTATACGGGGAAGCAACCACCACCGAATGTATAAGGGAAGCAACCACCACTGAATGTATAAGGGAAGCAAGAATGAGAATGTATAAGGGAAGCAAGAATGAGAATGTATAAGGGAAGCAAGAATGAGAATGTATAAGGGAAGCAACCACTATATTTCTTTCAGGCTTGTTTGTAACAAATTATCTCCTCTAACCATAAAGTTGATCACATAATTATGTTCATTCACTACTAGAGCTAGCTATGAACTTGAGCTAGGAGCGTTTGATAAGCATGTGGAATAGGTATTCTGATAAGAGGGTCAAGAACAAAATAAACACAAGCAAAACACATTTGTTGGCTTACATGTGTTTGGGTCAGTTTTGTATCAATTTGTTCATCTACAAAATCTAATCACTGCTCACACACACAGCTGTGGGGTGGAGTATGGCTGTACAGTTAATATTTATGTTTTTTGCATGACTGGGAAACGATAGGGCTTTAAACTATTCATTAAATCGCATTCCACCCGCCGCCCACCAATGAACAACTTGGTACAAGAAAGAACTTTTCTTAGAAACAATTCCTGAGCCTCCGATATGGATGGCCACCTGGGCAGAACCACAAACCTCCCACAAACCAGGGCTGCAGATGGAGGGTGACATGGGAGAAGCAGTCTCCCATAATTCTCATTTCTCCCTCATTTCTCCCTATTTTCAACAGAGAGGTTTTACATATAAATTATGATTATTTGGTTAGTTTAAACATTATTTATGAACATTTTACATATAATTTAACAGCAGTAGACTGAAAGGGATTAGAATGAAAGAAAACTTATATAGTTCTTCTCCCCATCAATTGATTGATATATACAATAGGCAGGAGAATAATATATATATATATATATATACATATAACAATGAAAATACGAGGAATTTATTCTAGGTAAAGAATTTCAGAACTTATTGTTTATTTATTTATATTTCGGGTTTTACGCCTGCATCAGCACCATTTCGGGCTATATCGCCGGCGGGCAGTATACTTAACAACACCGTTCCTGGGCAGGCTCCAGCAGTTAACCAGTACTTGTGTTGTTGTATATCATATACAACCATACTACAACAATAGTTCACCCTGTATATAGCCCAAGTGAGCTAACGAACCCATACATATCATAATAGACACTTATGTCCACAGGGGAACCACTCATATTTTCTCAATAAAACTTAATTGGTGGAGGAGGGCTGGAAGCACTTGGCTACCGTATTGTTCTCAGTGAAATAACACTAAATATTGTCTAATCATTTACTCACTTAAAGAACCCTAGCCAGCATTACATAGTTTATGATGAAATACCATCCACACTCGCCTATAAGACAAGTTTTTTTTACACCAGATTATGGCTTCAAAGTGGCTTTCCGTCTTACGATTGCTAAAATGTGTTAGAAATTTAATGACATCCATAATTACGCTTTAGAAAAGAAAGCACTCTGACACTGAACATTTCTTGAACCTGAACTGGCCAAACATGCAATTTATAACATGGTCTTGGTGTCCATTTTATCAACCCGTCTTATATGCGAGTGCATGCCAAAACCCACAGATTTAAGGACCAAAGTAAGGAGGGTCGTCTTATAGTCGAGTGCATGCCAAAACCCACAGATTTAAGGACCAAAGTAAGGAGGGTCATCTTATAGTCGAGTGCATGCCAAAACCCACAGATTTAAGGATCAAAGTAAGGAGGGTCATCTTATAGTCGAGTGCATGCCAAAACCCACAGATTTAAGGATCAAAGTAAGGAGGGTCATCTTATAGTCGAGTGCATGCCAAAACCCACAGATTTAAGGATCAAAGTAAGGAGGGTCATCTTATAGTCGAGTGCATGCCAAAACCCACAGATTTAAGGATCAAAGTAAGGAGGGTCATCTTATAGTCGAGTGCATGCCAAAACCCACAGATTTAAGGATCAAAGTAAGGAGGGTCATCTTATAGTCGAGTGCATGCCAAAACCCACAGATTTAAGGATCAAAGTAAGGGGGGTCATCTTATAGTCGAGTGCATGCCAAAACCCACAGATTTAAGGATCAAAGTAAGGAGGGTCATCTTATAGTCGAGTGCATGCCAAAACCCACAGATTTAAGGATCAAAGTAAGGAGGGTCATCTTATAGTCGAGTGCATGCCAAAACCCACAGATTTAAGGATCAAAGTAAGGAGGGT
>CM026392.1:43387397-43511446 GCA_014843695.1 Archivesica marissinica | reverse complement strand
AAAGTAAGGAGGGTCATCTTATAGTCGAGTGCATGCCAAAACCCACAGATTTAAGGATCAAAGTAAGGAGGGTCATCTTATAGTCGAGTGCATGCCAAAACCCACAGATTTAAGGATCAAAGTAAGGAGGGTCATCTTATAGTCGAGTGCATGCCAAAACCCACAGATTTAAGGATCAAAGTAAGGAGGGTCATCTTATAGTCGAGTGCATGCCAAAACCCACAGATTTAAGGATCAAAGTAAGGAGGGTCATCTTATAGTCGAGTGCATGCCAAAACCCACAGATTTAAGGATCAAAGTAAGGAGGGTCATCTTATAGTCGAGTGCATGCCAAAACCCACAGATTTAAGGATCAAAGTAAGGAGGGTCATCTTATAGTCGAGTGCATGCCAAAACCCACAGATTTAAGGATCAAAGTAAGGAGGGTCATCTTATAGTCGAGTGCATGCCAAAACCCACAGATTTAAGGATCAAAGTAAGGAGGGTCATCTTATAGTCGAGTGCATGCCAAAACCCACAGATTTAAGGATCAAAGTAAGGAGGGTCATCTTATAGTCGAGTGCATGCCAAAACCCACAGATTTAAGGATCAAAGTAAGGAGGGTCATCTTATAGTCAAGTGCATGCCAAAACCCACAGATTTAAGGATCAAAGTAAGGAGGGTCGTCTTATAGTCGAGTGCATGCCAAAACCCACAGATTTAAGGATCAAAGTAAGGGGGGTCGTTTTATAGTCGGGATGGCCTTATATGCGAGTATGGATTGCACTGAGAAATATAGGTTGACATAAGTATATTACATATTTTCACTTGTAACTTCCAAATTTTTGCCAATTTTTCAGAACTCTTTAATAAAAGTCGATTTAGAATGAAAATGAGTCACAAATTCTCTATACAGTCAAACATGTGTTAGTGGTGACACTATTAAACAGCCAGTTTCCAGATTCCCAAATGTTGTTTTATTATACATTTTGCCCTATATTAAGCGTCCAGTTTCCAGATTCCCAAATGCTGTTTTATTATACATTTGGCCCTCTATTTAGCAGCCAGCCACAGTAAAAACAAAGGATTCCAACTAATAGGACCTATATACATTTCGGGGATAAATCAGACTTTCTCTACCAAGGGAGGTAATAGAAAAACCCAGTAATATCACTCATTACACAATGTTTCAGAGAGACTGCAATTAAGCAGCCACAGTAAAAACAAAGGATTCCAACTAATCAGACTTTCTCTACCAAGGGAGGTAATAGAAAACCCAGTAATGTGGCTAATTGCACACAATTTTTCAGAATGACTGAAACCCTTTCAACATTCCTGTCTAGATGTATCGGAGTTTATCAAGTTATTTTGGCAAGTGGTTTCTGATATGCCATTTAAAACTAGAGCAATCACAGAGAATACTGAGATAAATTATACATGCATATAGAATGTTTGTGTGTTGAGTTTAAATCTAACTCTAAGTTTTATACGAATATTTACTTCAGCTCCATTGCGAAACAAGTTCCTACAACTTTTATTAATCACACTCGAGACATCATTCCTGATGGAATCCATCGCCACTAGAGGAGAGAGTAGAGGCAACTGTGGGATTAAAGTACCTCATCAAAGGGCACAATCTTAACGGCTCCAGTTGGGACTTTTGCACCTGAAGCGAGCGCGCTACCACTGTGCTATCACGACCTCTAAGTTTAGCTTAACTCTGCATGCTGGGTAAAATAAAGGCTATAAAGAATTCAAATAATTGTTGCAGCCGACAACTCATTAATCTGTTTTTCTTATCTGTAAGTCTCTGGAAATATGTCATGGAATTTCATTAAAAGTATGTCATTATGAAATTGCATGACATAATTATTTGACGTTTCTAATAAAATTTCGGGCTATATCGTCGGCTGGCAGTATACCTAACAACACCTTTCCTGGACAGGCTCCAGCGGTTAACCAGTACTTGGTCCACTAACCTCCGTAAGAAATTTACAATCTCTTTCATATAAAAGAAACACAATCTGAGTGGGGCTCAAACTCGTGACCATCAATAATGATAGGCTACAGTGGTATACAAGTCAGCGACAGTAACCACTCGACCACGGAGGCAGACAATGAAATAATTGGAACACTAGCTTTCAATATAAAACCAGTTTTATAAATTATAAACAGTGAAAGTAAGCTCCCGAATTGACGTTTGTTTATTATTAGTTTAGTTTATACCAATTTATTTTAGCTCAATTGCGAAACAAGTTATTACAACTTATATTAATCATTCTCGAGACATCATTCCTGATGGAATCCATCGCCACGAGGGTGAGAGAAGAAGCAACGTGGAATTTAAATGACTTGCCTAAGGGCACAATCGTAACAGCTCCAGCGGGGCTCGAACTCCGGACCTTTCGCACCTGAAGCGAACGCGCATCCACTGCGCTATCACGACTTTCACTTTATTATTATATATTATTATTAGCATGCAAAGAGCTAATCCGTATTTTATTCAAGAATAAGACATAACACAGATATTAGAGTTAGGATTGTGGGAAACGGATACATAGCAAGTTATTTGAATCCCTTTCCTTGGATACAATTGCACGCACAATTCTATTACGTTACGGCAGGGTTTAATTCACATTACACATATTATTTACTCTGAAAATTTTACATAGTCATCAAACGAGTGGAAGTCGTGATAGCGCAGTGGATGCGCGTTCGCTTCAGGTGCGAAAGGTCCGGAGTTCGAGCCCCGCTGGAGCCGTTACGATTGTGTCCTTAGGCAAGGCATTTAAATTCCACGTTGCCTCTTCTCTCCCTCGTGGCGATGGATTCCATCAGGAATGAGGTCTCGAGAGCGATTTATATAAGTTGAAAGAACTTGTTTCGCAATCGAGCTAAAATAAATTTGTATAAACTAATAATAAACAAACGTCAATTCGGGAGCTTACTTTCACTGTTTATAATTTATAAAACTGGTTTTATATTGAAAGCTAGTGTTCCAATTATTTCATTGTGTGCCTCCGTGGTCGAGTGGTTACTGTCGCTGACTTGTATACCACTGTAACCTATCATCACTGATGGTCACGGGTTCGACCCCTGAGTGGCATCGTAAACATGATCTACAACACTACAGACCTCTAAATCGGCTTACAAAAAGTGTAGATCCAGATGAGCCGGCTCAGGATCTACACTTTTTGCTAGTAATATTACTATTTTTAGACAAAATTACCCATTTTGATTAATGAACTGGTTCAAATGTAATTTTCTTATTCATTTATTGGTCTAAAATTATCATGCACCAGTCCGTGTCCGTTACTTGGTGTTGAATGGGTTACGGAAAGAAAGACCGATATATTGGAAAAAATGACAAAACATTTTCGATGAATTGATATAACTGGAGCTGGACAGACAAATTTATTGATTTTTCGTCAATTAATAGGGCAATAACTCTGGTATTACAGAGCCGATCTGGGCACAAGGTGCACATATTTATTCTAAGTTTCATAAAATTCCACGAAAGGTCATGCGAGGTTTCATATGGATAGAAGTTCAATGGAAACTATACGTCCATCTTGCTTCGTTTTCGAGTTACAAGTTCAAGCCCCACTGGAGCCGTTGTGATGACAGAAGGATCTGTAGTCCAGTGGTAACACGCTGGACTGGTAATCCAGGGATCGCAGGTTCGATCCCCGGTCTGAATAAAATTAACAGGCTTTCAGATGGGACTTTAAACCGAGGTCTCGTGAGGAGACTGTATCATTGCACTATCATCCAAAATCTAAAAGAGGAGGCGTCACTCATATGGGCAACCGGTAGCGACGATAAATAAACATAAAACACACACGCCATTAGGATTGACAGTGTCCTTAGGCAAGGTATTTATTATCTCTCTCCCTCCATCCTCTCTCTCCCTCCATCCTCTCTATCTCCCCCTTCATCCTCTCTCCCTTCATCCTCTCTCTCTCCTCTCTCCCTCCATCCTCTCTCTCCCTCCATCACTCCTCTCTCTCTCCCTCCATCACTCCTCTCTCTCCCTCCATCCCTCCTCTCTCACTCCATCCTCTCTCCCTCCATCCTCTCTCTCCCTCCCTCCTCTCTCTCCCTCCATCCTCTCCTCCATCCTCTCCTCCATCCTCTCTCCCCTTCCCTCTCACTCGTGGAATCAATCGGAAATGAGGTCTAGAGAGTGATTAATATAAGTTGTAAGAACTTGTTTCGCAATCAAACTAAAATAAATGTGCATAAACTATAGTTTACTATACAATCAATAGGTATGGCCACCTCGCTGACTGCCCTGACCACAGGGTCCATGATGGATTACTTCCAAAATCAAACCACGTCCTCCTAGCCAAACATTTAGTTTTCATCAAGATCCATCACAAACATATAATCATCATACATACTTCCCACTTCTCTGTGCTGCGCCTCCGTCCGTTAAAGTTTTGATAAAAATTCCAAGTTTTTCTAATCCTGCGTCAGCACCCACTCCCATTCCAATAATGCTGAGTCCGAGACCCTCTGGCCCTGAAAATGGATACACAAAATCGTGAAATAATGTAGCAAACAAAAATCTATGCCCTCTGGCCTTCAAAATGCATTAACAAAAATACGGGTACAAATATTGCATTCCATCATCGTGGAAGCCTAGACCTTCTGGCCCTGAAAATGAATAAACAAAAATATGGTAACAAATATTGCATTCCACCATCGTCACCCTGAAACTAGACAGACGGACAGACAGACAGACAGACAGACAGACAGACAGACAGACAGACAGACAGACAGACGGACAGACAGCCAGCCAGCCAGCCAGCCAGCCACCCAACCACCCAGCATCCCAGACAGCCAGCCAGCCAGCCAGCCACCCAGCATCCCAGCCAGCCAGACAGCCAGCCAGCCACCCAGCATCCCAGACAGCCAGCCAGCCAGCCAGCCACCCAACCACCCAGCATCCCAGACAGCCAGCCAGCCAGCCAGCCAGCCAGACCACCATCTCAAACTTTATTTACATGCAGGATATAATTAATAGCAGACAAGTAACACCAAGGCCATCTGTCTCTAAAACAGATAAACAAAATGATGTTACAATTTATAAACTACCATATTTCCGTCCATAAGTCGACTGTTTTCTCATCCTGAAATGTGGAGAAAGTAAAGTCGACTTATGGACGAGGAACAAGCAAAAAAAGTTTTAAAAAGTTTACACATTTTATGATTTTTACTGAAATGTGTTCATTCTAAGTCAGAATTTTTGGGAGAAGTGATCGCTTCCTTAAATGGTGTCCATTAATATACTTCTGCAAAATAGGGTTAAAATGCACAGTACAACCATTAAATACAACATTTGAATAGAAGGAGTGCTTTATAATGGGCCAGTGTATCTTATTAGACACAATTTTGTTTGAAAATCGTAAAAACCAAAAAATAATATTTTTTTTAGGGATTAGTAGGAGAAGTCAGGGTCCCTAGGGCGACAATTTCGCCCACATCGCCCTCTAAAATGATCCCTGGAAATAAAGTAAGTCAACCAGATATCTCAAATTGAGCCCAGTTTCATAAAACAAATGAGAGAGAACACAATTGTCATTGCGAATGTCAAAACTCATGAAAGTGCCCTCAACTTATGGAAGGATCCAGCTTATTAAAAATCAGTCCGCCTCCGTGGTCGAGTGGTTAAGGTCGCCGACTTGTATACCACTGTAACCTATCATCACTGATGGTCACGGGTTCGAGCCCCGCTCAGACCGTGTCTCATTTATATGAAAAAGTTGGCGTTTCTTACGGAGGTTGGTGCACCCAAGTACTGGTTAACCGCTGGAGCCTGCCCAGGAAAGGTGTTGTTAGGTAAACTGCCCGTCGCTCAAATGGGAAACCGGTAGCGACGTTAAATAAACTTAAATAATAAAAATAAAAATCAGCTTTTTCAAGCCAAAATGTGATCCATGACTTACAACGGGAATATATGGTATTACTGACCGACGCAGTTCATGCTTTAGTATATAGTTTTTAGAGTTGAATGCACCTAAACCTGTGTTGGGGGGGTTGGGTGCCCATAATACATACATATTGAATGAATCACAAATTTACATACCTTTCATATACTAGAGAGGTAATCATTTCAAAATTTCTTTGAAGTGTACAATATTTACAGATTCCAGGTAAACATGACAAGAATCGGCAGCTGTTAATAAGAGCTGCAAACACCTCGATTATATCCAACAAATTTCATAACCAAGAAATAAAACTTCCAGAATTTCCTTCTAATCTGATTAACACTGTATTCAGAATTAAATATTTCCAAGAATTCTACAGCAGAGAGTAATGACACAACAAGTTCCTGACAGAAAGCCGTATACGATTATATCCAACAAATTTCATAACCAAGAAATAAAACTTCCAGAATTTCCTTCTAATCTGATTAACACTGTATTCAGAATTAAATATTTCCAAGAATTCTACAGCAGAGAGTAATGACACAACAAGTTCCTGACAGAAAGCCGTATACGATTATATCCAACAAATTTCATAACCAAGAAATAAAACTTCCAGAATTTCCTTCTAATCTGATTAACACTGTATTCAGAATTAAATATTTCCAAGAATTCTACAGCAGAGAGTAATGACACAACAAGTTCCTGACAGAAAGCCGTATACGCACTCGACAGTCACTGGATTGTCATTCTGGATATAACACGTCTCTAATATGTCCAATGAGAAACATTCATCAGTTACTGCCCCTGAATACTCCTAATAGTATATTGGTTCTCTTTATTGTTTCCTCTGTTTTATCGTTGTTTCCTTTCAACCTCATCCGTGTTCTCGTCTTATAATTATGAAATTATTAAATCTCGACAGATATCATTTAGCATGTCCAATGGATACCTTACTGTAAAAATTGGTTCAATTAATTAACACAATTTTGATAAAATTGCATTTATCCTAACGCAACATCTGTTTAGACGCAACATCTGTTTAGACGACAACAGTAAAAACAAAAGGACCAATATACATTTAGGGATAAATCTGACTTTATCCATCAATGGAGGTAATAGAAAAAACAGTAATGTCTCTCATTTGTGTAATCCTACAAACTCTTCATACAGAAGGCCACAAGTAGTTTCTTGTTCACAGAATGCCAATGATTTAAATAATGTTCATGGAAAATGACAGCAATTTCAAATCACATCTATTGATAAAGGAATTATGGAAGGCATTTAAGGAATAAATCGAGAGTTAATAGTTTCCATTTGGGGGTATGAATTACATTGGGTGTGCTTAAAGTGTGTAGAGGCCTTTGGCATCCACGGTAACTTTAAACACTAGAGTGTATAGTCAGCGTGTATAGTCAGCGTGAGCGTGTATAGTCAGCGTGTATAGTCAGCGTGTATAGTCAGCGTGTATAGTCAGCGTGTAAAGTCAGCGTGTATAGTCAGCGTGTATAGTCAGCGTGTATAGTCAGCGTGTATAGTCAGCGTGTATAGTCAGCGTGTATAGTCAGCGTGTAAAGTCAGCGTGTATAGTCAGCGTGTATAGTCAGCGTGTATAGTCAGCGTGTATAGTCAGCGTGTAAAGTCAGCGTGTAAAGTCAGCGCTAGCGTGTAAAGTAAGTGCTAGAGTGTTATTGTTATATGTTATATTTCGGGTTTTACGCCTGCATCAGCACCATTTTGGGCTATATCACCGACGGGCAGTTTACCTAACAACACTTTTCCTGGGCAGGCTACAGCGGTTAACCAGTACTTGGGTGCACCAACCTCAGTAAGAAACTGCCAACTTTTTCATATAAATGAGACACGGCCCGAGCGGGGCTTGAACCCGTGACCATCAGTGATGATAGGTTACAGTGGTATACAAGTCAGCGACCGTAACCACTCGACCACGGAGGCGGACTACTAGAGTGTAAAGAGTTTATGAGTTGAATTAGTTTAAACATATTTTATTTCCCAATATAATACATATTGAACACCACGCATAATCAGAATACAGAAACAGGATTAGAATGGAAGACAGAGTCTTATATAATTCTTCTCCTCGCGAGTTGAATTAGAAATGTGTTGCACACTCGAGATATTCCAAGGAGCGGACAATTTATAGAATCGTGACTGCCGTATTATATACAGCCACTTCAATAATAATTTATTCTCAGTAGTTTTTAGTTTATACAAATTCAAGGAACATAGCATTATCTGTCTATAGAGTCAAACAAGATGCTATGAAGTATTCAACGTTCAGTGTTGTGTTGTTTTAGCTCACATCACCCTTCGGGCGATCTTTTGTGAGAGGGCAGTATCTGGCACCCGTCGCACCATCCCTCAGCAATTGCATTTCAATGACTTTGTCTCAAGTTTGTTTTTGTATTTGGTGTTTAGTTTAAACTTTATTTATTTTACAACGATTGCGAAGCAAGTTCTTACAACTTATATTAATCACTATCGAGACATTATTCCTGATGGAATCCATCGCCACGAGGGAAAGAGAAGAAGCATCGTGGAATTTTAATTGCCTTGCCTAAGGGCACACTCATTATGGCTCCAGCGGGCTCAAACTCTGGGCATTTCGCACCTGAAGCGATAACGCTACCACTGCGGTATCACGACTTCCACTGTATTCTCATTGCCTATAAAACTTTGAAAGATTAGCCCCCAAGTGAACAGGAGTTTGCAAAATATAGTATTTGCAAATTACCTCCCTTGATAGATATTTATTAATAAATCCATCAATTTCTTTTAAAAATGGCGATTTACATAAAAACAGGATAACAAATGATTTATGAAAAGTAACACACAAAAAGATGGTGACCTAATTAGTTCTGAACTAACCTTCCTTAGGGCTCTCTTAAATTTCTTAACACTGTAGGATATTAACACATTCCCACCTACAAGCAGCATGTGGTAACAGGTTAAATATTGGGCTAATAATTACAACTAGCCTTATACGACATGAAAATATTATTTATATATATCCACAGTTGCATTAGTAATATCTGTAGAAATAAATGTATTGTTATCGCCAAGAAAATTGTTTGTGGTCTAAGTCGCACCAACAGCTTAGGTCATATGGCGATTCTCTTACTATGTTATGTTATATGTTATATTTCGGGTTTTACACCTGCATCAGCACCATTTTGGGCTATATCGCCGGCGGGCAGTTTACCTAACACCTTTCCTGGGCAGGCTCCAGTGGTTAACCAGTACTTGGGTGCACCAACCTCCGTAAGAAACTGCCAACTTTTTCATATAAATGAGACACGGCCTGAGCAGGGCTCGAACCCGTGACCATCAGTGATGATAGGTTACAGTGGTATACAAGTCAGCGACCTTAACCACTCGACCAGAGGACCCCCTCCTCCACCCCCCCCCCCCCCGATACAAATGATATCAAAATTCATATGAAACCATTTCATTCCATTATTTAAAACTGATCATAATATCGCATTAAACTCTACTGCCCAGCTTAACTGCTGGCGACTGTGGTGGTACAAATGTTTTCGGGACATAAATCTAAATAAATTCCACACAAACATACACAAAATTGACAATAAACTCAAAATTAAGAAAATAAATTCCACACAAACACATACACAAAGTTGACAATAAACTCAAAATAAAGAAAATAAATTTCCTTCACTTCATTTTTGTTCCTCAAATTTCTTTTTCAATTCTTTTTGAGTGAAAACATAATTCCAGCTTTTCACCAGTATCTATTCCTTCAACAATTTTCGGCGGCAAAACCTTAATTCCAGGTAATTATTTCTTTCCAATGAGAATCAGTAGTCTACACAACACAAATACACTACAATTTATTATTCATAAAACAAAAATTGAAGAGAAACATACATAAAGTACACCAGACAGATATTTTCATTCCCATTTCTAATCTAAGATTTCAAGAGAAACTAGTCTACATTATCAGACCATTTTATTTCCTGTAGCCAAATAGCAGACCAGTCCATGCCAACAACAATCTCTGCATCAAAAGAAAAATACTACACTAGAGAACAAAACAGCTGCAAAATGTATTGCCAACTGCAAGAGAACACTGTTGTTGTTTTTTCAACACAATCATAGATACCTTCCTAGCACATCTGTTAAAGGCATTAACTTACTTGTCTATTATGTCCACAGCATACATATGAAACTCGAGGAATAAACTCAAGGAACATAGCATTATCTGTCTATAGAATCAAAAGATGCAATGAAGTATTCAACATTCAGTGTTGTGTTGTTTTAGCTCACCTACCCCTCGTGCGATCTCTTGTGAGTGGGCAGTATCTGGTACCCGTCGCACCATCCCTCAGCAATTGCATTTCAATGACTTTGTCTCAAGTTTGTTTTTGTATTTGGTGTTTAGTTTAAACTTTATTTATTTTACAACGATTGCGAGGCAAGTTCTAATAACTTATATAAATCACTCTCGTTGGCGCAGTTGAAAGCGTAAATGTGGTCATTCATGTGGGAGGAAACCGGAGTAATTGGGGTTTAAAGGTGGCACAAACAGCTAAAGTCATATGGTGACTCTCCAGCTATTATTGGTGGAGGAAAATAATTGGCCGGGGCCCTCTGGGCACATTCTAGGTCATAATATTTGGGAAAATTAAGAAAGCGCGCGATTGCGTCCTTAAATTGTGCTATTTAATAAATTTTAAAAAATAGGGTTAAAATACACAATACAATGACTTTTGTATGACAATTAAATATGACATTTGAATAGATGGAGTGTTTTATATTACGCCAGTGTGCCGTACTATATTGTATGAAAATTGTTAACGAAAAGAAAAAGGGAGAAGTGGGTCCCCAGGGGACAAAGTCAGGGTCCCCCTAGGGCGATTATTTTGCCCATGTCACCCTCTAGAATGAGCCCTATCCCCTCAAGCACTAATGTGTACCTGGGTAAAACCACCGACCTTTCACAAGCCGGCTGAATAAATTAGAATGAATATGCAAACAACAAAGGTCCAGGCGGTGTTACGGCTGATCAGGATCTATGGTGTTTGCTATTCAACCAAGTCTTTTAGCTCCACTACCCGAATAGCAAACAGCATAGTGCCTGATCAGACGGGAAAGTTCTGTGTCATCTGATCTGGCTCTATGCTGTTTGCAAAAATGAATATACTCGTTTTCAGCACAGCAAGGGTTAAGGACCTCTAGATACGCTTGCTATAAGGGTACACCTGGTACACGACGTCAGGTGAGCGATGCGCAACCTCTAGTCGTGTAGTTATAATAACCTTTCCCCAGAGTTAATACTATTTAACGTCCCACGGAAACTAATGACACATTAGACTGCTGATGTCAAGTACTTCCTTAATGTCATGTACATAACTTGCATTTACTTGCCAAAGTATTACCTCGCATACAATATGTAAGGCAATTCCTGATATTCGCATACAGTCAACAGGGTTAATTCTAGGTCAGAATTTTTGGGGGAAGTGAGAAAGCACGTGCTCGCTTCCTGAAATGGTGTTCTTTAATATATTTCTGCAAAATAGGGTTAAACTGCACAGTACAACCATTAAATACAACATTTGAATAGGAGTGCTTTATAATGGGCCAGTGTATCTTACTAGACAACATTTTGTTTGAAAATCGTAAAAACCAAAAAATAATATTTTTTTTAGGGATTAGTAGGAGAAGTCAGGGTCCCTAGGGCGACAATTTCGCCCACATCGCCCTCTAAAATGATCCCTGGAAATAAAGTAAGTCAACCAGATATCTCAAATTGAGCCCAGTTTCATAAAACAAATGAGAGAGAACACAATTGTCATTGCGAATGTCAAAACTCATGAAAGTGCCCTCAACTTATGGAAGGATCCAGCTTATTAAAAATCAGTCCGCCTCCGTGGTCGAGTGGTTAAGGTCGCCGACTTGTATACCACTGTAACCTATCATCACTGATGGTCACGGGTTCGAGCCCCGCTCAGACCGTGTCTCATTTATATGAAAAAGTTGGCGTTTCTTACGGAGGTTGGTGCACCCAAGTACTGGTTAACCGCTGGAGCCTGCCCAGGAAAGGTGTTGTTAGGTAAACTGCCCGTCGCTCAAATGGGAAACCGGTAGCGACGTTAAATAAACTTAAATAAAAAAAAAAAATCAGCTTTTTCAAGCCAAAATGTGATCCATGACTTACAACGGGAATATATGGTATTACTGACCGACGCAGTTCATGCTTTAGTATATAGTTTTTAGAGTTGAATGCACCTAAACCTGTGTTGGGGGGGTTGGGTGCCCATAATACATACATATTGAATGAATCACAAATTTACATACCTTTCATATACTAGAGAGGTAATCATTTCAAAATTTCTTTGAAGTGTACAATATTTACAGATTCCAGGTAAACATGACAAGAATCGGCAGCTGTTAATAAGAGCTGCAAACACCTCGATTATATCCAACAAATTTCATAACCAAGAAATAAAACTTCCAGAATTTCCTTCTAATCTGATTAACACTAATTTCCAAGAATTCTACAGCAGAGAGTAATGACACAACAAGTTCCTGACAGAAAGCCGTATACGATTATATCCAACAAATTTCATAACCAAGAAATAAAACTTCCAGAATTTCCTTCTAATCTGATTAACACTGTATTCAGAATTAAATATTTCCAAGAATTCTACAGCAGAGAGTAATGACACAACAAGTTCCTGACAGAAAGCCGTATACGATTATATCCAACAAATTTCATAACCAAGAAATAAAAATTCCAGAATTTCTTTCTAATCTGATTAACACTGTATTCAGAATTAAATATTTCCAAGAATTCTACATTATTTTTTTTTAGGGAGAAGTGGAACCCCCAGAGGGCGAAGTCAGGGTCCCTAGGGCGACAATTTCGCCCACATTGCCCTCTAGAATGATCCCTGCAGTCAATACCTGAGTTAACGATCTATTAATGCAACTTAATACTTGCCAAAGTATTATTATCTAGCATACAATATGTAAGGCAATTCCTGATATTCGCCTACAGTCAATACCGGAGTTAACGATCTATTAATGTGACTTAATAATTGCCAAAGTGTTATCTCGCATACAATATGTAAGGCAATTCTGGGAATCTGGAAGCTGGCTGCTTAATAGAGGTGACCACTAACACAGGTTTGACTGTACAGTCAATACCCGAGTTAACAATCTATTAATGCGACTTAATAATTGCCAAAGTATTATCTCGCATACAATATGTAAGGCAATTCTTGATATTCGCATACAGTCAATACCCGAGTTAATGATCTATAACTTGCATTTACTTGCCAAAGTATTATCTCGCATACAATAGGTAAGGCAATTCTTGATATTCACATAACAGTCAAACCTGTCTTAAGCAACCAGACAAGGGAATCGCAGAAAGTGGCTGCTTAGCACAGGTGGCTGCTTAATAGAGGTCAAATGTATAATAGAACAGCATATTGGGAATCTGGAAGCTGGCTGCTTAATACAGGTTGGCTGCTTAATAGAGGTGACCACTAACACAGGTTTGACTGTACAGTCAATACCCGAGTTAACGATCTATTAATGCATTAATACTTGCCAAAGTATTATCTCGCATACAATATGTAAGGCAATTCTTGATATTCGCATACAGTCAATACCCGAGTTAACAATCACATCTATTAATGCAACTTTATTCTTAGAAGTGAAATAACAGCGAAATATGTCATTGTTTGTTTGTTTGTTGTTTGTTTTTGGGTCTAAAGTTGCGCAACAGTTTAGGTCATATGGCGACTCTCCAGCTATTATTGGATGAGGAAAGACCCTGCAGGATGCTCCTCCACTCTCCAGCTATTATTGGTTGAGAAAAGACCCTGTAGGATGCTCCTCCACTCTCCAGCTATTATTGGTTGAGAAAAGACCCTGCAGGATGCTCCTCCTCTCTCCAGCTATTAGTGGTTGAGGAAAGACCCTGCAGGATGCTCCTCCTCTCTCCAGCTATTATTGGTTGAGGAAAGACCCTGCAGGATGCTCCTCCTCTCTCCAGCTATTATTGGTTGAGGAAAGACCCTGCAGGATGCTCCTCCTCTCTCCAGCTATTATTGGTTGAGGAAAGACCCTGCAGGATGCTCCTCCTCTCTCCAGCTATTATTGGTTGAGGAAAGACCCTGCAGGATGCCTCCTCTCTCCAGCTATTATAAAAACCCAACCCCACAAATGAGGAAAGACCCTGCAGGATGCTCCTCCTCTCTCCAGCTATTATTGGTTGAGGAAAGACCCTGCAGGATGCCCTCCTCTCTCCAGCTATTATTGGTTGAGGAAAGACCCTGCAGGATGCTCCTCCTCTCTCCAGCTATTATTGGTTGAGGAAAGACCCTGCAGGATGCTCCTCCTCTCTCCAGCTATTATTGGTTGAGGAAAGACCCTGCAGGATGCTCCTCCACTCTCCAGCTATTATTGGTTGAGGAAAGACCCTGCAGGATGCCCCTCCGAGGGGTATTTTTGGAGCGGACGGGCACATGGGTAGAACCACCGACCCTCCATAACCAGTTGGACAGATTCCTTACTACAGCAGTTAGGGGCAGGTGATTTGAAGTGAACGACCTTAGCTACTCACTAGACCAGTTTACCTCGACGATGCAGTCACTCAATTGTGAGCTGGATAATTTATACAGATTTGACTGTATTCCATGTGAAATGGAAACTACGCAAACATCATTAGTCAATAGACATTTATTTTAGCTCGATTGCGACACAAGTTTTCAAAGATTTGGACAAATAGCTCTCGAGACCTTTTTGGAGCTGATGGAATCTATCTTAATACATCTCCATGACTGAGAACAAAGGGTGGATTTATGTGCCTTGCCAGAAGGACACAACCACCGGCGACTCTGGAGGAGCTCGAACTTACAACACCTCGGTTATACGGTGGATACCGTATCCATAACACCACGAAGAGTCTGTATACATCCCTGGCTCATTCTAGGTTTGGGAGAATTGAGAAAGCATGTGAAAAGCATCCTTAAATTGTGTTATTTATTAAAATTTTTAAAAAAGGGTTAAAATACACAATATGACCATTAACTACAACAATTGAATAGAAGGGAGTGCTTTTTATGGGCCAGTGTATCTTACTGGGCAAAATTGTGCATTAAAATTGTAAAAAAAAAAATTAATAGGAAGAAGTGGGCACCTCATTCAGGTTCCCTAGGGGCGACTATTTCGCCCAAGTCGCCCTCTAGAATGAGCCCTCAGATCAATAGCAATCAATATAATCCACATGAAATCTTAGGTGGCAAAATGCATATACCTGTAACCCATTTGTGTGTGTACCAAAACGTTATGGAGCCTACAAAACTTGCAGAATTTTACAAATCTTCATTGATACAGCAGAGAATTACTGGAACATGCATCAATCCAGTGCTACTGATATGTACATGGCAGCCCCATAAAGCAATCATTGGGAGATAAACTAGCCTGAACAGGTGCAAACTTTTCAACAACACTGTACCTATGCATAATCTGCCAGAAATTGTTCATTGATTATTTCCTGAGGTATAGCTATACAGTCTTACAGTAATTCCTCTCATTATTTCTGGCTTTTGGTTTTACACACAGATTACTGGTTCCCACCCACAACTCCATATGAACTGAGCTGAACTGAACTCACATGATGTACCGGAGTGCAGAGATGTGAAGCTTTCCTCATTCAGGGAGACTCCCCTCCCCCACTTCACCCACCCACCACCCAGCGAGAGTGTCCAGATCTTAACATCTTCACCATAATACAAAACAAAATTAATTCTGAGAACTGTGACTTTTCCTTGTTTGTTCTGTATACAAAAATTTAAAACTGCTCATTCCCCCACCCACCTGCTCATGCCGCCCCACCCCTGAATGAGGTACCCCCCCCACCTCCGCTTATAATAATTTCATAGACAAGTTGCTATCATATAATTCTATTCATCACAAATCTAGTATTGCTTAAGTTTTACAATAATGAAATCCATCCTTTTCAAAATTTTAATGTACTTGGAACAATGTTAAAAAATCAATAAATCTTATTTCGACTAGGTTAGCCTTTCTTTCAATAATTTCTTTTCATAGCTCCGATTCTCCGTAGCAAATGACATAGATCCAGATCAGCCGCTGCCTCGTTTCATCAGGATCTATGTTGTTTACTATTCAGACAAGTTAGCTACATTATCCGAACGTTCTGTGCCGTCTGATCTGGCTCTGTCGTTTTGCAAAAGCGAATTTAGTCATGATTGGCAAGCTATGCCGTTTGCAAAAGCGACATTAGTCATGATTGGCAAGCCAAGGGTTGAATTAAAATTGCTGGCATAGCATATGGGAGCTATATAAGTTTTCTTTCATTCTAATCCATTTCAGTCTACTGCTGGTAAATTAAATGTAAACTGTTCATCTCTTGATTACATGTACAAATACTGAAATAAATAATGTTTAGCCCATTCAACCCCAAGTAACTGACATGGACTGGTGCATGATATTTTTAGACCAATAAATGAATAAGAAAATTACCTTTGGACCAGTTCATTGAACAAAATGGGTAATTTTATCTAAAAATAGTAATAATTATTACTGGTAAAAAGTGCAGATCCTGATGAGACGGCTCGTCACGAGCCGGCTCATCTGGATCTACACTTTTCATAAGCCTATTTAGAGGCCTGTGGTGTTGAAAGGGTTAAACTAAACATATGGAACACTTGCATACAATGTCATTTTGTTTTGTTCTAAAACCGCAATATGTTAAAAAAAAAAAATCTTTGAACTTGAACTTCCTTGGAATTAGCTGAACGAACTTGTGTGTAAGTGAAACTCACAGTGTGAATAGATAGTGATCTCAGCATGCTGGCTGCTAATTGGAAGCACCAGTCTGCAGCTGAAACATGCATGCCCTTTATTGTCAACAACAGTACACAATCAATCTATCTAATCCACATTGCATACACTTCTTTCTTGTCTTTCATGAAAGCTATGAAACTGGTACTACATACAGTACGTATAGAGGGTATGATTTACGGGTGTTATCATTTTGATTTATGTGTGGTTGTAACTGAATGGGAGAATATTAATGGGAGACATTAGTCAGTTACTGCCCCTGAATACTCATGAAAGTATATCAGGGATCATTTTAGAGGGCGATGTGGGCGAAATTGTCGCCCTAGGGACCTTGACTTCGCCCTCTGGGGGCCCCACTTCTCCCTAAAAAAAATGTTTGTCCAGTAAGATACACTGGCCCATTATAAAGCACTCCTATTATAATGTTGTATTTAATGGTTGTACTGTGCATTTTAACCATATTTTGTTGACATTTATTAAAGAACACCATTAATTTTAAGGATGCGATCTCACTTCTCTCAAATATTCTGACCTAGAATGAACCCTAGCAGATTGGTTCTCTTAATTGGCTTCCTCTGTTTTTATCATTGTTTCCTTTGCACCACATGCTTGCTATCTGTTTTCATTAGTTTTCTTATCCTATATTTATTAAATTACTAAATCTCGACAGATATCCTTCAGCATATCCAATGGATACTTTACTGTAGAAATTGATTATATAAATTAATTAACATGCTCTTGATAAAATCACATATATCATGCCGCAACACATGGTTAGGGAACACCAATAAAAATAAAGGCTGGCTTTCAACTAAAAGGACCAATACATAGTTCGGGATAAATCGGACTTTATCTGTCAAGGGAGGTAATCGAAGACCCAGTTATGTCTCTCATTGTCAACATGACTCGGTATTTTGTTCGGGTAATTATGCAAAAAATGGAATTTACCGTGTTTAAATCTGCAATAAAACATGGTTTAGAGTGTTATGTCAAACGTGACATCATTTTAATAACATTCTTGTACTTTTGTGACATCATATGTATACGCCATCTAAACAATAACGCAAAATATTTTTGAGCTTTTGTGATATTTTGGTCATGTGAGAATCGAACTAATATTTGTATCCGTTACGTAACAACCACAGTAATTTGTTTGGTAAGCCAAGATAAGCACTGGTAGTAAAGCATATGGTTTGTAAACTAACAGATATCATAATTATGTGATAAGCACCGGATTTGCATTATTTATAGTCGAATAAAACATGGTATGCCGTTCTGAAAACTGGAATTAACCATGCAGGCCTGACATTTTTGACTTCTAAATAGCTTAGAATAGCCCATTTTTGGACTTCTCAGTAGTTTAGAATAGCCTAATTTTTGGCCTTCTCAGTAGCTTAGAATAGCCCAGTTGTTGACCCGTCTCAGTAGCTTAGAATAGTCCAATTTTGGCCTTCTCAGTAGCTTAGAATAGCCCATTTGTAGCCTTCTCAGTAGCTTAGATTAGTCCATATTTGGTCTTCTCAATAGCTTAGAATAGCCCATTTTTGACTTCTTATAGCCCATTTGTGGCCTTTTAAATAGCTTAGAATAGCTCATTTTTGGCCTTCTAAGTAGCGTAGAATAGCCCATTTTTTGGCCTTCTAAGTAGCTTAGAATAGCCCATTTTTGGCCTTCTAAGTAGCGTAGAATAGTCCATTTTTTTACCTAAGTAGCTTAGAATAGCCCATTTGTGGCCTTCTCAGTAGCTTAGAATAGTCAATTTTTGGCCTTCTCAGATGCATAGAATAGCCCAATTTTTGGCCTTCTCAGTAGCTTAAAATAGCCTATTTGTGGCCTTTTATGTAGCTTAGAATAGCTCATTTTTGGCTTTCTAAGTAGCGCAGAATAGCTCATTTTTGGCCTTTTAAGCAGTTTAGAATAGTCCATTTTTGGCCTTCCCAGCAGCTTAGAATAGCCCATTTTTGGCCTTTTCAGTAGCTTAGAATAGTTCATTTTCGGCATTCTCAGTAACTTAGAATAGCCCATTTTTTGGCCTTCTAAGTAGCATAGAATAGTCCATTTTTGGCATTCTCAGTAGCTTAGAATACCGTCATTTGCTATGTATAACTAATCCCCGACGAATTTGTCTAGTGGGCGCATCATACACGGGTACAGCCTTCACGACATTTTTTACCGGCGAAATTTCGACCCACATCGTCCTCACCACTTTTCAATAAGTAGGTACAAATGGCAAACGCTATAATATATATATATAATGGCATTGATTTAGACCAACTATGAACTTAGATAGCATTTATTTGCTTTGAATTTGGGAAATTTCATCAAAAACGTAAATGCCAACAACAATGGCGGATGTTGAAATGTGATTTTATTGATTGTCTTGATTTGTACTATATCATATAAAGCGATTCTGCAGTGATATTGAGGTCGAGGTCTAGGTAGGTAAGATAACAGAAAAGTGGAATTTATAGTATATCCGAGATATTGAGATCATATATCATATGTTTTAAATATATTTATTCGTTTCTTTATGAGAAATATTAAAATGTAATTGTAATACAATTGGGCCCCTGTTAATTAGTTTGACTTGTTTTGAAGTTTGCATGGACATAGTTGAGGTGTTAAGAAATTTGAGCAGGTGTTGAGAACAGTATGTGTTCACAATTTTGAGAAAATAATTATTGCTTGATGCATATTTAATTCAATGTCATAGAAGCTGTCATTCGATCCCCCGTCTGACCCTAATAAAATTAACTAAGTCGCCATTGATATCATGTAATGTGTGACGCCCTTGTAGTACAGTACAAATAGGACATGTAATTCTTAAAAACAAATACAAATACATGTGTACAATTTGTTTATGGGGCCCCTGTTAATTAGTTTGACGTGTTTTGAAGTTTGCATGGACATATTTGAGGTGTTAAGAAATTTGAGCAGGTGTTGACAATTTTGAGAAAATAATTATCGCTTGATGTATATTTAATTCAATGTCATAGAAGCTGTCATTCGATCCCCCCGTCTGACCATAATAAAATTAACAGTCTTTCAGATGGGACGTTAAACCGAGGTCTCGTGTCGGTGCTTTACACCGTGCACGTAAAAGAACCAGAGGAGACTCTGGAATGGGTCTCTGTCTGTATCATTGCACTATCCTCCAAAATCTAAAATGACTAATCTCTTCAGGAGACGTCGCTCATATGGGTAACCGGTAGCGACAATAAATAAACGTAAAAACACACGCTGTCATTAGACAAGCAGTAAACTCCATTGATTGATATCTATCACTCGGAATACAACTCAGAATTGTCAAATCTCAGTTATTGTCACAGTACCTAAAGTTCAGAAACCCCTACACTGCTAGAGATAAACTCTCCATTATCAAGTATGCAGAGGCTCGTGGCAGTCGCAAAATCGGAACACAGTACGGCGTTGGGGATTTATCAAAACCATGCACTTCCGGACGTAGGCCCGCAAGATTTTTTTCTTTTTGTACGGGAATACAAAAATCATGGAGTATGATTATATTTCAGAACCATGCACAACGTAGGCCTCCACGATTTCTTCTTTTTTTATCGATATAGATATAAACAATAGAGACTATATCGTATCTTGAGAAATTTTGGCTTGTGAAAATGATATTTTAAGGTGCACGGTATACACCAGAACCAAGTTTTTCACCGATGTTTGTGCCAAAAAGTGGGTGCGCGTTATACATGATAGCGCGTTTACATCATAAATATGGTAGCCCATAAAAACCTGATCACAATACTTCACATTTAGCTGCCAGCTCAGGTGACCTAAACAACACTACCTATATGTAACCACAAATACTGAAAGGCCTTTGATATATAATGAAGTGCTCACTTCCGTACTCGTTTTTAATGAGGATAAACAATTTGAGACCAACAGAATCTGATGAACAGATATATATATATACAATGTAGAAGCTATTAATTAGTTTATCGTCCATACTCTCCTATAAGACGAGCTTTTTACCACCAGATTATGGCCTCAAAATGGCTTACCATTTTATAAGCGAGTGCTAAAAAAAATTTTTTTTTTTTCATTAACAATTTTCATACAATATTAAAGATACACTGGCCTATTATAAAGCATTCCACCTATTCAAATGTCATATTTAATGGTTATATATTGTATTGTGTATTTTAACCCTATTTTTTAAAATTATTAAATAGCACAATTTAAGGACTCAATCATGCGCTTTCTCACTTTTCCGAAATATTATGACCTAGAAGGAGCCCCGAGGGCCCCCCCCCCAAATATCTTCTTCCACCAATAATAACTGGAGTCACCATATAACTTTAGCTGTTTGTGCAACCTTTAAACCCCAATTAGCACAGTGGTTAGCACGCTCGCTTCTCACCAATGCAACCCATGTTCGATCCTCGGACCGGGAAGTATGTGAGATGGTACGGTGGACGTTAGCTCGGACAGGTGGGTTTTCTCTGGGTGCTCCGGTTTCCTCCCACACGAATGACCACATATATGCTTTCATCAGCGCCAACGAGAGTGATTAATATAAGTTTTTAGAACTTGTTTTGCAATCGTTGTAAAATAAATAAAGTTTAAATTAAAATTAACATTGGTTTCGACTAAATAGAGGTTTTTACAGAAGGTGAACAGTTTGTCAATCATTGGTGATTAGTAAATAATCTCCTACTAAAATGGGAAATTCAGTTCAGTTGTTGCTGTCTGTTGCTGTTGCTGTTTGGTGCTGTTGCTGTTTGGTGCTGTTGCTGTTTTGTGATGTTGCTGTTTGGTGCTGTTGCTGTTTTGTGGTGTTGCTGTTTGGTGCTGTTACTGTTTTGTGCTGTTGCTGTTTTGTGCTGTTGCTGTTTTGTGGTGTTGCTGTTTGGTGCTGTTACTGTTTGGTGCTGTTACTGTTTGGTGCTGTTGCTGTTTTGTGATGTTGCTGTGTTGTGCTGTTGCTGTTTTGTGCTATTGCTGTGTTGTGCTGTTTGTGCTGTTGCTGTTTTGTGCTGTGCTGTTTGGTGCTGTTTGGTGCTGTTTGTGCTGCTGCTGTTTTGTGCTATTTTGTGCTGCTGCTGTTTTGTGCTGTTTGTGCTGTTGCTGTGTTGTGCTATTTTGTGCTGCTGCTGTTTTGTGCTGTTGCTGTTTTGTGTTATTTTGTGCTGCTGCTGTTTTGTGCTGTTGCTGTTTGTACTGTTGCTGTTTGGTGCTGTTTTGTTGTCCTTGCTAAGTTTAGATTTTACCCAGTAACATAGCAAAACCAGGCTTTCAAAAGACCCGGGCCAACTAGTTTTGTTACTAATATTTTCAAAACCTGTAATCCAAACCTTTTGCTACTTTGAAAATGTCATGTATCTGTATATGGATATTATCAGGATTTATGTATGTTATTAATGTGACAGTAATGTTATTGTGATTTGTAAATTGTATTCGTCATTATGGAAAAAGTTGCAGTCTACATCTGTTATGTGAGTTGGTTATGTCGAATTCTCCAGTTATCTCGAAGTCGGATCAAAGTCCCGTTTCACACACTATCACTGTACATATAACTGGATCTGTTTATATCGAATCTCGTTAAGTCAAACTTTGGTTATGTCGAAGTATTTTGTTCGGTCCCACGGAATTCGACATAACGGATGTAGACTGTAGTTTTGTTTGACTCTTGAAATGAACTCTTTGCTTGCTGAGTAAAATACAGCAGGCTACAAGCTGTATAAATAATTGCAGCAGACCACTGTTGTCTTATTTGTAACTGAAATCACTGGATTATATGTCATGGAAAGAAATTCCATCAGAATTGTGTTATTAGTAATGAAATTCCACGACATATTAACAGTTATTTTCACCACCAGCGTGCAAAAGCGCTAAAGATAGACCAAGCTGATTTCATTCCAAGGTTTCACTTCGGCCTACAGTTTTAGTGCAATAAGTCAATTAGCAACAATCATCCTGATATCAGGCTTCAGAAAATGCCAGCCTCAAGACCAATTACCAATTTTGGTTCATAACGTTTTTAACAACATGGAATAAGCACTTCAAAACCTACCAGTTGCAATCATGTAAACACACTTCTGGACCACACAGTAAACCTTAATTGAATAACATTGCAGATGGTAAACTGAGGGAATTTATTTATTTATATTTCCGGTTTTACGCCTGCATCAGCACCATTTTGGGCTATATCGCAGGCAGGCAGTTTTACCTAACAACACCTTTCCTGGGCAGGCTCCAGCAGTTAACCAGTACTTGGGTGCACCAACCTCTGTAAGAAACTGTCAACTTTTTCATATAAATGAGGCTGGCTAATTGGTCTTCATGACTAATTGGTCTTGATGGCTAATTAGTTTTGGAAGCCATTAAAGCAACGAACACTCATGTTATAGACATGGACCAGGTGTGAACAACAAAAATTTTACTATCATCAATTCAAAAATTCAAAATTGACAGTTCACATATTATCATAATGACATCATGTTATAGACATATGCACAATGTTTCAACACTATATCCAACAGAATGTTTAACCCTTTCAACACCACAGACCTCTAAATAGGCTTACAAAAAGTGTAGATCCAGATGAGCCGGCTCGTGACGAGCCGTCTCATCAGGATCTGCACTTTTTGCCAGTGATATGACTATTTTTAGACATAATTACCCATTTTGATAAATGAACTTGTCCAAATGTGATTTTCTGATTCATTTATTGGTTTATGAATATCATGGACCAGTCCATGTGAGTTACTTGGTGTTGAATGGGTTAACTGTCCATTGCTGTTTAGAACAAAATTTAATCAGTTATACATGTGCGGCTCTAGTCTCGTAAATATATCAGACATTTCTGTGTCGAGAGGTTAGTTCATACTAATTTAGTTTAGCTCGATTGCGAAACAAGTTCCTACAAATTATATTAATCACTTTCGAGACTAACTCCTGATGGAAACAATGGCCACCATGAGTTAAAGTCAACCGCTGAAGAGAAACTTTCAGATTTCATCACGAATATCTGATTGCCATGCAACTATGAGAAATAATAGGTCCAACCGATCCTCAGTTATTGATTGGTCAGTAATAATATTGTGCAGAGACACTGTGACCTAAGATGGTATGTCTGTCATGCTAGTCAGGCCGTCATAGAAACATTCTGCTAATTATAAAGCCGGGGGACATTTATATTTCTTGCATGCTTTCCAATGAATGAATTTTCTCAGTGAAATATTGTCTCTCACCGTTTTGAAACAGGTGGCATTTTCTTTCCCACTGATTGTGTTTCGTATTCCTCCGCAGTTGCATGTACTTTTGTTTAAAGTTTAAACTTTATTTATTTTACAACGATTTCGAAGCAAGTTCCAACAACTTATATTAATCACTTTCGTTGGCGCGGATGAAAGCGTATATGTGGTCATTCGTGTGGGAGGAAACCGGAGTACCCGGAGAGAACCCACCTGTCTGATCTGGCGACCACAGTACCATCTCACATACTTTCCCGGTCCGAGGATCGAACCTGGGTTGCATTGGTGAGAAGTGAGCGCGCTAACCACTGCGCTAATCAGACAGCCAACTTTTGTATTTACCTATTTTCCGACAATCATGAACAGCTAGTTAGTTATACAATAGAATTTTCTAATGAATTAGTTTTGTCTGTCGTTCTCAAAATCACTGGATATAATAATAAAAATAATAAAGAAAATGTTGTCATCTGTGAACCAAATAGTTCCACTAGTGGCCAATGCCAACCACTCATGACCAATGCCAGCCACTCATGACCAATGCCAGCCACTCATGACCAATGCCAGCCACTCATGGTCAATGCCAGCCACTCATGACCAATGCCAGCCACTCATGACCAATGCCAACCACTCATGACCAATGCCAGCCACTCATGACCAATGCCAGCCACTCATGACCAATGCCAGCCACTCATGACCAATGCCAGCCACTCATGGCCAATGCCAGCCACTCATGGCCAATGCCAGCCACTCATGACAATGCCAGCCACTCATGGCCAATGCCAGCCACTCATGGCCAATGCCAGCCACTCATGGCCAATGCCAGCCACTCATGGCCAATGCCAGCCACTCATGGCCAATGCCAGCCACTCATGACCAATACAGCCACTCATGACCAATGCCAGCCACTCATGACCAATGCCAGCCACTCATGACCAATACCAGCCACTCATGGCCAATGCCAGCCACTCATGGCCAATGCCAGCCACTCATGGCCAATGCCAACACTCATGACCAATGCCAGCCACTCATGACCAATGCCAGCCACTCATGACCACTACCAGCCACTCATGGCCAATGCCAGCCACTCATGGCCATTGCCAACCACTCATGGCCATTGCCAGCCACTTATGGCCTATGCCAACCACTCATGGCCAATGCCAGCCACTCATGGCCAATGCCAGCCACTCATGGTCAATGCCAACCACTCATGGCCAATGCCAACCACTCATGGCCAATGCCAACCACTCATGGCCAATACCAACCACTCATGGCCAATGCCAGCCACTCATGGCCAATGCCAGCCAGCCACTCATGGCCATTGCCAACCACTCATGGCCATTGCCAGCCACTCATGGAAATACCAATTTCAGTGATCACTGGATGAAATAAATTCCAACCTAATAAACACAAATATCCTTGCTACAGTGAAAAAGGGAAACTGTAATTAGAGTATAGTCAAACCTGTGTTAGTGGTCAACTCTATTAATCAGTTAACCTGTGTTAAGCAGTCAGTTTCCAGATACATAAATAGGTTGTTTTATTATACATTTGACCTCTATTAAGCAGCCACTTTCTACGATTCCCTTCCCTGGCTGCATTTTAGCTGGATTGCGAAACAAGTTCCTACAACTTATATTAATCACACCCGAGACCTCATTCCCGACGGAATCCATCGCCATAGACACCTACCTCCACCCCCGTGCCCTTTTCTCTCTCGTATTTTCACATTTTCAATTTCTGAAGAAAATGTGCATGCATTAATAGGAAGCCACGAGGGAGAGAGAAGAGGCAATGTGGAAATTAAGTGCCTTGCACCACTGTGATATCGCGACTTCCACGGAAACTGTAATTAGTGTATTGAAATAAAATCATTTATTAATCTCATTATTAGTGTTACTTTATAATTAAATAATTATTATTTATTTATTTTCCATTAATATACAAGTACTACATTATAGTTGCACTTGTATAATAATATTTCATGCTGTTCTGATTGTGTGCCAAACATTGGGTATTAACGCATCTTGTTTTTGCCAATAAAATTCTTTGACCCGACTCGATTTGGTTATTTATACTTGCTTAATTTAACCCTTTGCATGATGAGTAAATAAAATCACATTTGCAATCAACATAGATCCAGATCAGCTGCATATGATCAGGATCTATGTTGTTTGCTATTCAGCCAAGTGTTTTAGCTCCACTATCCGAATAGCAAACAGTATAGAGCCTGATCAGTGCCGTCTTGCTGTTTGCAAAAGTGATTTTATCTGCCGCTAGCATGCAAAGGGTTAAAACAAGCTGCCATCATTATTTGGCCGGCGACACATAATTAATGAAAATGAAGTTGCTATATCAGGTCTATATCACCACAATGTCTCAAGAACAAATCCTGAACATTTCAACTCAACAGGTTACAAATTGAGAATGTTGTGACTTGCTTACAGTTTAATGACACACATAAAAGAACGTTTGAAACATTGCGCCAACATTAATTATGTTCTATAATCTGTAATTTTGGTCGTTTATGATGTCAGTGTTTTTTTACTATAAATCTAAGAAATACACATGTGTCAAACCTGTGTTAGCAGTCACCTCCATTAAGCAGCCAACCAGTATTAAGCAGCCAGTTTTCATATTACCAAAATGTTGGTTTATTGTACACTTGACATCTATTAAGCAGCCAACCTGTATTAAGCAGCCAGTTTTCATATTTCCCAATATGTTGGTTTATTGTACATTTGACCTCCATTAAGCAGCCAACCTGTATTAAGCAGCCAGTTTTCATATTACCAAAATGTTGGTTTATTGTACACTTGACATCTATTAAGCAGCCAACCTGTATTAAGCAGCCAGTTTTCATATTTCCCAAAATGTTGGTTTATTGTACATTTGACCTCCATTAAGCAGCCAACCTGTATTAAGCAGCCAGTTTTCATATTTCCCAAAATGTTGGTTTATTGTACATTTGACCTCCATTAAGCAGCCAACCTGTATTAAGCAGCCAGTTTTCATATTCCCAATATGTTGGTTTATTATACATTTGACCTCTATTAAGCAGCCATCTGTGCTAAGCAGCCACTTTCTGTGATTCACTTGTCTGGCTGCTTAACACAGGTTTGACTGTACTTATATATAAGATAAGGACTTCCTATTGTTCGCATCATCATTAACATCCGTGGTCGAGTGGTTAAGGTCGCTAACTTGTATACCATGGTAACTTATCATCACTGATGGTCACGGGTTCGAGCCCCGCTCAGACCGTGTCTCATTTATATGAAAAAGTTGGCAGTTTCTTACGGAGGTTGGTGCACCCAAGTACTGGTTAACTGCTGAGAGCCTGCCCAGGAAAGGTGTTGGTTAGGTAAACTGCCCGCCGGCGATATAGCCCAAAATGGTGCTGATGCAGGCGTAAAACCCGAAATATAACATATAACATTTATTGTCCACAACTTTAGTTTATTTTATGATTTCTAACAAAGTGATGGGCTTGGAAACATCTGTTCCTATGGCAACAGTTTTGAAATGTTTACACGATTTCATATCGAAATTTAATCGGTATAGCTTTAACTACTACCGTATTTAGCTGTGTATAGTGCGCACATTTCTTACTGAAATCCTCATCCATTTTATCTACTGCGCATTATACACCAGTACAGACATCAGGACATTTTTTCCGGACCAAAATTTCGTGAAAAAACTGAAATTCGACCCGAACGGCCCACAGTCATTCTATAAGTTGTTACATTCGACAATCGTTATAAACTAGCTATTAAAACCAGTTGCCGATAGTCTATATAAATAAATCAAATGAATAAGACCACAAAATTAGCATATATTTCGTTTATTTTGGCAAACTTTGATGAATTTAATTGAAAAGGTAAATGCATAAAAAATGGCGATTTGATAACATCACGTGGTTTTATCGTATGTAATATTTCCCGTACTTTTCGCGTACTTCGCCGTACAATGTACAATGCATTGCATAAAAAAAAACTTTTTTGGCTGCAGTATTTCAATTGATTGTAGCGATAATTAATTTCGACAAACCTTTCACAATGAGTCCCAGTTAATTAGGTAGGCTTCACGTGTTGAGAAGTTTGAGCATCTGCTGACATGTTTGAGAACGTGTCGAGAAATTTGAGCAGGTGTGCCCGAGTAGTTACCGTTACTCGATGAGGTATATCTCGAGTGATTAATATAAGTTGTAAAAATCACGGAGCACAATTTTTAGCGATTCTTGAGAAATGTTAAATTTTGACTTGGAAAATTGCGTTTTTCACGTGCGCAGTATACATAGGAACTCAGTTTTTCCGCCGATTTTCGTGCCAGATCGTGGGTGCGCACTATACACGGTAGCGCACTATACACAGCTAAATACGGTAATCCCATGAAAATTATACAGCAATGTAAAAAAAGGTGGGAAAATGTGTAATTTTAATCTAATTTAAACATTTTGAAAAATCTCAGAGTGCCCATTTTCGTATAGAGCAAGCCATTTATTTTTTTGTCAGCTCGTATAGATCAATACATGCTCTCTATGTTATCTATTCAGTTCTGCAATATCCGTAGCTAACCTTCATTTCCTCATGTAATTCATGCGTTATCCACTATTAGTAGCCAGGCCCGTAGCCACACTGAGCCACACTGAGGCACACTGAGGCACACTGAGGCACACCGAGGCACACCGAGGCACACTGAGGCACACTGAGGCACACCGAGGCACACTGAGGCACACTGAGGCACACCAAGGCACACTGAGGCACACTGAGGCACACCGAGGCACACTGAGGCACACCGAGGCACACTGAGGCACACGAGGCACACCAACACTGAGGCACACCGAGGCACACCGAGGCACACTGAGGCACACTGAGGCACACCGAGCCACACCGAGGCACACCGAGGCACACCGAGGCACACTGAGGCACACCGAGGCACACTAAAATTTCCAAAGCAAAACAATAATAAAGAAAAATTAAATAAATAAAACGTAAATAAAATATCTATTTGCTGTATAAAATGTTGACTGCTAGAGAGTTGAAAGGTCAGTACATAATTATACGTCTAAACTTATTAAATCGGAAAACGCAGGAAATCGTTTCTATACCCCAATAATTTTAAAAGGGGAACATGCCCCCGGACTCCCTCAGAATGCCTCAGTTGAAATTTGCCCCTGGTTATGGTACTTGTTGCAACAACATCAACTTCCTTAATATGGGTGGGTAACAAAGCACTTATCCGAATTACCTGTAACACAATCCATGCTTTAATAGTAAATCAAGGGAGACGATACATTTCACAGGAGATTACAAGTCCTGACATGAGTTAATTCCCTTTGGAAAATAATTCTCCACACTCACTGTTGCTTCAGTGGAGTAATAAAAGCATGGAGGAAGTGTATATGAAGTCATTGCAATAAAACAGTCATATGTAGTTTGCAATAAAACAGTCATATGTAGTTTGCAATAAAACAGTCATATGTAGTTTGCAATAAAACAGTCATATGTAGTTTGCAATAAAACAGTCATATGTAGTATTATGAAATTTTGCATATGAACCACAGACAAGCATTGTGCTATATAAATTGTTCAAATGGCCGTAAATCCGCCAAAAATCATCTAACCAGAACGGGATTAAAATATCATACTGATGCTTCATGCAGAGCCTCGTGAAAACTAGGGCTTTTTGGGAGATGGAAGCGCGGACGGACAGACGAATGGGTACTTAAGTGGCTACCCCATTGTTCTCTCCGTTGTTCTATTAGCCACACAGGAGCATTTATAGCCACATAAGAGCTAAACCTAGACCACAAGACAATAGATCAGGGATCATTCTAGAGGGTGATGTGGGAAAAATAGTCGCCCTAGGGGCCCTGAATTCGCCGTCTGGGGGCCCCACTTCTCCCTAAAAAAAAAATTGTTTGGTTTTTACGATTTTCAAACAACATTTTGTCTAGTAAGATACACTGGCCCATTATAAAGCACTCCTTCTATTCAAATGTTGTATTTAATGGTTGTACTGTGCATTTTAACCCTATTTTGGAGAAGTATATTAAAGAACACCATAAGGACGTGACAGAATTTTTGGGAGAAGTGAGAAAGCGCACGATCGCATCCTTAAATGGTGTTGTTTAATCAATTTCAACAAAATATGGTTAACATGCACAGTACAGCCATTAAATACAACATTTGAATAAAAGGAGTGCTTTATAATGGCCAGTGTATCTTACTGGCCCAAATTTTGTATGAAAATTGTAAAAAAATATATATTTTAGGGAGAAGTGACCCCTAAGGGTCCCTAAGGCGACTATTTCGCCCACATCGCCCTCTAAACTGATCCCTGCAAAGGTCATCATAATCTGCTGATTTACCTTTAACAAGGTCGACAGGGAACACATCCATTCTTTCCACGCGTTTTTCCAGTTCGTACTCGGCAGATGCTGCCACTGGGTCGATCTCTTCATTTCTCCTGTCGTAATCATCTGTTGAATATGTCATGAACACCTGCAAAATCATCATATATAGTTGTACAAACAGTTAGCCTATATAGTTGGACAACAGTTAGCATATATAGTTGGACAACAGTTAGCATATATAGTTGGACAACAGTTAGATCATTTAGTTTCATCACTTGCTTAACCCATTCAACACCAGGTAGCTGAAAATCATCATATGTAGTTGGACAACAATTAGCATATATAGTTGGACAACAGTTAGCATATATAGTTGGACAACAGTTAGCATATATAGTTGGACAACAGTTAGCATATATAGTTGGACAACAGTTAGATCATTTAGTTTCATCACTTGTTTAACCCATTCAACATCAGGTAGCTGAAAATTATCATACAGTTTACATCCGCTATGTCAAAGTCGGTTATGTCGAATTCTCCGGTTGTCTGGAGGTCAGATCAAAGTCTCGATTCAGACACTATCATTTTACATATAACTGGCTCCATTTATATCGAATGTCGTTCAGTCAAACTTTGCTTATGTCGAAGTATTTTGTTTGGTCCGACGGAATTCAACATAGCGGATGTAGTTGGACAACAGTTAGATCATTTAGTTTTATCTTTCGCTTAACCCATTCAACACCCGGTAACTGAAAATCATCGTATATAGTTGCACAACTGTAACAAAATAATAATTGCATATTCTACTCGAAATACAGAAGGGAAATGTTCAAATTAAATAACGGGAATGATTTCTAAGAATTACTTTCCAATTAATAATTGCTTAATCGCACCAGACTTTAATCATTTTCTCATATTATCGAGAATTAAAGTGCATGAGCAATTATATTACTTCATAGAGCATCTGCAAGTTGTGATCAATCGGTAACCCAATCTTAACGAACTTGGTAGACACCAATCAGTAACCCAATCTTACCAAACTTGGTAGACCAATCAGTAACCCAATCTTAACGAACCTGGTAGACACCAATCAGTAACCCAATCTTAACTAACTTGGTAGACCAATCAGTAACCCAATCTTACCAAACTTGGTAGACCAATCAGTAACCCCAATCTTAACAAACTTGGTAGACCAATCAGTAACCCAATCTTAACGAACCTGGTAGACCAATCAGTAACCCAATCTTAACGAACCTGGTAGACCAATCAGTAACCCCAATCTTAACGAACCTGGTAGACCAATCAGTAACCCCAATCTTAACGAACCTGGTAGACCAATCAGTAACCCAATCTTAACGAACCTGGTAGACCAATCAGTAACCCCAATCTTAACGAACCTGGTAGACCAATCAGTAACCCAATCTTACCAAACTTGGTAGACACCAATCAGTAACTCAATCTTAACTAACTTGGTAGACCAATCAGTAACCCAATCTTAACGAACTTGGTAGACACCAATAAGTAACCCAATCTTAACAAACTTGGTAGACCAATCAGTAACCCCAATCTTAACAAACTTGGTAGACACCAATCAGTAACCCCAATCTTAACGAACTTGGTAGACACCAATAAGTAACCCAATCTTAACAAACTTGGTAGACCAATCAGTAACCCAATCTTAACAAACTTGGTAGACACCAATCAGTAACCCAATCTTAACGAACTTGGTAGACCAATCAGTAACCCCAATCTTAACAAACTTGGTAGACCAATCAGTAACCCAATCTTAACAAACTTGGTAGACCAATCAGTAACCCCCATCTTAACAAACTTGGTAGACCAATCAGTAACCCCAATCTTAACAAACTTGGTAGACCAATCAGTAACCCAATCTTAACTAACTTGGTAGACCAATCAGTAACCCCAATCTTAACTAACTTGGTAGACCAATCAGTAACCCAATCTTAACGAACTTGGTAGACCAATCAGTAACCCAATCTTAACAAACTTGGTAGACCAATCAGTAACCCAATCTTAACGAACTTGGTAGACCAATCAGTAACCCAATCTTAACAAACTTGGTAGACCAATCAGTAACCCAATCTTAACAAACTTGGTAGACACCAATCAGTAACCCAATCTTAACTAACTTGATAGACCCCAATCAGTAACCCAATCTTAACAAACTTGGTAGACCCCAATCAGTAACCCAATCTTAACAAACTTGGTAGACACCAATCAGTAACCCCCCTCCCCGATATACTCAATAATAACTAGATTCTCACTCGGATTCGTGCTCGGCTGAACCGGATTTTGCGATCCTTCTTTGCGCCATAGTCGACATATTCTTCCTCGCTCTCGGATGACGTAGCGGACAAGCCCTCAATGTCATGGTAACTGTTGTCATCCGGCTCCTCATCCACGTCCGACAGTTCTTCCTCTGTAAATCAGTACAAATTAAACTTCATCTACAATTTGTCCCAAAAAAAAAAAACGAGGCCACTTTGATGGTGACATTTAATTCAGTAGATTTTTTAAAATATATTTTATTTTAATCAGGGAAATCAAGAGCCATGATGCGACTAGCGAAACGTTTGAAATAATTAAAAAGGTAAAAAGAATTCACGAGACAGAGAACAGGGTATATATAAATTAGCCTCCAATGAGTTTTGAAAAACCCTCACTTTATTTTGCCAAAATTTAGGTAGATTTGTTGGTATTACCATAAAAAATGTTGTCGCAACTCTCTCACTTTTGGCGACAAAGATGAATGCTAAACGTGTACGGTCCTGTATGGACGCAAGAAAACTGTAAATTATTAATTGAATAAAACAGACGTGAATAAAGAGCGTTTTACTTTTAGAAAACACAATTCTGGATATGTCAAGTACATGTAAAAGAATCCGCTATTCTAATTTCAAAATTATTTTTTAGTTAACAAGTATCAATACCATATATTCCCGGCCATTTAGTCGATCTCGGTCATAAGTCGAGCGTCAACTTTTGTCTTGAAAATACTGATTTTAAGCTGGATCCTTCCATAAGTCGAGGGTACTTTGAACATATGGCATTCTTTACGCCATTGGTTTTTTTAATCTCATTTTTTAATGAAACTGAACTCAATTTCGAGATATCTGGTTGACTTTATTCCTGTATAAATCCTACAAAAATGCACTGATGCACAACACTAATTTAGGAATTTTTTTCCCCAGCTTTTCTATGGTTTATAATGTAAATAATAGTTTAAGCAAATTGTTATATTAAACGAAAATTTTGTTGGCTTGTCTCTCATCCATCGTATACATATCTGGATGAGAGAAAGGACGACTTATGGTTGGGAATATATGGTAATTAAGGGGAGATATTAGAATTACCATTCATTCATCCCTATATATGTGAATATTAAATATTCTAATTTCTTCTCGCTCGAGTCTGGATCAACAACTATAGGCCATTCTTATCAACTAAAATTGCTAGATTTTCCTCCAGAGCTAAGGGGGAGGGGCTAGGGGGAGGGGCCAGGCGGGAGGGGCCAGGGAGTGGGATTGGGATAATGGGAGAGGATATTGGATTTTTTTTTAAATCTTCTAAAATGTTAGTAAATTTAGAATAGGTGCTCTAGAAAATTGAAAAACAGTTGAATTGAGCATTAATCCTAGGATATGGACGGATGTGAAAATCTAGCAATTCATTTCAAATGGCCTACGCAGAATGTGGGTGGGGTACAGATTATATATGTGACCATCGCTGAGAAAATGGGGCCAAATGAGGAAATTTAAAATGTTTAAGCTCTCCTCATTACATTAATCTCTCATATATCAAGCATTTACCTGAATTACTATAAAGCTAAAGTCAAAAGATTGAAATCCGACGTGATTCAAGTCTGTAACGTTTTCTATACAATCTGATTCAAAACGACCTGCATGCATGCAAAACAAAGTGATGTACTTGTTTGTCTCGTCATCAATCATTTTTTATGACTATTCCGCCATGGAAGCAGAATCATCATTCGCAAGTTATAACTACATAAATAATATCGGTTGCTATGGCAACATATTTAGCTTTCTTCTGCCTGAAACACCGACAGCAGCCTGTTTATGGTTATTAATAATGCTGCTTAATATGTCATGCGCCGCTACAAGCACAACGTATCTCGAACATTGTATATTTTACTACATTTTGGCACCGTTTTCATCAGGGACGATCATGTGTACTGGAGACGCTTTACTTGCCTATATTATACTGTGGCAGTTTTGAATGTCCCGGGTATGCGGGCGGTGGGGGCAGTGAATCGTGCAAAAGCAGGGAAGTGTGGTCTGGATAAATAGAAAGAGATAAACATGTTAGATAGTTCATATAGAAGCCGCAGTCGGAAAAAGCCCTCACTTACTTTCATGTTCTTCATTTGGAAAAATAGAACTGTTCTGATGCAACCATATATAGACATGTTAGTTCTTAAAGTCCCTACCAAGATTTTAGTCTTTAAAGTCCACCAAGATTTTAGTCTTTAAAGTCCGATTTAGTTTTTATTTTATCTTCCAATTGGAAAAATAAATACAACCATATATAAGCATGTTAGTTCTTAAAGTCCCAACCTTTAGTCTTTAAAGTCCCATTTTGTTTTTGTTTTTGTTTTATCTTCCAATTGGAAAAATAAATACAACCATATATAACGATGTTAGTTCTTAAAGTCCCGCCCAAGATTTTAGTCTTTAAAGTCCCATTTAGTTTTTATTTCACCTTCCAATTGGAAAACTAATCTGATGCAAATTTAACCAATAGACAATCCCTATGATTAACAAATAAGCCACGGGTTCGAGCCCCGCTCAGACCGTGTCTCATTTATATGAAAAAGTTGGCAGTTTCTTACGGAGGTTGGTGCACCAAGTACTGGTTAACCGCTGGAGCCTGCCCAGGAAAGGTGTTGTTAGGTAAACTGCCCGTCGCTCAAATGGGAAACCGGTAGTGACGTTAAATAAACTTATATAATAAAAAAAAAATTGTTTTTCAGTTATTTATTGGCGATGGTAAACCATAAAACATGGTTTGAAGTTCTGACGCGTACATGTAGGAATTAACCATGCAGGCCTAAGTGGTTAATTCCGGAGCTCAGAATGACGAGACATGTTTTATTTGACTATAAATAATGCAAATAAAAATATTATTTCGATTCTAACATGACCAAAGTATCTAAATAGTTGGGTGTTATTTTTTTAGAAAGCTTAATGACATCTCAAAACTACAAAAATGCTAATAAAATTGTCACATTTTACATCGCACGCTAAGCCATGTTTTATTGCAGAATTAAACACGGTAAATTCCTTTACGTAGTATACATGTACAGACAAAATGCCGAATCATGTTAGAATTTATTTTCAAACCCATGTGTTCAAATAATATCGTTTTAACCCATTCAACACCAAGTAACTCACATGGACTGGTCCATGATATTCATAAACCAATAAATGAATCAGAAAATCACATTTGGACAAGTTCATTTATCAAAATGGGTAATTATGTCTAAAAATAGTCATATCACTGGCAAAAAGTGCAGATCCTGATGAGACGGCTCGTCACGAGCCGGCTCATCTGGATCTACACTTTTTGTAAGCCTATTTAGAGGTCTGTGGTGTTGAAAGGGTTAAACTAAATTTATCCCAGTGGTAACTTCTAACAGAAGAATTTTATTTATTTCTATTTCGGGTTTTACGCCTGCATCAGCACTATTTCGGGCTATATCGCCGGCGGGCAGTTTACTTAACAACACCTTTCATGGGCAGGCTCCAGCTGTTAACCAGTACTTGGGTGCACCAACCTCCGTAAGAAACTGCCAACTTTTTCATATAAATGAGACACGGTCTGAGCGGGGCTCAAACCCGTGACCATCAGTGATGATAGGTTACAGTGGTATACAAGTCAGCGACCTTAACCACTCGACCACGGAGGCGGACTCTAACAGAAGAAACATAGAAAGATTTGTTAATTGGAATACTATGAGTTAGTCAACTTGTATCGAATACAGTCAGCCCCGTGTTCACTGACAACTCTTTACATGACACTTTAAACAGCCAACCTGTATGTTTTGTGGAAGTCGTGTTCGCTTCAGGAGTGAAAGGCCGGAGTTTGAGCCCCGCTGGAGCCGCTACGATTATCCCCTTAGGCAAAGCATTTAAATTCCACATTCCTCTTCTCTCTCCCTCGCCCCGATGAATTCCTTCAGGAAAGCGGTATCGAGGGTGATTAATATAAGTTGTAAGAACTTGTTTCGCAATGAAGCTAAAATAAATTTGTATAA
Source organism: Archivesica marissinica (assembly GCA_014843695.1). Taxonomy (NCBI): domain Eukaryota; kingdom Metazoa; phylum Mollusca; class Bivalvia; order Venerida; family Vesicomyidae; genus Archivesica; species Archivesica marissinica. The sequence goes on along the minus strand of CM026392.1, from coordinate 43,474,810 downwards.
AGCAGCCAGATCCACACACTGCGATTTCTAAATAGCGTGTTTACTAAAAGCTAATATATGATAAATTTGCATATGAAAAAATGGGAGGGGAAAAAATTTGCATATAACTTACAGTTCTATTTTTCCATTTTAAGATACACAAAGAGCCTTTAAGATAACAGCAGCTCTTGTCAAGAATTTCGGTTCAGACAACATATAATATAGACTCGGAAGTTATAAAACATTCCTAGAACTTCAAACTTCCTCTCTAGCTTTCTCATTGGTTGAACTGAGTACAACTCTCTGCTGAGATTCAACCAATCAAAACGCTTGAGCTAGAGCTGGAGATCTAAGAACACTTCAATAGCCATTAGTTATATGATACCAAACACAGCAGACCATTCTGGTTTCACATCTCATAATGGAATCTTCACAATTGGCTGTTATTTTCTAAGGAGTCTACAGAAAGATTTAGCTGGTAGCATTTCCAAGCAAAGATTTGATTCTGGCTACGCATTTATTATATTTACTATGTTATACAGTACACGGCACGGCGATCAGAACAAACCTGTGTAGACCCTTCACTACCGTTTGTGCTTTTTTACTTATTTCGCTGACATCGCACCCGCAATATTTGTCACATCCACAAAACAAATGCTCCGTACAAACCAAATTACAATCACTTCCATCTACCTGACTACCAAGTTCCGTCCCATCGACAAACCAAATTACAATCACTATCCATCTACCTGACCACCAAGTTCCGTCCCTTCGACAAAACAAATTACAATTACTGCCATCTATCTACCTACCAAGTTTCATCCCATCGACAAACCAAATTCTCCTTACTGCCATCTATCTACCTACCAAGTTTCATCCCATCGACAAACCAAATTCTCCTTACTGTCATCTATCTACCTACCAAGTTTCGTCCCATCGACAAACCAAATTCTCCTTATCTATCTACCTACCAAGTTTCATCCCATCGACAAACCAAATTCTCCTTACTGCCATCTATCTACCTACCAAGTTTCATCCCATCGACAAACCAAATTCTCCTTACTGTCATCTATCTACCTACCAAGTTTCGTCCCATCGACAAACCAAATTCTCCTTATCTATCTACCTACCAGTTTCATCCATCGACAAACCAAATTCTCTTACTGCCATCTATCTACCTACAAGTTTCGTCCCATCGACAAACCAAATTCTCCTTACTGCCATCTATCTACCTACCAAGTTTCGTCCCATCGACAAACCAAATTCTCCTTACTGCCATCTATCTACCTACCAAGTTTCATCCCATCGACAAACCAATTCTCCTTACTGTCATCTATCTACCTACCAAGTTTCATCCCATCGACAAACCAAATTCTCCTTACTGCCATCTATCTACCTACCAAGTTTCGTCTCATCGACAAACCAAATTCTCCTTACTGCCATCTATCTATCTACCAAGTTTCATCCCATCAACAAACCAAATTCTAGCTACTGCCATCTATCTACCTACCAAGTTTCGTCCCATCGACAAACCAAATTCTCCTTACTGCCATCTATCTACCTACCAAGTTTCGTCCCATCGACAAACCAAATTCTCCTTACTGCCATCTATCTACCTACCAAGTTTCATCCCATCGACAAACCAAATTCTCCTTACTGCCATCTATCTACCTACCAAGTTTCGTCCCATCGACAAACCAAATTCTCCTTACTGCCATCTATCTACCTACCAAGTTTCATCCCATCGACAATAATAAATTCCCCTAAATACTTAAATCTACCTGCCTACCAAGTTTTTGTAAATTACAGTATCAAACTTGGTTTTAAGACCTGTTTAAGATTGTGAACTATTATATATGGGGGGGGGGGGTACACTTGCTTTGCACAGGCATCATAGTGGAAAATAGGCCCATACATCTGTATACTAGGCACACTGTATACTCCCCCTCAGATATACGGGCTACATACACCCCCATAAAAGGAACACAATACATACCCCTGCATACTCAAAAATACGGGTTCTAGACACTCCTTTATACTCAGATATAAGGACACCATACACCCCTGCATACTCAAAAATATGGACACCATACAACCCTGTATACTCAGATATACAGACGCCATACACCCCTGCATACTCAAACATACGGACATCATACACCCCTGTATACCCAGATATACGGACACCATACACCCCTGCATACTCAAAAATATGGACACCATACAACCCTGTATACTCAGATATACAGACGCCATACACCCCTGCATACTCAAACATACAGACACCATACACCCCTGTATACCCAGACATACAGACACCATACACCCCTGCATACATCCATACACCCCTGTATACCCAGATATACAGACACCATACACCCCTGTATACCCAGATATACAGACACCATACACCCCTGCATACATCCATACACCCCTGTATACCCAGATATACAGACACCATACACCCCTGTATACCCAGATATACAGACACCATACACCCCTGTATACCCAGATATACAGACACCATACACCCCTGCATACATCCATACACCCCTGTATACCCAGATATACAGACACCATACACCCCTGTATACCCAGATATACAGACACCATACACCCCTGCATACATCCATACACCCCTGTATACCCAGATATACAGACACCATACACCCCTGTATACCCAGATATACGGACACCATACACCCCTGTATACCCAGATATACGGACACCATACACCCCTGCATACTCAGATATACGGACATCATACACCCCTGTATACCCAGATATACAGACACCATACACCCCTGTATACCCAGACATACAGACATCATACACCCCTGTATACTCAGATATACGGACTCCATACACCCCTGTATACTCAGATATACGGACACCATACACCCCTGTATACTCAGATATACGGACTCCATACACCCCTGCATACATCCATACACCCCTGTATACCCAGATATACGGACACCATACACCCCTGTATACCCAGACATACAGACACCATACACCCCTGTATACCCAGATATATGGACACCATACACCCCTGTATACTCAGATATACAGACATCATACACACCTGCATACTCAGATATACGGACTCCATACACCCCTGCATACATCCATACACCCCTGTATACACAGATATACGGACACCATACACCCCTGTATACCCAGATATACAGACACCATACACCCCTGCATACTCAGATATGCGGACACCTATACACACTCATTTTCCTCATTGCATATCGAGAAATCGGAATAAAATCTTTAAAATTACAGGTATAAATTGATATTTCTAACAGATGTAAACTTGTCCAATCAGCATACAGTAAATACACACTATATAGGCATGAACCGCACGATAATGTACGTTTTCTAGGTCACTATTAACGGCTTTAACTCTGCATGCTGGGTAAAAAAGGCTATAAATAGTTCAAATCATTGTAGCAGCCAACAATTCTTATTTGTAACGGAAAACTCTGGGAATACGTCACGAAATTGGAATACGTCATGAAATTGGAATACGTCGCGAAATTGGAATACGTCACGAAATTGGAATACGTCGCGAAATTGGAATACCTCACGAAATTGGAATACGTCACGAAATTGGAATACGTCACGAAATTGGAATACCTCACGAAATTGGAATACGTCACGAAATTGGAATACGTCGCGAAATTGGAATACGTCATGAAATTGGAATACGTCGCGAAATTGGAATACCTCACGAAATTGGAATACGTCGCAAATTGGAATACCTCACGAAATTGGAATACGTCGCGAAATTGGAATACGTCACGAAATTACGTCACGAAATTGGAATACGTCGCGAAATTTCAGGACATATTTGCCTGTTATTTTCACCTCAGCATGCACAGAGTTAATTAAAGTTTTTGCTTACACACAATACGTACAAGACTCCCACACGGAAGGTCTCTGAAAGTCCCCACACAATAACTGCCGTACAATAATAATATTTCCAGAATTGTCCGAGAACTTCCACATAATAATCCGCAAAAAAAAAAATAAGTCATAATCTTCTCTCGCTACATTTATATATGATGCCCGACTCATCCCAAAGATGATTAGGTAGATATAAATACAGCCATACGTCTTAACGTTATTAATTTGCTATATATAGAAACACTAAAACCCGTGTCGGGCTTAAGGTGCTACTTTCAACAGTACGGTAGTAAAAGCTGTACGTGTCTCGCACTGCTAATGGCAAATTCCGCCTCTGCAATGCAACTTGGAAACTATTTTCATAAATTCTACATTCATTAAATATGCAAACGACCATCATAGATGTGAGGTTAAAAATACACGGCAAATGATCCAATAATCTCATATAAATTTTGTACACTGCCAAATAGATGCCATGATGGCCCTTTATCAGTCACCCGACTCCATTTTTTAGCAAGGGGTCACCATTTTAACAACTTTGAAAGAGGATTGTCTATCGATCATTCCCATCAAATGTTGCCAAAATCCGACCGGTGGTTTGTGAGATGATATTTGAAGAATTTGTATTATTTTTAGACAACTTCCATTGAAAAGGCTTCATTCATGGACCATAACTGAAATGGCTAGCATTGGCCAAGCGGTTTTGGTTGAAGAAGAATTTTGAAATCTATTATAGATAGTATAATAATCTATGATGACGAAATCATCTAATTGCCTCGCCAATACCTTTGACACCAAAAACTAAGTTTTCTCCGAGAGAAGTATGTTTATATAGAATATAATTGAGGGCCTTTAATTAGAGCACAAAACTTCTCTCAAACACACACAAACATCTCGCGATAATGCCCCAAAAACTTCTCTCCAACACCCAAGAACTTGCCCACACACCCAAAAACATTTCCAGAACACACCCAAAAACTTCTCCCGAAAACATACGGTACATCTCGCAAACACCCAAATATTTCTCAGCAACACACCCAAAAATTATGTCTAACCTTCGACCTTTATGTACTACAGATTGTTTGGTTGTTTGGGTTTTACGCCTTCATCTGCACCATTTTGTACTTTGAATCGACATGACTGGAAGTGGTCAACCTTTAGCACGCTGTAAGCGAAATGAGCAGATAACAAAAGTAATATTTTTTAATCTTTCCTAGTAAGTAGGGCTCGACATTTCTAGGAAAAATAAGAAAAAAGATTACACATTTGTTATCTGCTCATTTCGCCTTCAGCGTGCTAGAGGTTAATACGGTGAACGCAGCGAGTAGGGGATGGCAAATATACATGTCTTGCGCAAATAGAGTGAGATATCTGATTGTGTACTTCTGTGTTAACAGTTACAGTTATATATCAATATAGCAGTACAAACATCTACCTGTCCAACGAAGCTCCGATTATATTAACAATACCAATAGCCGGACAAGACCTATAACATAGATCTACAAAGTCCTCCTCTGATTATGTATTTCTGTGTTAACAGTTACAGTTATATATTAATATAGCAGTACAAACATCTACCTGTCCAACGAAGCTCCGATTATATTAACAATACCAATAGCCGGACAAGACCTATAACATAGATCTACAAAGTCCTCCTCTGATTATGTATTTCTGTGTTAACAGTTACAGTTATATATTAATATAGCAGTACAAACATCTACCTGTCCAACGAAGCTCCGATTATATTAACAATACCAATAGCCGGACAAGACCTATAACATAGATCTACAAAGTCCTCCTCCATCTGTATCTTACCCGATGAGATGCTAGGTTCTTGTTGTATTTCGGGATGCTCCGTGCCATCGCCGTCTTCTCGCTGCGGTAACTCGGTTCCATTTTCTATAATTAAGGCCTTTCGAGATCTGAAATAAATCAATTAAAGAAAAACCCCATAAAATTCCAACATCTGAGCGAAACTATACAATAAGCCCCCGTCATAAACATACATGTACTAACATCAAAGCATCAAAGTGCTCTAGTCTATTTTTTTGCTACATTTTTCACAAACTGAAGACTTTGTATTGTGCACTCGCCTTTTGACATGTTTTACAAAGCATCTGGTGCTCTTACGTTCTTTACCGAACCAATTCAGATGCTCTCCTCCTTTCTTACAGATTCGACTACATTTTTCACACAATCAGGAGCATGTTTAGGTGTACTCACCGCTTCTTCTTCAAATAATGGTAGCACTTTTCTTTATGCTTCTGTCGTATTTTTGCTACCATCAGCTTGGAGGGCTTGTCTATCGCAAACAACTTGATAGATGCCTTTGATAACAACTCATCCCCTCCAACTTGAGTATATTCTATACCTTTGTCCAACACTTTCATTTCACTATCGAATTTCATCAAAATGTCCAAAAATTTCGAATTTCACCAAGCTTATATTTTCTAGTCCCTTCTATACTTTCAATATTTTAACATTTCTTCAAAGTAATTAATCCATATATTTGGAATTGTTCAAAATGTTCCAACACAGTCGAGTCGTTATCAACTTTCTGCTGTACTACATTAAACACATCTGATTACTTCTATATCATTGTCCAAGATTAGACCTGTTTTTAATATTTCACCTTTTCCACAGTTTTAAGGCCAACCTGATAACGACTTGAGATATATTTATATATATTATATGTATATTGTGAATAGCGCCATATTTTTCAATTTTCAATTTATTAATCTAATGATCAGATCACTTCTGTTCACACTATATAATTATTATTGAATGCATATTATTAGGTGACTTATAGGCCCACGGGGTCGGTGCGTCTTCTTGTTGTTTAATATTTGCTATATATATTTGTTGAAATGTGCACATGTCACTTTAATAAAAACTTACTTACTTACATTATTCATGCAGTTTGTTTCTTCTCATTTTAAATTGCATGTTAATTAAATATTGTCACTTAATTATAAACCTGGAAAATCATAATTAAATATTTTCACTCACTTATAACAAGGAAAATCATGACTCACAGTGAATGGAAAATTGTGGGGGAAAAAAAGGAAATCTGCCAAAATACTGGGGGGAAGAAAAGAGGGGTCCCCCAACCGAAAAAGTGAGAATATAACAGGGTCCCCCAACCGAAAAAGTGAGAATATAACAGGGTCCCCCAACCGAAAAAGTGAGAATATAACAGGGTCCCCCAACCGAAAAAGTGAGAACATAACAGGGTCCCCCAACCCAAAAAGTGAGAATATAACAGGGTCCCCCAACCCAAAAAGTGAGAATATAACAGGGTCCCCCAACCCAAAAAGTGAGAATATAACAGGGGTCCCCCAACCCAAAAAGTGAGAATATAACAGGGTCCCCCAACCCAAAAAGTAGAATATAACAGGTCCCCCAACCCAAAAAAAAAGTGAAATATAACATGGTCCCCCAACCCAAAAAAAAAAACCCCCCAACCCAAAAAAAAAACACCCCAACCCCAAAGTGAGAATATAACAGGGTCCCCCAACCGAAAAAGTGAGAATATAACAGGGTCCCCCAACCGAAAAAGTGAGAATATAACAGGGTCCCCCAACCGAAAAAGTGAAATATAACAGGGTCCCCCAACCAAAAAAAAAAACAAAAAGTGAGAATATAACATGGTCCAAAACCCAAAAAGTGAGAATATAACAGGGTCCCCCAACCCAAAAAGTGAGAATATAACAGGGTCCCCCAACCCAAAAAGTGAGAATATAACAGGGTCCCCCCAACCCAAAAAGTGAGAATATAACAGGGTCCCCCAACCCCACCACCCAATAGTGAGAATATGAAACCGGGTCCCCCAAAAAAGTGAGAATATAAAGGGTCCTCCAACCCAAAAAGTGAGAATAACAGGGCCCCCCCAACCCAAAAGGAGAATAAACGAGGTCCCCCAACCCATATAAAGTGGATATAACAGGGTCCCCCAACCCAAAAAGTGAGCAAGAACAGGGGCCCCCAACCCAAAAAGTGAGAATATGAGACAACAGGGTCCCCAAACCCAAAAGTGAGAATATAACAGGGTCCCCCACCCAAAAAGTGAGAATATAACAGGGTACCCAACCCAAAAGTGAGAATATAACAGGTTCCCCCAACCCATACCCCAAAAGTGAGAATATAACAGGGTCCCCCAACCCCTAACATGTCCCCAACCGAAAAGTGAGCATATAACAGGGTCCCCCAACCCAAAGTGAGAATATAACAGGGTCCCCCAACTGAAAAAGTGAGAATATAACAGGGTCCCCCAACCCAAAAAGTGAGAATCATAACAGGGCCCCCAACCCAAAAAGTGAGAATATAACAGTTCCCCCAACCCCAAAAGTGAGGGTTCCCCCAACCCAAAAGTGAGATATCCCCAACAGTCCCTCCCCCACCCAAAAGTGGAATATAACAGGTCCCCCAACCCAAAAAGTGAGAATATCCCCAACAGGGTCCCCCAAGGTCCCCCAACGCCAAAAGTGAGAATATAACAGGGTCCCCCAACCCAAAAGTGAGAATATAACAACCCAAAAAGTGAGAATATAACAGGGTCCCCCAACCCAAAAAGTGAGAATATAACAGGGTCCCCCAACCCAAAAAGTGAGAATATAACAGGGTCCCCCAACCCAAAAAGTGAGAATATAACAGCTTAGACCACATAATTTTATGACCAATATTATATTTATTTTACAAGACTGACAATTATGTTATGTTATATTTCGGGTTTTACGCCTGCATCAGCACCTTTTCGGGCTATATCCCCGGCGGGCAGTTTACTTAACAACACCATTCCTGGGCAGGCTCCAACGGTTAACCAGTACTTGGGTGCACCAACCTCCGTAAGAAACTGCCAACTTTTTCATATAAATGAGACACGGCCTGAGCGGGGCTCGAACCCGTGACCATCAGTGATGATAGGTTACAGTGGTATACAATTCAGCGACCTTAACCACTCGACCACGGAGGCGGACTAAGACTTTGACAAAAAAAGGAAATATTCTAAAATGAGGGGATACACTGGAATATAAACGTGCCTTAAACGTCGTTCTAAAAAAGATTCAAAAATAAAAATAAAACAGAAATAATCTCTACTGTAAAATCTACAAGAAACAATGAAACAATGATCACAAAAAGTATAATAATTTTTTTTTAAAAAGTATATAAAAATCAAGAAACACTGAAATCCGCTGGAGCCATTACGATTGTGCCCTTAGGCAAGGCATTTAAATTCCACGTTGACTCTTTTTTCTCTCTCCCTCGTGGCGATGGATACCATCAGGAATGAGGTCTCGAGAGTGATTAACCCATTTCATTCTGGATACCGTTCAAACAGTATTTGCAAAGAACATAGAGCCAGATCAACCACCATGGAATGTGCCGTCTGATCAGGCTCTATGCTGTTTGCTATTCAGATGATCTTGCTAAGACACTTGGCTATGTAGCAAACAACATAGATCCTGATCAGCATGCAGCGTTATGCTGCGGCTGATCTGGATCTATGTTGTTTGCAAAAGCCTTTAAATATATCCAGAATTAAATGGGTTAATATCAAGTTATATCAAGAACTTGTTTCGCAATCGAGCTAAAATTAATTTGTATACACTGATATCCAGTTTTCTCCAAAATATTCGTCCAACTGCACAGCAATATCCTCCAGCTGCAAAGCAATATCCTCCAACTGCTAATTAATTGTTAGATCATACCTTATCACCGGCAAAACTAAAACACTAAACTGACAATCAATAATTTTATATTAAAAATAATATTATATTACAACATATTCCAGAAACATTCATAATGAAACCAGATTGCAAATAGCATCAGTTTGTGTTATTAGTTTCCCACCGAACTCATCTAGCAAGCTTCTACCTGCCTTATGAAAATTATTAGGTTACAGTCCTCGATAGGAGGGAATGGGGAGAGGATACAAGTTCTGAATATGTCCATGACAGAGGAATTGCCATCAATGCCATATGTCCATAAAAGGGGATTTGCCATTAATATCTTGTATGTTCATAAAAGGGGATTTGCCATTAACTGTGCATGTCCACAAAAGGGGATTTGCCATCAACTGTGTATGTCCACAAAAGGGGATTTGCCATCAACTGTGTATGTCCACAAAAGGGGATTTGCCATCAACTGTGTATGTCCACAAAAGGGGATTTGTCATCAACTGTGTATATTCATAAAAGGGGATTTGCCATCAACTGTGTATGTCCATAAAAGGGGATCTGCCATCAACTGTGTATGTCCATAAAAGGGGATTTGCCATCAACTGTGTATGTCCATAAAAGGGGATTTGCCATCAACTGTATATGTCCACAAAAGGGGATTTGCCATCAACTGTGTATGTCCATGAAAGGGGATTTGCCATTAATATCGTGTATATTCATAAAAGGGGATTTGCCATCAACTGTGTATATTCATAAAAGGGGATTTGCCATCAACTGTGTATGTCCATAAAAGGGGATTTGCCATCAACTGTGTATGTCCATAAAAGGGGATTTGCCATCAACTGTGTATGTCCACAAAAGGGGATTTGCCATCAACTGTGTATGTCCACCCACAAAAGGGGAATTTGCCATCAACTGTGTATGTCCACCCACAAAAGGGGAATTTGCCATCAACTGTGTATGTCCACCCACAAAAGGGGGATTTGCCATCAACTGTATGTCCATAAAAAGTGACTTGTCATCAATGTTGTGTCCACAAAAGTGAGATTTGCCATTCACATTGTATGTCCACAAAAGTGGATTCACCATTAATGTTGTACGTCAGTCAACAAAAGTGGATTCACCATTAATGTTGTACGTCAGTCAACAAAAGGGGATTCACCATTAATGTTGTACGTCAGTCAACAAAAGGGGATTCACCATTAATGTTGTACATCAGTCAACAAAAGGGGATTCACCATTAATGTTGTACGTCAGTCAACAAAAGGGGATTCACCATTAATGTTGTACGTCAGTCAACAAAAGGGGATTCACCATTAATGTTGTACGTCAGTCAACAAAAGGGGATTCACCATTAATGTTGTACGTCAGTCAACAAAAGGGGATTCACCATTAATGTTGTACGTCAGTCAACAAAAGGGGATTCATCATCAGTCAATTGTCCACGAAGGGGGGATTTCCGCATTTTACCACTAAAGGGGATTTTGTTCCGTCAATGCCCGAAATATACCTGTTCTACACTAGCAATTAATAACAATGCATTCAATAATAAAAAAACACTATTCGGACCATATTAAAATCATATGCCCTATTCCACGGAATTGCTTTTTGTTGTCAGAACACAAAACTCTGTAACATTTATGAGAACTCATTTCCGAGTTAACAGCCGGCACATTTACTCAGCATAGACAACACATTCTCCTTTATTACACCTCATTTTCTAGATAGTTAGAAAAAAAACATGCTTTCTAGATTGCCTGATTTCTCGCGAGGCTGGAAAATTCATTATTGTAAGTGATTATGCAACGCCAACTCTTAATTAATTATTACCGTAGAGCAAATGGCAATGGTATTCGACTGTTGTTAATTTGCACAATCATAGGATTAGCACAATACAAAGATATTTTTATGGGGTAGTTATCAAAATACAAAGTTATTTTGTTGGGGGGTATTTATCAAAATAGTTATTTTTATGGGGGGGTATTTATCAAAATAAAGTTATTCTTTTGGGGGGTAATTATCAAAATACAAATATTATTACGGGAAAATTATCAAAATACAAAGTAATTTTTGGGGGGGTAATTATCAAAATACAAAGTAATTTTTTGGGGGGTAATTATCAAACTACAAAGTTATTTTTTTGGGGTAATTATCAAAATACAAAGTATTTTTTGGGGGGTATTTATCAAAATACAAAGTTATTTTTTGGGTTTTTTTGGGGGGGGGGGGTAATTATCAAAATACAAAGTTATTTTTTGGGGGTAATTAACATAGTGTTGTTGTTTTTCTCACATGTTTAATGAATTAGGAGATAAAAACATCTATACACATAATTATAGTGTTTCTTTCCTTGCAATTATTTTTTAAAATTAATTTAAGGACTATTTTCTATTAAGAGATTCAACAACGGCATGGGGACTGTGGTATCAAAAAAGGACAGGGTACTAGTTAACTACCCTGCTGGACATACCCATAATGACATGTTTTTGTCTTTCTATTATTTAGTTTATAGATGTACAAGATTAGAGCATTGACCCTAATGTGACCTTGATATTTGATATGCGACCTTGACATTTGATATGCAACCTTGATATTTGACCTTGAAATTTGACCTTGACATTTGATATGTGACAGATAATTGATATGTGACCTTGACAATTGATATGTGACCTTGACATTTGACCTTGACATGTGATATGTGACAGATATAATTGATATGTGACCTTGACAATTGATGTGACCTCGACAATTGATATGTGACCTTGACATATAGAGATATGACCTGCTGAAAACACTGTATTCTGTCTGATAATCTGAATGCTTGCATGAAGTTACATGAAATTCCGCACAGTACATACAACACCTTTACTGATAACAAGCAAGATTTGACACCCTAGCTTGACCTGTTGCAAACAGCATACAATATTTTTCAAGTCTAGTGAAATCCCTTGCAGTAATTAACTGCTTATGACCTCCCTTCCCCTCCAAACATAACCATCACCTTTTAAGTATGACATGTTTCAAACAGCATACAATCTTATTGAGCTGAACATTTGTGTGCAGTTTCATGAATTTCACTCCAGTAGCATAGTTATTACTGAAACAAACACGATATCACAGCCAGAAGACAGCTATTAAAATACCAGCATAACAAACATTTATGATTAAAATTTTGTTTGTATAAACTCTATTTTACGATTGCGAAGCAAGTTTTAACAACTTATATTAATCACTCTCGTTGGCGCGAATGAAAGCGTAAATGTGGTCATTCATGTGGGAGGAAACCGGAGTACCCGGCGAAAACCCACCTCTCCGATCTGGCTACCACCACATCTCACATACTCCCCGCCGGTCCAAGGATCGAACCCGGGTTGCATTGGTGAGAAGCGAGCACGTCACCACTGCGCTAATCGGGCAGATTCAACATTTTAAAATAATCTGAATTTAAACGCAAACGCAATGCAATCCACACAGACTTGATACCTCATCCAGTTCTCACGTCGTGACCTATGTACTGTTAGAATCCAAACACTTACTGGAAACTTAGCTACAAATAAATACTAACACAATAATTATTCCAAATTCGAAATCCAAAGATTACAAGAACTAACAAAAAACCAAGTATGTAGCACGGTAGATCATTTTCTTCTCTTATGTCTCGTAAAAAGCAAAACCCAAGAAACAGAATACTGCAAACTGCAAAGTGTACCACATACTGCAACGTGCTTATAGATATCTCCCGACATGTGATAGACTATAGCACATGCAAATACGCAATTCTCCCAGTTCAATATCTGCTTACTTCACACAAGCGTTTGAGAAGCAAATTTTCAAACTAGCTATAAACTATGAACACATGTGCTAGGATTACAGGATTTGCATAGTGGAATTCATCTTCAGTTACATCAGTGCAGCATGTACTTTCATCCTGAGATCTGTTACATAAGTTATCGTATTGAAATTTATGATCTACAGTCACACATATGCAGTGCAGGCTCCTCCCCCCCCCCCCACCCTCAGAAGAAAAAAAAAGGAATAAAACGAAAAACAGAAGACACATAGCCCCCCTTTGCCTGTCGGGTAAATAAAATCACATTTGCATTTGCCTGCCGGGTAAATAAAATCACATTTGCATTTGCCTGCCGGGTAAATAAAATCACATTTGCAAACAACATAGATCCAGATCAGCCGTGGTGTAACGCTGCATCTGATCAGGATCTATGTTGCTTGCTATTCAGCCCAGTGTTTAAGCCCCATTATAGAGCCATTCTGTGCCGTCTTATCTGGCTCTATTCAAGTGATTTCAAATGGGCGAGCGGGCAAGACCGAGCCCCCCCCCCAACATAATGTTTTAAAGTTTGGAAAATGGATCTGAGCATTAAATATTTCATTATACAAATGTAATCACTGTTTGTATACACATCATAATTTGTTTTCTCTGCAAACTAAAAATACACGAGTATTCAATTTTAAATATGTTTTAAACAGGTAAACTTGATGCAAACAGGGATAGTTGTTTCAAATGGTGTGGTCATTAGTAAACAAAGTCAATGTCGAAGCCGGGAACAGAATCGGAGGATATCACATCCTGAAATATTGGTGCAAGGGAGACAACCAATAACAAACATGGAATCCAATGATATCACACTGAAATATTGGTGCAAGGGAGACAACCAATAACAAACATAGAATCCAACGATATCACACTGAAATATTGGTGCAAGGGAGACAACCAATAACAAACATAGAATCCAACGATATCACACTGAAATATTGGTGTACAGGAGACAACCAATAACAAACATGGAATCCAATGATATCACCCTGAAATATTGGTGCAAGGGAGACAACCAATAACGAACATGGAATCCAACGATATCACACTGAAATATTGGTGCAAGGGAGACAACCAATAACAAACACAAGTACAAATGCTGGTAAATCTGTGTGAAAAATTAGCACAGTGGAATGTAAAGATTTGATATGCACAGCTAGGTTTTGTATTGATCATTCCTGGCAAGTTTCGTGAAAATCTGGCAACATGTTTAGCAGATCCCGAAGACACTCGCTCGCCTGTTGAGGCATATATATATATATATATAAAAACGAGGGGAAAAAAAACCCAAAATATTTTTTTAAAACGGGCAGATATAATAATAATAGGATGTTAAAGGTCAACGTTGCCATGGTATCAGATTCGATAGTATACCACAATAATAGGATGTTAACGGTCAACGTTGCCATGGTATCAAATTCGATAGTATACCATAATAATAGGATGTTAAAGGTCAACGTTGCCATGGTATCAAATTCGATAGTATACCACAATAATTGGATGTTAACGGTCAACGTTGCCATGGTATCAAATTCGATAGTATACCACAATAATAGGATGTTAAAGGTCAACGTTGCCATGGTATCAAATTCGATAGTATACCACAATAATAGGATGTTAAAGGTCAACGTTGCCATGGTATCAAATTCGATAGTATACCACAATAATAGGATGTTAACGGTCAACGTTGCCATGGTATCAAATTCGATAGTATACCACAATAATAGGATGTTAAAGGTCAACGTTGCCATGGTATCAAATTCGATAGTATACCACAATAATAGGATGTTAAAGGTCAACGTTGCCATGGTATCAAATTCGATAGTATACCACAATAATAGGATGTTAACGGTCAACGTTGCCATGGTATCAAATTCGATAGTATACCACAATAATAGGATGTTAAAGGTCAACGTTGCCATGGTATCAAATTCGATAGTATACCACAATAATAGGATGTTAAAGGTCAACGTTGCCATGGTATCAAATTCGATAGTATACCACAATAATAGGATGTTAAAGGTCAACGTTGCCATGGTATCAAATTCGATAGTATACCACAATAATAGGATGTTAAAGGTCAACGTTGCCATGGTATCAGATTCGATAGTATACCACAATAATAGGATGTTAAAGGTCAACTTTGCCATGGTATCAAATTCGATAGTATACCACAATAATAGTATGTTAAAGGTCAACATTGCCATGGTATCAAATTCGATAGTATACCACAATAATAGGATGTTAAAGGTCAACGTTGCCATGGTATCAAATTCGATGGTATACATATCCTAGCAACAAGAGCTTGTCCAATGTCAGAATATTTGGGAGAAGTAAGAAAATGCCGTATTGCGACATTAAAATTTAATGGTTTTACTTCTTAAATTCAACAAAATAGGGTTAAAATACACATAACAATGAAATACAACATATGAATAGAAACAGTGCTCTTTTTCTTTACCATGACCAGTGTAGCTTAGTGGACAAGATTTTGGATGAAAATTGTAAAAAGAAAATTTTAAACAATTATTATTTTTATTTTTTTATTTTTTAGGCAGAAGTGTAGTCAGGGTCCCTAAGGGAGACAATTTCTCCCACATCACCCTCTAGAATGATCCCTTTTATGCATAAGTTCCTACAATGCAACTGGTATAAACCAACTGTATACACCAGCAAGAATTAAGTGTAGAACAATACAAGTCTTAATACCCTTTGCACGCCGAGTATATAAAAGTCACATTTGCAAACAACATAGATCCAGATCAGCCGCGTCGTAACGCCGCACCTGATCAGGATCTATGTTATTTGCTATTCAGCCGAATGTTTTAGCTCCACTATCTGAATAGCAAACGGCATATAGCCTATTCTGTTCTGTCTGATCTGGCTCTATGCTGTTTGCAAAAGTGATATTATCTGCCGCTAGCGTGCAAAGTGTTAATTCAATCCACACATCACATACTTTTTTCCTTCTCGACAAATTACATATCATTTTATTGATTGCAATTAATTGCAATTGTTTTGTATCATCGCCGCTGCCACCGTTGTTGTTGTTTTTGTCCTGAGTAATTAGCTACATTTTGATGATGTTATGTTATATTTCGGGTTTTACGCCTGCATCAGCACCATTTTGGGCTATATCGCCGGCGGGAAGTTTACCTAACAACACCTTTCCTGGGCAGGCTCCAGCGGTTAACCAGTACTTGGGTGTACCAACCTCCATAAGAAACTGCCAACTTTTTCATATAAATGAGACACGACCTGAGCGGGGCTCGAACCCGTGACCATCAGTGATGATAGGTTACAGTGGTATACAATACAGCGACCTTAACCACTCGACCACGGAGGCGGACTCTCATTTTGATGAGAACATAAAACAATCAAAACATATTTTGTAATGTTCAAAGGGAGATAACCAAACTTAATAAATACTCTACCTTTTGCTTAGAGTTATCTCCCACTTACTAACATCTCGATGTGAAATAAAGCTAATAAACAATTGAATTTACCTTTCATATGAATCTGGTAGAGAGATTTGGGCTATATACACTAACTGTATCAAAATATGATACAAATACATACAATGTGAATATATTTTTATAATTCCATTATAAAATACTGATTCCATTATAAAATAGCGTGTACTTCGAAAACAAGCTATTATAACTAGAAATAGTTTTTGATGAACATGTATTTCCCCACTCACTGTTGCTTCAGTTGTTTTGGGGGTATACGGTCACACCAACAGCTTAGGTCATATGGCGACTCTCCAGCTGTTATTGGTGGAGGAAGACCCCGGGTACCTGTCCGTGCCTGAAATAAGATTTGGAGGGGTATCCGGGGTCTTCCTCCACCAATAACAGCTGGAGACAGGGCTCGACAAATCCTATTGCCCGACGCCCAGGGCAAGTCAAAACAATGTTCGGGCAAGTGGCCGTCAACCAGAGTTTAGTCCCGGGCAAGCCAAAATTCCATGGATGTGATTATCGGATAAGTGTCGAATAAACATACCAATCAACAGATAAATTAAATAAACAAACTAATCGACTGTTTCTTGTCATGATTCCTATTATCGATTGTAAACCCTGCAGACTACATGCTGTGAATGACAGGTATCGCCACAAACATTTAACCAATTGAGGCTCTCGTTACGCATCATACTTAATCAAATTAGTCCTATTAAACATCCGTGCGCTTTCTTAATTTCTACAATTTGCAGTCGCCGGCGAAATATCAAAGAATCTGTCAATGCCTTGCTTATATACTTGTTAATTACACATTAGTCGTAGCAAGGACATTATCCACGAGTACATACACAGTAAGTACATGTTTTCTACACCTATGGTGTTGATTAATCTCAGAAGACCGATTTCATTGATGTATTGTAAATTTGTAAGTTATAATTGACAAAATTAAACAGTTAGAACTCAGGTAATTATTAGATTACAAATGTATACAAATTGTTTTATAATTAAGCCCCAAATCCCCTGTTATCATTCAAATGCACGTTCAATTACAATAAGTTTGCTAAAATTCTATAAATCCAATGAAAGTGAAAGCAATAGTAAAAAACGGAAACTAGATTTAAAATGTGTGCCTACTTCCAAGAAAGTAAAACTCACTGAGGGTAAACAGGATATTAAATATGATTCAAAACAGGAAAGGACTTTTCATTATATACTATGATGATGTTATTCATAGACTTAACTAGTGTAAGCCATCATTCGACATTTAGCATAATAATTGGGGCGTCAAATTCACATTGGGGCAAGTCAGTTTGCCAGTGTCACTTGTCCCGGACAAGTCAGTTCGAAAAGAATTTGTCGAGCCCTGGGAGAGTCTCCATATGACCTAAGCTGTTGGTGCAACTTTAAACCCCCAAAACAAACAACCGACCTTCCGCAAGCCAGCTGGATAGCTTCCTAACATGAATAATTCCACACCCCCATTGGGATTCAAACTTACAGGGGTGAGGGGCAAGTGATATGAAGTAGGGATGGCAACGAATGTTCGAATATTCGTTCGAACGTCCGAATATTCGAATATTAAAACCATATTTGAATATTAAAAAAATATTCAAATCAAATTTTAAACAATTGCAATTAAATCATAACTTAAAAGGGTATATATGTTTGTTTAAATTTCAATAAATTAAGTTTCAAAAACAAAGAATGACCCAATGCGAGCCCGAAGGTGCGAAATGTCATCGCGATTTGGCTCCAAATAACAAAGGAGGGTGATGACATGTTGTTCACACCTTACAGGGGTCACTAATTGATTAATGCAGTCTATTTGACGGGACACAAACTGAGAAGCATTTGTTTTACAGGTACTAACTGTAGTGGAAATCGAAAGTTGGAGAAATTTGCGAATATTCGGATATTCGTTCAGAAGATCATCCGAATATTCGAATATCACAATCACCATTCGTTGCCATTCCTAATATGAAGACAATGACTGTAACAACTCCATGGATACCCACCCCTCTCCCTCGACAAATAAAAACATCCAAGCATACACTATTGATAGGAAACAAGCACAATTATAATGCCTTAGACTACTAGAGGTTAAAATATGTTTGAAATAAACATTTACCCAGCTCTATTCAATACTGGCAACGGTACTAGAGGTTAAAATATGTTTGAAATAAACATTTACCCAGCTCTATTCAATACTGGCAGCGGTACTAGAGGTTAAAATATGTTTGAAATAAACATTTACCCAGCTCTATTCAATACTGGCAGCGGTACTAGAGGTTAAAATATGTTTGAAATAAACATTTACCGAGCTCTATTCAATACTGGCAGTGGCTCTTCTGAATCACTTGATTCCATTGGTTCATCTAGCGACAGGAACTGGGCTTTATCTCTCATCTGAACCTCCAAGCCGGGTACTGGGGGAATTGAAGACAAGGCCTCTGATTGGCTGATCTTGGTAACATCCTCCTCCAATATCTCTTCAACAAATCCTGGCTCAGGAGCTGGTGGTGGTGGTTCTGAAGGCGGAGTTATTGATGTGGGTGGGGAATGTGAATAATGAACTGCTGGCGGAGGGGGTGGGGCTTCAATCGGGGGTGTTGGGGCTGTACGACGGGGAACTGGAATGGGTCTAGAGTTTGATATCACTCCTGAGGAAGTAGTTATGGAATGTTCAGAAGAGTTCATCGTGGGTTTTGAATTGTCAGCATTCTTCGCGGCATTTGAACCACCACTGTCTCGTTTAAATGATGGTGAAACTGAATTTGCTTCACTAACTTCACTAACTGTCGTTTCACTGCTGTTCGCAGTTGGTTTCTGTTGTACGGATGGAACTGAACGTCTGTTCATCAGCACTGAACTTTGTGAAATGGCAGCGAAAGGATCAGAACTTTTGCTCTGGTCTGGCATTTTCGATTCATTCCCCATGGAAGCTTTTCTAAACCCACTAACACTAATATCAGATATACTACCTAATTTTGAAACATCACCAACTTTGTCATCCATATAGTCCGAGTTTCTAGAGTATCTCTGTTTGCGATAACGAGCCCAACTTTTCAACTCAGGGTCTGGTTTTTCATCCGTCCGTTCCAAGCTCTCCGATTGACTCATATCATTCGATGGCACAACCTCTTTAACACCTGATGAATTTGATGTTATATCAGATATGATCATTTGATCGTCATTAGAATGTCGCTTGTCCTGTAAATCACCTTCCTCTGATGACGTACTGGTTGTTCTTAGATATGTATCAGCACGATCAATTGCCGCTTGAATTTCTTCTTTACTCAACCTTTTACTAGGATGAGTGGCAACTTTTTCTGCTCTCGTTCTTCTAGTCACAACTCCGCCTTTAGCAACATTATCATCTTCTTCACTAACCTCTGAATGAACATCATGTGATCTTGACCTAACTGGATCATTTGATGACCTTGAATTAAGCACCTCAGTGGAGGCTGAACGACCTTGGATAAATTTGGAATTATCACTTGGAAAATAGGGTGGTTTTCTGGAATGATATGCAGAGGTAATCGACATATCTTCCGATAATGAACCATTTGAATTGCTAAATACGGAATTATCTAGAGTGTCCATCGAGTCTGACTTAGCCTCTATGTGCAAAGAGGTTGAAGACTGAGACGTTTTTTTTTTAGAATCATGAAATTTATCAGAATTACTTATATCTGTTAAAATGTTGTCGTCATTTTGTCGTCTTTTCCATAAAAGACCACCAGGCGTATTACTAACGGCGGAAGACACAGCTTTGGTTATGTTTGGTTCTGAATAAGCGGGTCTTGGAACATTTTGTCTGTCTGGCTTTCTACTAGGTACAGGAGGTGGCCTATGATCTTGTCGCGATTTTCTACTTGTGGGAACAACCATCTCTGCTTCATCTGAATCAGCCGATAATCTTATTTTCTTTCGTGCATCAGTTTCATCTGAAGACCAACTTCCTGTCTGCCCAACAGGACTGACAAGACCCCATGTAGGAGAAACAACTGGCGAACGACAATGGGTTGGCGATGGTCTACGCAGCATTGCACTCTTTTCTCGTTCATGTTCCTGTTTCGTCTCCTCTTCCATCCGTGCAAACAATGCCCGTGTATAATTAAATCTTTGTATATGACTCGATGGCGGCTGATGCGCCTGAAAAGAAAGACAACATTCTCATAAAATGATTTTTAGGACACAAGGCCTTTGTTCATACCTGTCCCAAGTTAACGTCAGGAAACTAAGTGAGGACAGGATTAAGGCCAAATTCGAATGATTTGTTTGACATGAGGCCTTTGTTCATACCTGCCCCAAGTTAACGTTTGGAAACTAAGTGAGAAAGACAGGATTAAGGCCAAATTCGAATGATTTGTTTGACACAAGGCCTTTGTTCATTTATACCTGTCTCGAGTTAACTTCCGAAAACTGAGCGAGAGAAGGCCAGGGCGCAGGGCGAAAGCGCCAAAATCGAACTTTGCCCATGGAAAACGTGCCTTGCGGTGCGACATTCGAGCCATGCAATAGGAAAGACAACATAGTCAGCAACTAAATACATACATGTAAAAAGTCAACCAGTAATGATAATGTTAACTATTGGTATCAAACACTACGACCAAGTTTCAAATTACAAAAACCACGAAATTTATACAAATTTGCACTTTAGCTCGATTACAAAACAAGTTCTTGCAGCATTAGTCTATTCGCTCTCGAGACCTCATTCCTGATGTACATGTAATCTAAAGCCATGATAAACGAGAAAATGCATAGATTTAAGACTATTGCCTAAGGATGCAACCAAACTGGCTCTAGAGGACAAATTTAAGGAATTTTAGTCAATTAACCCTTTCAACACTACAGACCTTAATTATGCGTATAAAAAGTGTAGATGCAGATGAGCCGACTCGTCACCATCAGCATATGCACATTTTGCCAGTTTTTTTACTATTTTTAGACAAAATTATTGATAAATGAACTGGTCCAAAATGTAATTTTCTTATCAATTTATTGGTCTAAAAATATCATGCACAAGTACATGTCACAGGTACTTGGTGTTGAATGTTGTGTTATATTTCGGGTTTTACGCCTGCATCAGCACCATTTCGGGCTATATCGCCGGCGGGCAGTTTACTTAACAACACCTTTCCTGGGCAGGCTCCAGCGGTTAACCAGCACTTGGGTGCACCAACCTCCGTGAGAAACTGCCAACTTTTTAAATATAAATGAAACACGGCCTGAGCGGGGCTCGAACCCGTGACCATCAGTGATGATAGGTTACAGTGGTAATTGGTGTTGAATGGGTTAAAGGCAAATGACTGGTATTACTTGGCCGATGCATATTCAGGGTTCATTCTAGGTCAGACTTTTTGGGAGAAGTGAGAAAGCACCTGATCGCTTCCTTAACCCATTCAACACCAAGTAACTCACATGGACTGGTCCATGATATTCATAAACCAATAAATGAATCAGAAAATCACATTTGGACAAGTTCATTTATCAAAATGGGTAATTATGTCTAAAAATAGTCATATCACTGGCAAAAAGTGCAGATCCTGATGAGACGGCTCGTCACGAGCCGGCTCATCTGGATCTACACTTTTTGTAAGCCTATTTAGAGGTCTGTGGTGTTGAAAGGGTTAAATGGTGTTCTTTAATATACTACTGCAAAATAGGGTTAAAATGCACAGTACAACCATTAAATACAACATTTGAATAGAAGGAGTGCTTTATAATGAACCAGTGTATCTTACTAGACAAAATTTTGTTTGAAAATCGTAAAAACCCAAAATATTTTTTTTTTTTAGGGAGAAGTGGGGCCCCCAGAGGGCGAAGTCAGGGTCCCTAGGGCGACTATTTCGCCCACATCGCCCTCTAGAATGATCCCTGATATTTAGTTGAAGCTACCGGGACGGACTCCTGCACAGACAATATCCCTCAGTGTAATTCCAATGGGGGATATGATAATGAGCATGCACAAAAATTCCTGGAATTTTAACACAGAGAATTTGAAAAATGTTGCCTAGCAGCCTCCGTGATGAACGGGCGAGTGGTATCTTAAATGCAAATAGTGTGTCAGTCAGACAACTATAGTTATCTTCCCGACAATCTCGTCCTTACATCATGGTTCAGAATATCCCTTCACGACAGTATACCATTTACACTAATCGATATAGAGCTTGATTTGGGAGAAGCTTCTCCGGTAGTTTCCTTGAGCGAACTCATATTTTTAGACGGACTCCGCCCTCTCCATCGTATTTGACAGGCAGACTAGGCTAATTACCCTGTTGAGAAAATGTTTGCTCATCGTCTCGGGTCAAAGTTGACTCGCTATGCATTTTCACTAAGAGACAAATAAGCGTCTTTAGTGATTTTCATGAGTCAAATCCTAGGAGCTTGATTCAAATGAACACCCTGGTTAACCCTTACTGTGCTGGAAACGTGTATATTAGTTTTTTGCAAACAGCACAGAGCCAGATCAGACGGCACAGAAAGCACAATCTGATCGTTCTATGCGCTTTGCTATTCGGATAGGGGAGCTAAAACACTCGGCTGAACAGCAAACAACATAGATCCTGATGAGTCACGGCTGATCTGGATCTACAATGTACATGTGTATTGTTTCCAATTCATTGAGCATTTCAAGGGTTAAATACGCACCAACAGCTCATGTTATATTGCAATTCTCTAGCTCCATGTATTATTAGTGAAGGAAGCCCGGGTGCCCTGGAGGGTTGGCAATTTCCCGGGAATAAAGAATATTTCCCAGGAAAGACGATGGGAAATACTGGGAAATATAGAAATTAGTAGACATCATTCCATACTACATGTATACAAATGTACTGGTAAATTATGAACCATATACCATATTTAAACGCCACCGGGGGCGGTGCAATTTGCGACAAATTATATGCAAAGTATGTCTGGGACTTCTTTAAGCGCCCCCCTTTCTTCATACCTCTTGACATTGACACAGACCACTGTGTTTCTAGCAGTACAGACTATGATAGCAGAGGGCACTGAGGTGAGAATTATTTTGTTTTGTTTCAAAATGGGGGGGGCGTTTATTAGGAGGGAGCGTTTAAACGGGGGTATACGGTACATGTATACTTTATATCATAGTCACAACATACAAGTTATTAACACTAAATATTTTGATTACTAAAATGATATTTAATCAGTTTTAAAGACCTCTTGATGCCATTACCAATACGACATACATTGACAATGTAGTACTAGTAGCCAAACCAATGTTCATAATTAACCCTTTCCATCATAGAAGCACCTCTTGACGCCATTACCAATACGACATACATTGACAATGTAGTAGCCAAACCAATGTTCATAATTAACCCTTTCCCTCATAGAAGCACCTCTTGACGCCATTACCAATACGACATACATTGACAATGTAGTAGCCAAACCAATGTTCATAATTAACCCTTTCCCTCATAGAAGCACCTCTTGACGCCATTACCAATACGACATACATTGATAATATAGTAGCCAAACCAATGTTCATAATAAACCCTTTCCCTCATAGAAGCACCTCTTGACGCCATTACCAATACGACATACATTGACAATATAGTAGCCAAACCAATGTTCATAATACAGGCCAGAATCGCATGTAGTTCCAGTAATATCTATGGAGGTGGGATAGATATGGCGACTACTTATCCATTGTATGATAGCTAAATGGCTGTCGTTTGTATGGAGATATAATAGTATATTAACCTAAATCTCTATGTAGTCCCAGTAATAGCTATGGAGGTGGGATAGATATGGTGACTACTTATCCACTGCATGATAGCTAAATGGCTGTCGTTTGTAAGGAGATATAATAGTATATTAACCTAAATCTCTATGAAGGAAAGGGTTAAATAGCAGAATCTGCACTGATAAACTTACACACTTGCATGGTATGACAAAGCAGGGATCAGTTTTGAGGGCGATGTGGGCGAAATTGTCGCCCTAGGGACCCTGACTTCGCCCTCTGGGGGCCCCACTTCTCCCTAAAAAAAGGTTTTTTCGATTTTCAAACAAAATTGTGTCTAGTAAGATACACTGGCCCATTATAAAGCACTCCTTCTATTCAAATGTTGTATTTAATGGTTGTACTGTGCATTTTAACCTTATTTTGCAGAAGTATATTAAAGAACACCATTTTAGGAAGCAATCACACGCTTTATCACTTCTCCCAAAAATTCTGACCTAGAATGAACCCTGCAGATAGTGGAGCTAGAACATTCGGCTGAATAGCAAATAACATAGATCCCGTTACGATGCGGCTGATCTGGATCTATGTTGTTTGCAAATGTGACTTTTATATACTCGGCGTGCAAAGGGTATTAAGACTTGTATTGTTCTACACTTAATTCTTGCTGGTGTATACAGTTGGTTTATACCAGTTGCATTGTAGGAACTTATGCATAACAGGGATCATTCTAGAGGGTGATGTGGGTGAAATTGTCGCCCTAGGGACCCTGACTACACTTCGACCTAGAATGAACCCTGCAAAGAAAATCACCATACTTTAATTTCAATAGTTTTTGAGATTATCCCCATTAAATAATGAAGATCTGTAATAGAGATAGTATTGTGAGACCTCATGCAATATAACGTTTGAGATTATCCCCGTAAAATAATGACTGTCTGTAATAGAGATAGTATTGTGAGACCTCATGCAACATAACGTGTGAGATTATTCCCGTTAAATAATGAAGATCTGTAATAGAGATAGTATTGTGAGACCTCATGCAATATAACGTTTGAGATTATCCCCGTAAAATAATGACCGTCTGTAATAGAGATAGTATTGTGAGACCTCATGCAACATAACGTTTGAGATTATCCCCATTAAATAATGAAGATCTGTAATAGAGATAGTATTGTGAGACCTCATGCAATATAACGTTTGAGATTATCCCCGTAAAATAATGACTGTCTGTAATAGAGATAGTATTGTGAGACCTCATGCAACATAACGTGTGAGATTATTCCCGTTAAATAATGAAGATCTGTAATAGAGATAGTATTGTGAGACCTCATGCAATATAACGTTTGAGATTATCCCCGTAAAATAATGACTGTCTGTAATAGAGATAGTATTGTGAGACCTCATGCAATATAACGTTTGAGATTATCCCCGTTAAATAATGACAGTCTGTAATAGAGATAGTATTGTGAGACCTCATGCAACATAACGTTTGAGATTATCCCCGTTAAATAATGACAGTCTGTAATAGAGATAGTATTGTGAGACCTCATGCAACATAACGTTTGAGATAATCCCTCATAAAATTAGCGGTATAGACTGTCGTGCATTGTTTGCTTTTTGGTTTTTTTAACGTTTATTTATCGTCGCTATGAGCGGCGCCTCCTGAAGAGATTAGTCATTTAAGATTTTTGGAGGATATTGCAATGATACAGAGAGATATAGACCCACTCCAGAATCTCCTCTGGTTCTTTTACATGCACAGTGTAAAGCACGAGACTTCGGTTTATAGTCCCATCTGAAAGACTGTTAATTTTATTAGGGTCAGACGGGGGATCGAACCTGCGCTCCCTTGGATGATCAGTCCAACAACTGTCCATATGCATAACAGGTGTCAACCAATACCAGCATGCATCAGTGATATCCATATCGCTGATAATTACAAATGCATGATCTGGCAGTGGTTTCACAGTGTGAAAATCCACATTATGTCCTGTTAAACAAACCAAACTGACAGGAGGTAGGTTCATACTTCCCACATTACCGCGACAATTATTGAAAATAGGCAAGTACCCATGGCCTGGACGAAACATTTATATTTATATTTCGGGTGTTACGCCTGCATCAGCACCATTTTGGGCTATATCGCTGGCGGGCAGTTTACTTAACAACACCTTTCCTGGGCAGGTTCCAACGGTTAACCAGTATTTGGGTTCACCAACCTCCGTAAGAAACTGCCAACTTTTTCATATAAATGAGACACGACCTGAGCGGGGCTCGAACCCGTGACCATCAGTGATGATAGGTTACAGTGGTATACAAGTCAGCGACCTTAACCACTCGAGCACGGAGGCGGACTCTGGACAAAACAGTGTGTTTAGTATAACCCATCACCAAATAAGTGACCTAATTCCACTGTATTTATAACATAGAAATAGCCATACATATTATAAAAACATGATACATTGCACTCACATATTCCTGCAAACAAATAACCCATAAAAATAACTTACAAAAATCATATTTCCCGGAATTTCCCGGCATTTTCCATATTTCCCACTTTGGAGAATATTTCCTGGGACAAACCCTGCGGGTGCCCCTTCAAGCAGTATATCAGGAACCGACGGGAACACAGGCACAATCACTGACCTTCTGCAAGTCAGCTAGATAGCTTCCTCACTTGAAATAATTCGACACCCACAGTGTGGAAGTCGTAATAGCGCAGTGGTACCACATTCGCTTCAGGTGCGAAATGCCCGGAGTTCGAGCCTCCGCTGGAGCCGTCACGATTGTGCCCTTAGGCAAGGCATTTAAATTCCACATTGCCTCTTCTCTCTCCCACGTGGCGATGGATTCCATCAGGAATGTGGTCTTTGAGAGTGATTAATATAAGTTATAAGAACTTGTTTCGCAATTGAGCTAAAATAAATTTGTATAAACTAAACATAAACTGGGTATTGAACCTAGTGGTGAGTGGCAAGTGATATGAAGTGAACAACCGTAATCACTCGGCCACGGAGGTCTCCTCAGCTTAGTCTCCGCAGGGTTCAATCTAGGTAAACATTTTTGGGAGAAGTGAGAAAGTGCGCGATTGCGCCCTTAAAAGATGTTATTTAATAAATGTCAACGAAATATGGTTAAAATGCACAGTACAACCATTAAATACAACATTTGAATAGAAGGAGTGCTTTATAATGGGCCAGTGCATCTTACTGGACAAAATTTTTGTATGAAAATTGTAAAAAAAAAAATTTAGGAAGGGCGAGGTCAGGGTCCCTAGGGCAACTATTTCGCCCACATCACCCTCTAGAATGATCCCTGGTCTCCACATGAATTACGCAAATAAATAATTAAATATAAATCACTTACAACATTTGAGGTGGGAGTGGGAGACGTCGGTGGCTCTTTCGCTGTATGGAGCGCCGGTGTGCTCGCCGACTGAGATCGGCCGGTCAGAGTTGCAGGCGTTGGACTGCGTTGCGACACTGCCGAGGGCGGACTTCTGGCCACCTGGTGGTGATATGACTTGATCGGTTGAAACTTAAACGGCGGTTCCTCCGTGGTGCCGTTCGCCGATTGAAATCTCTCGCGCATCTGACTAACTTTGGAACCGACTGGTTTACTGAAAGTCCTCGGCAACGAATCTGCCTTGTAAACTGGCGGGAAATCTGGTGGTTCTTCATCCGGTGGAGGCGAGGGTAACGTGGTGGGTGGTTCATCTGGATCGATAATTAAACTGCCGCTTCTCATTCTACTGCCAAACAAGACCTGAGTTCTTGCAGACATTCAGAGAGATATATCTATTTGTGATTTCTTTACGACCCTAAAATTTTCATGTCGCACTCATTTTAAAAAAACAAATCTTCCTCAATAAATAAATACAACTTTTTTAAATAGTGTTTAAATTTCAACTCTTCACAACACAACTCTGTTCACAACTGAAATCTACACGATTTAAATCACAGCGATTATTAATACACGGCCGTAATGGAGGTCGGTAAAGTGCGGTGTATCTGTTACTTTGTATGTATACGTTACTCTCTCGGTTCTGAATATGCACGTTTTCGTACAGGAAGGGTAATTGGGGTAGGGAGTTTCTAGGGACACAATGCCCTGTGTCGCATGAACGGTTGCCCCTGGTTACATCTTGATAGGATTGTCCGAGAGTTCCACCCATCAAATGTGTCGTTTGAACCTGAAAATATATACAGATGATAATACATGTACATCATTCCTTGAAAATGGCGGTAGATGAATACTGAAACATATTCATGAATATATTATATAACGGTATATACATTTTATACCCGTCAATCTCGATACAAAACATTGATATACCATCCGTATTCGCCTATAAGACGACCCCTCTACATATGTCCTGAAATCTGTGGGTTTTGGCATGCACTCGCATATAAGATGGATTGATAAAATGGACACCAAACCATGTATAAATTCCATGTGCAAGGTGAAGAAATGTTGAAGTCGTGATAGCGCAGTGGATGCGCGTTCGCTTCAGGTGCGAAAGGTCCGGAGTTCGAGCCCCGCTGGAGCCGTTATGATTGTGCCCTTAGGCAAGGCATTTAAATTCCACGTTGCCTCTTCTCTCTCCCTCGTGGCGATGGATTCCATAAGTTGAAAGAACTTGTTTCGCAATCGAGCTAAAATAAATTTGTATAAACTAAGAAATGTTGCAGTGTCATAGTGCTTTCTTTTGTAAAACATACCTACCATTTAACATATTTAAAAAAAATGTTTATACCACTCACTTATAAGACGGTAAGCCACTTAGAGGCCTTAATCTGGTGGTAAAAAACGCGTGTTATAGGCGAGTATGTACGGTAAGCATACAGTGCAACTCGTCTTCCATTATTGAAATGTGACATAATGTACACTATACATTTTGCACAGGTGTGTCAACACGGAACATGATAACCGATTGTAAGATAAAAATGTAATCGACAAACTGCTAACAACGATTTGACTGTATATTGTATTTACCTACCTATGAATAGCTTAAAACCACATCTAACGAATTCTATATACTTTATACCCTACCACCATCCAATAAAATAAAACATGAGAGAAAGTTGCAAAAACTGCAGCAGCCGAAAATAAACTCAACAATCCATAAATCAACAAAGCCTGTTGTACACATCAAGGTAAGAAAAATATAAAACATAGCCTACCTTCCAACATCCAGGTGTAAATGCAATATATGCAATACTTGTATACCATACACAACAAGCATTACTACCTTACAACTAATGTAATAGTTTAAAACTTTGCTAGATTCCCCTACACATTCACTGTAACACACATTACTACCTTCCAACTAATGTAATAGTTTAAAACTTTGCTAGATTCCCATTCACTGTAACATGCATTACTACCTTCCAACTAATGTAATAGTTTAAAACTTTGCTAGATTCCCCTACACATTCACTGTAACACACATTACTACCTTCCAACTAATGTAATAGTTAACTTTGCTAGATTCCCCTACACATTCACTGTAACACACATTACTACCTTTCAACTAATGTAATAGTTAACTTTGCTAGATTCCCCTACACATTCACTGTAACACACATTACTACCTTCCAACTAATGTAATAGTTAACTTTGCTAGATTCCCCTACACATTCACTGTAACACACATTACTACCTTCCAACTAATGTAATAGTTAACTTTGCTAGATTCCCCTACACATTACTACCTTCCAACTAATGTAATAGTTAACTTTGCTAGATTCCCCTACACATTCACTGTAACATGCATTACTTCCTTCCAAGTTCAAACTAATGAAACAAACAGTTTTGCTGGATTCCCATTCACACACATTACTTCCATCTAACTAATCTAATATTTTTTATTAGATTCATATACACACTAACCCATCTTACAGTGTACTTCCTTTGTGTGTTTTACGTTTATTTATCGTCGCTACCGGTTGCCCATATGAGTGACGCCTCCTGAAGAGATAAGTCATTTGAGATTTTGGAGGATAGTGCATGATACAGACAGAGACCCATTCCAGAATCTCCTCTGATTCGTTTACGTGCACGATATAAAGCACCGACACGAGACCTCGGTTTAACGTCCCATCTGAAAGACTTAATTTTATTAGGGTCAGACGGGGGATCGAACCTGCGATCCCTGGATTACCAGTCCAGCGTGTTACCACTGGGCTACAGATCCGTACTTCCTTCTTCCTAATCAAACAGTTTTGTTAAATTCCCATTCAAACAAATGTAATATTTTTGTTAGATTCCCCATTCAAACACGTTACTACCTTCTTCCTTATAAAACAGATTTATTAAATTCCCATTAAACACGTTACTTCCTTATAAAACAGATTTATTAAATTCCCATTCAAACACGTTACTACCTTCTTCCTTATAAAACAGATTTATTAAATTCCCATTAAACACGTTACTTCCTTATAAAACAGATTTATTAAATTCCCATTCAAACACGTTACTTCCTTCTTCCTTATAAAACAGATTTATTAAATTCCCATTCAAACACGTTACTTCCTTCTTCCTAATGAAACAGATTTGTTAAATTCCCATTCAAACACGTTACTTCCTTCTTCCTAATGAAACAGATTTGTTAAATTCCCATTCAAACACGTTACTTCCTTCTTCCTAATGAAACAGATTCGTTAAATTCCCATTCAAACACGTTACTTCCTTCTTCCTAATGAAACAGATTCGTTAAATTCCCATTCAAACACGTTACTCCTTCTTCCTAATGAAACAGATTCGTTAAATTCCCATTCAAACACGTTACTTCCTTCTTCCTAATGAAACAGATTCGTTAAATTCCCATTCAAACACGTTACTTCCTTCTTCCTAATGAAACAGATTCGTTAAATTCCCATTCAAACACGTTACTTCCTTCTTCCTAATGAAACAGATTTGTTAAATTCCCATTCAAACACGTTACTTCCTTCTTCCTAATGAAACAGATTTGTTAAATTCCCATTCAAACATGTTACTTCCCTTTTAACAAATGTAAATATTTTTGTTAAAGCCCCATCCAAACAAGCTCTATTTCTTCTAACTAAAGTTAATGTCCCAAGATGTGCATATTTATTACCACAGTTCAATAATAATTATATTTATTACCACAGTTAATAATAATTACTTCAACTTCTATCTAAATTTTTAAGATTTTAAGATCTGTCCACATTAATGAACTGGTCTTTGTGAAATTACAATGTGTAGATTATATGTGTGTGTTTTACGTTTATTTATCGTCGCTACCGGTTGCCCATATGAGCGACGCCTCCTGAAGAGATTAGTCATTTTAGATTTGTGGAGGATAGTGCAATGATACAGAAAGAAACCCATTCCAGAGTCTCCTCTGGTTCTTTTACGTGCACAGCGTACAGCACCGACATGAAACCTCGGTTTAACGTCCCATCTGAAAGACTGTTAATTTTATTAGGGTCAGACGGGGGGGGATCGAACATGCGATCCCTGGATTACGTGTCCAGCGTGCTACCACTGGACTACAGATCCGTCTGTTGTAGATTATAGCCCTTTATGGATATTTAACCCTTTCAACCCCACAGGCCTCTAAATAGGCTTATGAAAAGTGTAGATCCAGATGAGCCGGCTCGTAACGAGCCGTCTCATCAGGATCTGCACTTTTTTGCCAGTAATAATTATTACTATTTTTAGATAAAATTACCCATTTTGATAAATGAACTGGTCCAAATGTAATTTTCTTATTAATTTATTGGTCTAAAAATAGCATGCACCAGTCCATGTCAGTTACTTGGGGTTGAATGGGTTAAATACAAACTCACTAATAACTTTGTAACTGGTGGTTTACTGGAAGCTATCTCGAAGAATGCATATCACATATAGTTTGTAGTAAAAATTGCAACAAGACTGTGTATTATGGGACTTTAACCCATTCAACCCCAAGTAACTGACATGGACTGGTGCATGTTATATTTAGACCAAAAAAAAAAAACAACCACAACAAAAACAAAAAAAAAAACCAAAAAACAACAACCCAACGAGCCGGCTCATCTGGATCTACACTTTTCATAAGCCTATTTAGAGGCCTGTGGGGTTGAAAGGGTTAATGTATACTCATATGTTATCTCCATGACTGTCTTTCAGGGACTTTAATGTATATTCATATTTTATCTCCATGACTGTCTTTCAAAAGTTTTGAAGAACAACCCTGTAGGCGATATGGAAAAATTAATCACTACAAATTTTCCACACATGACCATTTTCAAATCAATCAAACTTAACTCTTTGCATGCTGGGTAAAATAAAGGCTATAAATAGTTCAAATAATGGTAGCAGATGACAATTTATTAAATGTGTTTTTTTCGTATTTGCAACTGAAGACTCTGGAAATATATCATGGAATTTCATTTCTAAATTGAAATTTCACAACATATTTGAACCGTTACTTTCTCCGCTTGTGTTAGGAGAGGTAGTCTCCAACCTCTTATTTATACACGATCGTGTTTCATGTGTCTGTCTCTTAGCTATACCGGCTCATTCCAAATCATTCCAAAACTCCATTAGTTTATCCAAATTCCTTAGAGCTGGATTGCGAAACAAGTTTTCACAACATTAGATTAATCGTTCTTGAGACCTCATTCGTGATAGATTCCATGGCCATGAAGGAGAGAGAAGAGGCAATGTGGTATCTAATGCCTTGCCTAAGGGCACAATCGTAACAGCTCCAGCGGAGGCTCGAACTCCGGGCCTTTTTCGCACCTAAAGCAAATGCGCTACCACTGCGCTATTATGACTTCCACACTGTAGAAGAGGCAATGTGGAATTAAGTGGCTTGCCTAAGGACACCACAATCATGGTTTTCTCGAGGTTCTGAATTTTCGCGAGGTTCAAACTCGGAACCTCTCAGTTACAAGTCGGACACCATACCCATTACACCACGGAGGTTCCATTCCTCCCTTGTATAACTTTAAAAACAATTCCCTATTTTGAAAGCATACATGTAGCTAAATTCCCGGATCTGTCCAACAAAAGATTGATTAGATGTATTCCATTAGGAATGAGGTCCTGATCGAGATGCACATTGCCTCTTCTCTCTCCCTCATGGCGATGGATTCCATTAGGAATGAGGTCCTGATCGAGATGCACATTGCCTCTTCTCTCTCCCTCATGGCGATGGATTCCATTAGGAATGAGGTCCTGATCGAGATGCACATTGCCTCTTCTCTCTCCCTTATGGTGATGGATTCCATTAGGAATGAGGTCCTGATCGAGATGCACATTGCCTCTTCTCTCTCCCTCATGGCGATGGATTCCATTAGGAATGAGGTCCTGATCGAGATGCACATTGCCTCTTCTCTCTCCCTCATGGCGATGTATTCCATTAGGAATGAGGTCCTGATCGAGATGCACATTGCCTCTTCTCTCTCCCTCATGGCGATGGATTCCATTAGGAATGAGGTCCTGATCGAGATGCACATTGCCTCTTCTCTCTCCCTCATGGCGATGGATTCCATCAGGAATGAGGTCCTGATCGGGATGCACATTGCCTCTTCTCTCTCCCTTATGGCGATGGATTCCATCAGGAATGAGGTCCTGATCGGATGCACATTGCCTCTTCTCTCTCCCTCATGGCGATGTATTCCATTAGGAATGAGGTCCTGATCGGAATGCACATTGCCTCTTCTCTCTCCCTTATGGTGATGGATTCCATTAGGAATGAGGTCCTGATCGGAATGCACATTGCCTCTTCTCTCTCCCTCATGGCGATGTATTCCATTAGGAATGAGGTCTCACTGCACATTGCCTCTTCTCTCTCCCTCATGGCGATGGATTCCATTAGGAATGAGGTCCTGATCGGGATGCACATTGCCTCTTCTCTCTCCCTTATGGTGATGGATTCCATTAGGAATGAGGTCCTGATCGGAATGCACATTGCCTCTTCTCTCTCCCTCATGGCGATGGATTCCATTAGGAATGAGGTCCTGATCGGGATGCAAATTGCCTCTTCTCTCTCCCTCATGGCGATGGATTCCATCAGTAATGAGGTCTCACTGCACATTGCCTCTTCTCTCTCCCTCACGGCGATGTATTCCATTAGGAATGAGGTCCTGATCGGGATGCACATTGCCTCTTCTCTCTCCCTCATGGCGATGGATTCCATCAGGAATGAGGTCCTGATCGAGATGCACATTGCCTCTTCTCTCTCCCTCATGGCGATGGATTCCATTAGGAATGAGGTCTCGCTGCACATTGCCTCTTCTCTCTCCCTCATGGCGATGGATTCCATCAGGAATGCGGTCTCGCTGCACATTTCCTCTTCTCTCTCCCTCATGGCGATGGATTCCATCAGTAATGAGGTCTCACTGCACATTACCTCTTCTCTCTCCCTCATGGCGATGTATTCCATCAGTAATGAGGTCTCGCTGCACATTTCCTCTTCTCTCTCCCTCATGGCGATGGATTCCATCAGGAATGCGGTCTCTGCACATTGCCTCTTCTCTCTCCCTCATGGCGATGGATTCCATCAGTAATGAGGTCTCACTGCACATTACCTCTTCTCTCTCCCTCATGGAGATGGATTCCATCAGGAATGAGGTCTCACTGCACATTGCCTCTTCTCTCTCCCTCATGGTGATGGATTCCATCAGGAATGAGGTCACGCTGCACATTGCCTCTTCTCTCTCCCTCATGGCGATGGATTCCATCAGTAATGAGGTCTCGCTGCATAATGCCTCTTCTCTCTCCCTCATGGCGATGGATTCCATTAGGAACGAGGTCCTGATCGGGATGTACATTGCCTCTTCTCTCTCCCTCACGGCGATGGATTCCATTAGGAATGAGGTCCTGATCGGGATGCACATTGCCTCTTCTCTCTCCCTAATGGCGATGTATTCCATTAGGAATGAGGTCCTGATCGGGATGCACATTTCCTCTTCTCTCTCCCTCATGGCGATGTATTCCATTAGGAATGAGGTCCTGATCGGGATGCACATTTCCTCTTCTCTCTCCCTCATGGTGTTGGAGGTATGAGGTATTGTACATTTCCTCATTAAATTTAATCGGCTAAATACAGAATTCATTACTCAATCAGATTTCCATTGCCTGCTTAATGTGAATTTGTCAAAATAAAGCTATGTCCTTAACCAATATTAGAAACTGCTGCATCCTCCCAATATTTTCATAATTGTCGCAATCAATAAGCGACATATTCAGTTAATACAAAAGATGAATACAGTTAAACCTGTCTTAAGCAGCCAGCCAAGGGAATCACAGAAAGTGGCTGCTTAGCACAGGTGGCTGCTTAATAGAGGTCAAATGTATAATAAAATAACATAGTGGGAATCTTGAAACTGGCTGCTTAATACAGGTTAGCTGCTTAATAGAGGTGACCACTAACACAGTTTTGACTGTAGACCAATATCGCTTGAATTTCACAAGTCTTGAACGATAACACCGGCTCGACTGTAGACCAATATCGAATTAATTTCACCAGTCTTGAAAGATAACACTGGCTTGACTGTAGACCAATATCAAATTAATTTCACCAGTCTTGAACGATAACACTGGCTTGACTGTAGACGAATATCGAATTAATTTCACCAGTCTTGAACGATAACACTGGCTTGACTGTAGACCAATATCGAATTAATTTCACCAGTCTTGAACGATAACGCTGGCTTGACTGTAGACCAATATCGAATTAATTTCACCAGTCTTGAACGATAACGCTGGCTTGACTGTAGACCAATATCAAATTAATTTCACCAGTCTTGAACGATAACACTGGCTTGACTGTACACCAATATCGAATTAATTTCACCAGTCTTGGTGTCACGAAAACACTGGCTTAAATTTTTATTGGTTTCGACAGGACACTAGGGGAAACTGTAAAATAAATGAGTGTGTGATTGTGTAGATTGAACCCTTTATTGCTGAACAGAATTAAAGTATTACAAACTAGGATTTATTCCAGTCCAGATGAGTTCTTATGTCACAGTTAGCCAACCTCTCAACTTCAAATTATGCTAGACACAGTTTTGTTTGGTGAAAATTTAATGATAAACCCCCGAGGCCAACAGTTTGTAATCTATTTTCCCCGCATAATTATCGGCTCGACCGCTGTGACAGTGTAACCAAGTGTAAAGAAACATACAATACTATCATTATATTCAAATGATGTGGCTCGGATGAGAAATTTCCAGCACACTAAATTTCATTCATACTCCATTTTAAAAAAATAATCTAAATTCGAAGTCGACTGTATGCACACACGGAAATTAGTGGGTGTATATATGCAACTTTTATGCGGTTACACTTGCTTTGCTTGGCTTGTGATCGGCTATCAAAAAACCAACTGGTGTACAATTTCAATACGTGCAATAGCTGTACACTGTGTGTCGGTTACTACAGAATGTATCTGGTATATATCCAACACGGTGGCAACACCAAGTACACTTACTTACTTACATGTACCACCACCATCAGGGTTCCCGCTGCCGGTTGCCATTGCCGCACATTGCAAACAAAAAACAAACACTGGCGCTAAATTTGAATTGAATATTTGTGGCGAAACTTTTTTCTTTCTTTTTTGGTACAAAATATTTTATCAAAAATACATGGCTTCAAATATTTATCTGTGAACTATATGACTCTTAGTTGGCGCCAAGTCTTTCAAATTGACTCCATTTTTTTTCAATTGGCGACAGAAGTTGCGCAGACAAAAATTCAGACAGAAAGAACGCCCCGCCCCCCCTGTCTATAATACACAAGCAAACAGCAAGCAAAGGAGAGGACAATCATAAGCTATACAGCTTTCTGTCCAATTCCTTATATCAGTTGTTGTAAATAATCATGTATTGACAGAAAATAAATATGTTTAAACTAAGCAAACAGTCAATTCAACAGTTACTGTTAACCCATTCAACACCAAGTAACTGACATGGACTGTTCCTTGATATTATTAGACCAATAAATTAATAAGAAAATTACATTTGGACAAGTTCATTTATCAATATGGGTAATTTTGTCTAAAAATAGTAATATTACTGGCAAAAAGTGTAGATCCTGATGAGACGGCTCGTTACGAGCCGGCTCATCTGGATCTACACTTTTTATAAGCCTATTTAGAGGTCTGCAGTGCTGAAAGGGTTTTTCACAATTTCACCCGTTCTCCCCTTCCCCAATTTTAAATTTTGTTTTCTGTACAAAATATGGTTTCTAATTTTTCTTGGTTCGTGTTTTGAATTTAGAGTCGCGTCAACTAGAGCTTTGGTCATTATGCTGGTCGGGAGTTCCAGTTTTAAGCAATGGATATCCCAGGTGCCCCTCCCTGCACTGCTTCGGGCACAGTGGGGCACCCAGGTAGAACCACTGACTTTCCAAAACCCAGCTGAAAGAACCCAGGGTGGGATTAGACCAAAAAGGCATTTGTATATGGCAAAAGTACACCATGCCTGTGTAGAAACCCTATCCGAACCATAGTGCCCTTCCACGGGAGGTTTTTCCACAAAATACTGGATAAAAGTGAGGTGCATATATACACTGTAAATGGTGAACGATCGATTCGGGTAGAATATGCATGTCAAGGCATGTGTATATATCACATAAATCTACCTGGTTAATATTTCATTCCGATTGCATTTTCAAGTTCGTCTTATCTATATATATATAATATACAAACAAAATTCAACATATCTGTCGTCACACATTGACCCTTTGTATGCTACCGGCAGATCAAATCACTTTTGCAAACAGCATAGAGCCAGATCAGACGCGTTGTCTGATCAGGCTCTATTCTGTTTGTTATTTGGATAGTGGAGGATAGTGGATCTAAAACACTTAGCTTAATAGCAAACAACATAGATCCTGACGCCTTTTTTCAAACATGCAGTCATAACTTTAATTAACCCTTAGCCTGCCACAGAAATAACATTGCATTTGTAAACAACATAGATCCCTTAGCCTGCCACAGAAATAACATTGCATTTGCAAACAACATAGATCCCTTAGCCTGCCACAGAAATAACATTGCATTTGCAAACAACATAGATCCCTTAGCCTGCCACAGAAATAACATTGCATTTGCAAACAAACATAGATCCCTTAGCCTGCCACAGAAATAACATTGCATTTGAAAACAACATAGATCAATGCTGCTTGCTGATCAGGATCTATGTTGTTTGCTATTCAGCCAGGTGATTTAGCTCCACTATCCGAATAGCAAACAACAGAGAGCCTGATCAGCATGCAGCATTCTGTGCCGTCTGATCTAGCTCTACGATGTTTGCAAAATTGCGTTTAAGCCGCTCAATTTGAAATTGCTACCATCCTGTTTGAAATAATTATGATACAGACACTGTGCTTATAATGCAATTGTTTACGCCCGTGTTACTCATAGCTACAATGTGTCTAATTATTAAACACTTTTTTTTATTTAACCATATTTTATTGCAAATCAATAGTACATACGCATACAATATGTCATACACATAAAATACAATACATATCATGAAAATACAAATGGTTTGGGTCACAAGTTTTAACAACATTAGACAACGAACGGCCTGCACCAGAAACATTTGGCTTAATAGCAAACAACATAGATCCTGATCAGATGCTGCATTTTAAACTAATATTAAACACTTACAGGAGGATGTCACCCGGGCCGCCCTGACCATGTTACTTTTACCCTGTTTAAATTTTATCCAAGGGAGAACACTTAAATGGATTAACAGGGTTTTTGTCGCCAATTGAAAAAATTCTCGAGCCGATTTGAAAAACATGGAGCCAACACTACTACGAGCCATATAGTCCACAGATAAGTTTAAACTTTATTTATTTCACAACGATTGCGAAGCAAGTTCTAACAACTTATATTAATCACTCTCGTTGGCGCAGTTGAAAGCGTATATATGTGGTAATTCGTGTGGGAGGAAACCGAAGTACCCGGAGAAAACCCACCTGTACGATCTGGCGACAACCGTACCATCTCACATACTTCCCGGTCCGAGGATCGAACCTGGTTTGCATTGATGAGAAGCGAGCGTGTTAACCACTGTGCTAATCGGACAGATAAATATTTGACAAAACATGTTGCGCCAAAATAAATTAAACTAAAATATAGGTTGCGCCACATATTTTCGGCAATTCCCAAAAATTAGGGCAAGTATTCGTTTTTTGTCGCAATTTCCGTCACAGGATCGAACAAACGATGTGACATTAACGGTACTCTTGTGCCATTAACGGTACTCTTGTGCCATATTGATTCGCAACCTCGGTATTCATGTTCAAACATTTATCATAAACTTTCTCAATTACTCAAATTTGCTGTCATCTCATTTGATAATGTCTACCTGCCACAGGTCTCTCTCTGTGTCCTCGATCACATAGTGTCTAGCTCTAGGTAATAACCGTAATCACATGAAAGTAGCTTACACACAAGCTATCAATGGACCTATATACTGTAATCTACACACTACCTTATATACTCAGCCATAAGCTAAACTTTATTTGTTTATAAAACATGCTCTATAGTGGTCCATTGAATTTGACGTACCGTATGACTCGGTAGCACCCAAAAATTAAATAAAAACATTTTACATAACTTTTTATTTATTATTATTTTGGTTTGATTTATTTTGGGGGGTTTATCTTGACGCCACTAACCAATACAACATACATTAACCCTTTCCCTCATAGAAGCACCTCTTGACGCCACTAACCAATACAACATACATTAACCCTTTCCCTCATAGAAGCACCTCTTGACGCCACTAACCAATACACATACATTAACCCTTCCCTCATAGAGCACCTCTTGACGCCACTAACCAATACGACATACATTAACCCTTTCCCTCATAGAAGCACCTCTTGACGCCACTACCAATACAATACATTAACCCTTTCCCTCATAGAAGCACCTCTTGACGCCACTAACCAATACACATACATTAACCCTTTCCCTCATAGAAGCACCTCTTGACGCCACTAACCAATACAACATACATTAACCCTTTCCCTCATAGAAGCACCTCTTGACGCCACTAACCAATACAACATACATTAACCCTTTCCTCATAGAAGCACCTCTTGAGCCACTAACCAATACAACATACATTAACCCTTTCCCTCATAGAAGCACCTCTTGACGCCACTAACCAATACAACATACATTAACCCTTTCCCTCATAGAAGCACCTCTTGACGCCACTAACCAATACAACATACATTAACCCTTTCCCTCATAGAAGCACCTCTTGACGCCACTAACCAATACAACATACATTAACCCTTTCCCTCATAGAAGCACCTCTTGACGCCACTAACCAATACAACATACATTAACCCTTTCCCTCATAGAAGCACCTCTTGACGCCACTAACCAATACAACATACATTAACCCTTTCCCTCATAGAAGCACCTCTTGACGCCACTAACCAATACAACATACATTAACCCTTTCCCTCATAGAAGCACCTCTTGACGCCACTAACCAATACAACATACATTAACCCTTTCCCTCATAGAAGCACCTCTTGACGCCACTAACCAATACCATACATTAACCCTTTCCCTCATAG
Organism: Archivesica marissinica; assembly: GCA_014843695.1. NCBI lineage: Eukaryota > Metazoa > Mollusca > Bivalvia > Venerida > Vesicomyidae > Archivesica > Archivesica marissinica. The sequence continues at coordinate 43,433,647 of CM026392.1, read as the reverse complement.
AAGCACCTCTTGACGCCATAACCAATACAACTACATAACCCTTTCCCTCATAGAAGCACCTCTTGACGCCACAACCAACAACAACAAACCCCCCCAAACACCCACCCACAACCAAAACACATACATTAACCCTTTCCCTCATAGAAGCACCTCTTGACGCCACTAACCAATACAACATACATTAACCCTTCCCTCATAGAAGCACCTCTTGACGCCACTAACCAATACAACATACATTAACCCTTTCCCTCATAGAAGCACCTCTTGACGCCACTAACCAATACAACATACATTAACCCTTTCCCTCATAGAAGCACCTCTTGACGCCACTAACCAATACAACATACATTAACCCTTTCCCTCATAGAAGCACCTCTTGACGCCACTAACCAATACAACATACATTAACCCTTTCCCTCATAGAAGCACCTCTTGACGCCACTAACCAATACAACATACATTAACCCTTTCCCTCATAGAAGCACCTCTTGACGCCACTAACCAATACAACATACATTAACCCTTTCCCTCATAGAAGCACCTCTTGACGCCACTAACCAATACAACATACTTTAACCCTTTCCCTCATAGAGGCACCCATGTAGTAGCCAAACCAATGCTCATAAACCCTTTCCCTCATAGAAGCACCTCTTGACGCCACTAACCAATACAACATACATTAACCCTTTCCCTCATAGAAGCACCTCTTGACGCCACTAACCAATACAACATACATTAACCCTTTCCCTCATAGAAGCACCTCTTGACGCCACTAACCAATACAACATACATTAACCCTTTCCCTCATAGAAGCACCTCTTGACGCCACTAACCAATACAACATACATTAACCCTTTCCCTCATAGAAGCACCTCTTGACGCCACTAACCAATACAACATACATTAACCCTTTCCCTCATAGAAGCACCTCTTGACGCCATAACCAAACAACATACATTAACCCTTTCCCTCATAGAAGCACCTCTTGACCCATAACCAATACAACATACATTAACCCTTTCCCTCATAGAAGCACCTCTTGACGCCATAACCAATACAACATACATTAACCCTTTCCCTCATAGAAGCACCTCTTGACGCCACTAACCAATACAACATACATTAACCCTTTCCCTCATAGAAGCACCTCTTGACGCCACTAACCAATACAACATACATTAACCCTTTCCCTCATAGAAGCACCTCTTGACGCCACTAACCAATACAACATACTTTAACCCTTTCCCTCATAGAGGCACCCATGTAGTAGCCAAACCAATGCTCATAAACCCTTTCCCTCATAGAAGCACCTCTTGACGCCATTACCAATACAACATACATTAACCCTTTCCCTCATAGAAGCACCTCTTGACGCCACTAACAATACAACATACTTTAACCCTTTCCCTCATAGAGGCACCCATGTAGTAGCCAAACCAATGCTCATAAACCCTTTCCCTCATAGAAGCATCCTCTTGACGCCATTACCAATAAGACATACATTGACAATGTAGCAGCCAAACCAATGTTCATAATAAAGGCCAGAATCTCATGTAGTTCCAGTAATATCTATGGAGGTGGGATAGATATGGTGACTACTTATCGGCTACATTATAGCTAAATGGGTGTCGTTTGTATGGATATATAACAGTATATAACCCTTTCAACACCACAGGCCTCTAATCGGCTTACAAAAAAGTGTAGATACAGATGAGCCGGCTCGTGATGAGCAGTCTCATCAGGATCTGCACTTTTTGCAAGTAATATTAATATATTTAGAAAAAAAATGACCCATTTTGATGAATGAACTGATCCAAATGCAATTTTCTTATTAATTTATTGGTCTAAAAATATCATGGATCAGTCCATATCAGTTACTTGGTGTTGAATGGGTTAACCTAAATCTCTATGAAGGAAAGGGTTAAAGACACACCAACAGCTTTGGTAATGTGGCGACAATAAAGCTGTTATTTGTGGAGGAAGACCCTGGGGGTGCCCCTTGAGCATAATATATCTAGCATGGGCAGGCATCAGGGGAGGAAGACCCCGGGGTGCCCCTTGAGCATAATATATATAGCATGGGCAGGCATCAGGGGAGGAAGACCCCGGGGTGCCCCTTGAGCATAATATATCTAGCATGGGCAGGCATCAGGGGAGGAAGACCCCGCCCCTTGAGCATAATATATCTAGCATGGGCAGGCATCAGGGGAGGAAGACCCCGGGGTGCCCCTTGAGCATAATATATATAGCATGGGCAGGCATCAGGGGAGGAAGACCCCGGGGTGCCCCTTGAGCATAATATATCTAGCATGGGCGGGCATCAGGGGAGGAAGACCCCGCCCCTTGAGCATAATATATCTAGCATGGGCGGGCATCAGGGGAGGAAGACCCCGCCCCTTGAGCATAATATATCTAGCATGGGCGGGCATCAGGGGAGGAAGACCCCGGCCCCTTGAGCATAATATATCTAGCATGGGCAGGCATCAGGGAGGAAGACCCCGCCCCTTGAGCATAATATATATAGCATGGGCAGGCATCAGGGGAGGAAAACCCTGCCCCTTGAGCATAATATATCTAGGTATGGGCTGACATCAGGGGAGGAAAACCCTGGGGGGTGCCCCTCTGAGCATAATATATATAGCATGGGCAGGCATCAGGGGAGGAAGACCCCGGGGTGCCCCTTGAGCATAATATATCTAGCATGGGCAGGCATCAGGGGAGGAAAACCCCGGGGTGCCCCTCTGAGCATAATATATCTAGTATGGGCTGACATCAGGGGAGGAAGACCCCGGGGGTGCCCCTCTGAGCATAATATATCTAGCATGGGCTGGAACTGATGTTCTACTTGCAAGCTGGGTAGCTTCCTCATTAATATTGGACATGAACTTACAGCAGTGAGGGGCAAGCTATTTGAAGCCAACGACATTATCCACTCAAGACCATTGTTCTCCGTAGGGGGTCCATATAATTAAACTACCACCAAACATGCTTTTGATCCTCACAAGTCACGGTCATGTAAAATTTTACATAAGCTGGGAGTAGACCTACAGACAGCGAACTCTTTCACAATGGCGAGCTGTCATGAAATCTCCGCTTCGACTTTTGAATATTATTGCCACCCTGTAATTCAACCATACCCCTTTACAATACTATTGCTTTTCAATTGAATATTGCAATAAATTTCCATCACATTTGACAAATGACATTATTTCAAGCTAGATAACATGCCAAACAGGGAAGCATAGATAGATAGTTTCTAGTTATCAGCTAAACTTGTGTCAAACTTTCTTTTTGCCACGATAAACATCATTGATACAAAATAGCAATGTACATGTATTAATTTTGTTTGTTTGTTCGAGTTTTACGCCTGCATCTGCACCATTTTGGGCTATATCTTCGGCGGGCAGTTTACCTAACAGCACCTTTCCTGGGCAGGCTCCAGCGGTTAACCAGTACTTGGTGCACCAACCTCCGTAATAAGCTGCAAACTTGTTCATATAAATGAGACACGGCCTGAGCGGGACTTGAACCCGTGACCATCAGTGATGATAGGTTACAGTGGTATACGAGTCAGCGACTTTGACAACTCGACCACGGAGGTGCATAAATAAATAAACAAAATAACTTAATCTTCAAACAGGGTAACTCGATTCAAACAGGGCGATAGTAAATTTAGATGGGGTGGAGTCGCCCGTTTTAGCAACGTAGACAGAATTCTGGTAGGTAATGTGCACTGTAATGTAATACTATTAGGTGAAAGGAAGTCTGTGCAGCGAGTATGTGTTATAACACGTTTGTTTATTTCTTTTTTGTGTTTAACGTTGCACCAACAGCATAGGTCATACGGCGTCTCTCTAACTATTACCAGGGATCATTTTAGAGAGCGATATGGGCGAAATAGTCGCCCTAGGGGACCTTGACTTTGCCCTCTGGGGGTCCCACTTCTCCCAAAAAACCGTGACTTTGCCCTCTGGGGGCCCCACTTCTCCCTAAAAAATATAATTTTCATACAAAATTGTGGCCAGTAAGATACACTGGCCCATTATAAAGCACTCCTATTATAATGGTGTATTTAATGGTCACACTGTGCATTTTAACCATATTTTGTTGAAATTTATTAAATAACACCATTTAAGGACGCGAATGCACGCTTTCTCACTTCTCCCAAAAATTCTGACCTAGAATGAACCCCGATTACTGGTGGACAAAGACCCTGGATGGACCTCCAAGCACATAAGTGGAGCCACCGACATACCATACCGCATACCAGCTAGATACCTTCTTCACAAGAAATAATTTGACACCCTAAATGGGATTGACGACCGTAACAACATGACCACAGAAGCCTCTCGTATTGTAATCGGTTGATAATATAACGGGTCCGATTTAACAAATCATTTACAAAAATAATAGTTTCCCCTTTTTAAAATCATTTTGCATTAATATATTATGGAAAACGTAACGAAAATCACAAATTTTTATTTGAAAAAGAGATAAATCAAACAAAAGAAGGTTGTATGATATAATAATAATAATAAAGACTTTATGTAACGAGAGAACTCATTTGAAAAATTAAGTCAATCTACCATGAGGCACTCATAGGGGTATATTTTGAACTGTGGTCCAGGGACACGCTAGAGCTAGATAATTTAGTGCAATTTGAGACTCGGATCAGCCGGATTAATGTAACAGTAACTGGGGGTAGCGTGTAACACTAGCGTGTATCAAGTTTATCCCCGGTTGACAGCACCCCCCCCTCAAGTATGAAACATGCAGTCTAGCATTGTATCATACCGCTTAACATAAACCGCTTCATCAAACTTTTCCGTGCGCGAGTATGAATACTCGGCCGTTTTCACACTAACCTGAACCCATAACCTGTCAATCACGACTAAAGCCGCTTTTGCAAACGGCATAGAGCCAGATCACAGAGCGTGCCATCTGATCAGGCTCTATGCCGTTTGCTATTCCGATAGGGATAGTGGATCTAAAACACTTGGCTGAATAGCAAATAACATAGATCATGATCAGACGCCGCATTACGCTGCGGCTCATCTGGATCTATGTCGTTTGCACATTACATCCAATTTATTCGGGTTAACGACACAAACGACCTACTTTCAAGTTTCACAAAAAAAGACAAGGTCACACTGAATATACTGTTGTTTTTTTTTGCCCCTATGGTCATATAATGTAGGTCATACACATGTAGGTCATACACATGTAGGTCATACACATTTAGGTCATATAAATGTAGGTCATAGGTCATACACATGTAAGTCCTACACATGTAGGTCATATAAATGTAGGTCATATAAATGTAGGTCATATAAATGTAGGTCATACACATGTAGGTCATACACATGTAGGTCATACACATGTAGGTCATACACATTTAGGTCATATACATGTAGGTCCTATACATGTAGGTCCTATAAATGCAGTGTGTAATGTTGACATTACTTACTATAGTTTTATGACCAGAGCGCAAAAAATAAATTGTGTCTTGTGCCTTATTGGATCAAATTAGAGTTCACCAAATGCGCATTGGAAAGCAGTATTATCACGGCTGTCGCTAACCACGAATGATAATAGTTTTCTATGTTCAAGAGTAAAACATTATTCGATCATTCACTGAAACAAACAAATCTTTTGATTGTAGGCTGAAAAGTGTTTTTATGATAGAAAACGATGCATCTGCTAGATCGTCATGCTTAGGCGACCATACTGCCGTCACTTGAAGGCGCGAGTCCGAAATCGTTTCGCGTAGACAACATTTCAACATTCAGTGGCTAGGTAACACACATGTAAAGCTGTGAAAAATCAAATGTGCTATTCCACTCTTTTCAGGAGAATAACCCGTTTTATTTCACTGATAAATTGCTATATTTCATTGGAAAACACAAAATTATAATAGTCTATATTTATAGTCTATTTGGTTAGGCGACTATTAGCTTATAGGAGCACTATTTTGAAGGGCAGCCTTCCCCGGTCAGCTAACAAAACGAGTCATATACCAAAATATTTGTAAAGGTCTGAAGTTTGTCACACATACGGCATAAATGTGGCGTTCGGAGAAATCCAAGATGGCGTCCAAAATGGCTGTCATAAATTGATAGTCCACTTAAAGGACTATAAATGGTCCAGAAGTTTACATTTTGAATATACATTGTCAATTGGATTTTATGCCATTGTTCAAAGAAATTATTGTAATATTTATGAAAATTATGCAAATTTACTGAATAATTAATGAATTAGAGCCACAATAATTATGGATTTAGTGATACACCACAAACTTTCATAATATTTATATGAGTTTGAGGAAGTGAATTTATTCTAAATCATTGCCATAGGGACCTTGACTGCCCCCTGAGGACCTTGACATTTCCCCATGGGGACCCCTGAATAATGACTTTGCCCCCCCCCCTCCCTGGGGACCCAATTTTTTCCATAAAATAAAAAATAATTCATACAAAATCGTGACAAGTAAGCCACTTATTAAAGCTAGTGTGCGGTGGCCATTGTAGAGCACTCGTGCACAACGACCCCGGACCGTGCCCTAGCTTTCATATTTACATAATATTTACACGAGCTTGAGGAAGTGAATCTATTTCATATGATACAGACATGGCATAAACTTTCCAAAACACGTTTCTGTCATGTTTGTAATAATGAAACAGCACTTAAGCAATTACTAACTTCATTTAGGTATGTCGATAACATACAGTCGAATCTGTGTTAGTGGCCACGACGATTAGTTTATACAAATTTATTTTAGTTTGATTTGTGTTAGTTGTCACCTCCATTAGCCTATATAAATTTATTTTTTATTTTAGTTTGATGCAGTTCTTACAACTTATATTAATCACTCTCGAGACCTCGAAATCCATCGCTACGAAGGAGAGAGAAGAGGCAACGTGGAATTTAAATGTCTTGCCTAAGGGCACAATCGTAATGGCTCCAGCGGGGCTCGAACTTGGGCCTTTCGCACCTGAAGTGAATGCGCTACTACTGCGCTATCACAACCTTCATTAAGCAGCCAAACTGCATTAAGAGGCCAGTTTTCAGATTCCCATTATGTTACTTTGCTGTACATTTGACCTCTATTGAGCAGTCACCTGTGCTAAGTAGCCACTTTCTTTGATTCCATTGGCTGGCTGCTTAAAACAGGTTTGGCTGTACAAGTTCAAATAATTGCAGTAGTTCTTATTTCTAAATGAAAACTCGAGCAGTCTCGCTTTATCTAAGAATTATTCCATTGTGGAACACATTGCCCGCCACTGTTGTAAATGCCACAACTTGGATATAGGGACACTGACTTCGCCCCCTACCCCCATGGTGACCCCACTTCTCCCTAAAAAAAATATTTTCTTTTTAAATTTTCATACAAAATTGTGTCCAGTAAGATGGCCCCATTAGAAAGCACTATTTCTAGTGTGTGTTTTTACGTTTATTTATCGTCGCTACCGGTTGCCCATATGAGCGACGCCTCCTGAAGAGATTAGTTACTTTAAATTTGTGGACGATAGTGCAATGATACAGAGAGAGACCCATTCCAGAGTCTCCTCTGGTTCTTTTACGTGCACGGTGTAAAGCACCGACACGAGACCTCGGTTTAACGTCCGATCTGAAAGACTGTTAATTTTATTAGGGTCAGACGGGGGATCGAACCTGCGATCCCTGGATTACCAGTCCAGCGTGTTACCACTGGACTACATATCCGTCTGTATTTCTATTCAAATGTTATATCTAATGGTCACACTGTGTATTTTAACCCTATTTTGTTAACATTTATTAAATAACACCATTTAAGGATGCAATAATGCTTTCTCACTTCTCCCAAAAATTCTGACCTAGAATGAGTCCTGCAAAGGCGGTCAATAAAACGGTGTCATATTCGGAGTGGCAACAACTTTCCAAATGAACTCTGGCATTATTTCCCCCTTGCTGTCAAACTCTCTACACCAAAACACAAAGGGAGTCGTAATTGTTCAAGTCTCACACGTATTTTGCATTCGAGATTGAAACAGGAGCCGAAATATTGATCCAAATGTCCCGACTTAGAAACAAATACACACAATGATTTAGTATTTTGCCATGATAGTTATAGTAGAAACATTCAAAGAAGCATGTCCACAAATTTCATGGTTTCATTTTTTAATCAGAAGTGGACAAATTCCGCAGGGCTGGGGGTGTGGTCTGGGGTGGGGCCTCCTTGATTACTAATATGTTGTTTTATTATATATTTGTCATATTAAGTAGCCACCTGTTATTAAGCAGTCAATTTCCAGATTACCAATATGTTGTCTAATTATATATTTGTCATATTAAGCATCCACCTGTATTAAGCAGCCAGTTTCCAGATTACAAATATGTTGTTTTATTATACATTTGTCCTCTATTAAGCAACCACCTGTTATTAAGCAGCCACTTTCCAGATTACCAATATGTTGTCTAATTATATATTTGTCATATTAAGCATCCACCTGTATTAAGCAGCCACTTTCCAGATTACAAATATGTTGTTTTATTATACATTTATCCTCTATTAAGCAACCACCTGTTATTAAGCAGCCACTTTCCAGATTACAAATATGTTGTTTTATTATACATTTGTCCTCAATTAAGCAGCCACCTGTGCTATGCAGCCACTCTGTAGTTCCCTTGGCTAGCTGCTCAAAGACAGTTTTGACAGTACATTTGTAATTAGCAAAACATTCATATTTTCTTGGGAGTAAGTAGCCTGGCAAGTTACTGCTTGGTACATGTATATAATTCCGCAATCATTTAGTAATTGCGAGAGCAAAGAAACACATATATAAAATAACTAATTACAATGGCAGAGATTCCCCACCCCTATCCAAAAAAATAATTGCCACGGAGATAATGAGCTTTGTGCCTCATTTCATTGTAAATTACCAGGAATAAATGCATTAAAAATACTCCAGGGACTAGCAGATTAGGTAGGACAGACTTCAGTGTGTGGTCACAAAATAATATGGTAAAAATGTTTACACAGAAAAGACAAATCGAGCTTACAGTGACAACATTAGTACGAGGGTTGTCCGATTAGTGCAGTTAATCCATTCAACACCAAGTAACTGACATGGACTGGTCCATGATATTTTTAGACCAATAAATTAATAGAAAATTACATTTGGACCAGTTCATTTATCAACATGGGTAATTTTGTCTAAAAATAGTAACACAGTCAAACCTGCGTTAGTGGTCACCTCTATTAAGCAACCAACCTGTATTAAGCAGCCAGTTTTAAGATTCCCATTATGTTGTTTTGCTATACATTTGACCTCTATTAAGCAGCCACCTGTACTAAGCAGCCACTTGCTGTGATTCCCATGGCTGGCTGCTTAATACAGCCGGCTCATCTGGATCTACACTTTTTGTAAGCATATTTAGAGGTCGGTTGTCGTTGAAAGTTAAGTGTTAGCAGGCATTACTGATGTAACCTGTGTTCGATTCTCAGATCGGGAAGTATGCGAGATGGTACGGTGGTCTCCTCCGGGGGTACTCCGGTTTCCTCCAAAACGAATGACCATATTATACACTTTCATCCGCAACAACAAGAGTGATTAATATAAGTTGCTAACGCCTGTCGAGTAATCGCCAAATAAATAAAGTTTACCTATTAAAAAAAACCAAAACTTTTAAACTTTATATATTTTACAACGATTGCGAAGCAAGTTTTAACAACTTATATTAATCACTCTTGTTGGCGCGGATGAAAGCGTAAATGTGGTCATGCGTGTGGGAGGAAACCGGAGTACCCGTAGAAAACCCACCTGTCCGATCTGGCGACCACCGTACCATCTCACATACTTCCCGGTCCGAGGATCGAACCCGGGTTGCATTGGTGAGAGGCAAGCGTGTTAACCACTGCGCTAATCGGACAGCCAATTTACCTATTTGATTACTTTTATTAGGGCTAGCAACTGTAACCTGCCAGCTTCCATCCAATTCCGTAATTTCTATTGTTGTAATAGATTATATATCGACATTTTCACAGAAAAATAATTACGGTATGATGTGTGTGTTTTAAATTTATTCAACGTCGCTACCGGTTGCCCACATGAGCGACGCCTCCTGAAGAGATTAGTCATTTTAGATTTTCGGAGGATAGTGCAATGATACAGACAGAGACCCATTCCAGAGTCTCCTTTGGTATCTCTTACATACACGGTGTAGAGTACCGACACGAGACCTCGGCTAAAAGTCCCATCTGAAAAATTGTTTATTAACAAAATATCATTATGGTCCGATCGAGGTCTCCTCTGGTTCTTTTACGTACATGGTGTAAAGCATCACCACGAGACCTCGGCTTAAAGTCCCATATGAAATGTATTTAATATTATTAGGGTCTGACGGGGTATCAAACCTGCTATCCCTCGATTCGCAGTCCAACGTGTTGACCACTGCACTACTGATCCGGCTGTATAAATATGCTTAAGATGACAGTACTGTATAATTATAACAATATTAAATTGAGAAAAGTGGGCCAGATGACCAAAATTCAAAACACCAGATTTTAGTGTTTTCTTAACCCTTTACTTGATGATATAAGAGGCCAATAACTCTTGCTATCTCCATTATGCTGGGATAAGCAATAGGCACACTGCACTACGTACTCAATAATCAATATTTATGAGAATGGTGGCCACATGTCCAGGGCTTATCCTGCATTGTGTAGGGCAAAAACGTTTGGGATAAGGGAGAAGTAAGAAGGTGATATCATTTAATAAATATTAACACAATAGTTTTAAAATATGACCATTAAATACAACATTTAAAGGTACTGGACAAAATAATATATGAAAATTGAAAAAGTAAAAAAAAATGTTTGCCCATGTCGCCTAATAGAATGAGCCCTGATGTGGGAAGCGATAAGGATTTTGTATGGCGTTTATGTCCTAGCTTGAGCCCTGGATACATACATGTACTAGCTTGAGCCCTGGATCCAGCACATGTACTAGCTTGAGCCCTGGATCCAGCACATGTACTAGCTTGAGCCCTGGATTCAGCATACATACATGTACTAGCTTGAGCCCTGGATCCAGCACATGTACTAGCTTGAGCCCTGGATGCAGCACATGTACTAGCTTGAGCCCTGGATCCAGCACATGTACTAGCTTGAGCGCTGGATCCAGCACATGTACTAGCTTGAGCCCTGGATTCAGCATACATACATGTACTAGCTTGAGCCCTGGATCCAGCACATGTACTAGCTTGAGCCCTGGATCCAGCACATGTACTAGCTTGAGCCCTGGATACATACATGTACTAGCTTGAGCCCTGGATCCAGCACATGTACTAGCTTGAGCCCTGGATCCAGCACATGTACTAGCTTGAGCCCTGGATCCAGCACATGTACTAGCTTGAGCCCTGGATCACACATGTACTAGCTTGAGCCCTGGATCCAGCACATGTACTAGCTTGAGCCCTGGATCCAGCACATGTACTAGCTTGAGCCCTGGATTCAGCATACATACATGTACTAGCTTGAGCCCTGGATCCGCACATGTACTAGCTTGAGCCCTGGATCCGCACATGTACTAGCTTGAGCCCTGGATTCAGCACATGTACTAGCTTGAGCCCTGGATTCAGCATACATACATGTACTAGCTTGAGCCCTGGATTCAGCATATGTACTAGCTTGAGCCCTGGATTCAGCACATGTACTAGCTTGAGCCCTGGATCCAGCACATGTACTAGCTTGAGCCCTGGATCCAGCACATGTACTAGCTTGAGCCCTGGATCCAGCATATGTACTCGCTTGAGCCCTGGATCCAGCATATGTACTAGCTTGAGCCCTGGATCCAGCACATGTACTAGCTTGAGCCCTGGATCCAGCATATGTACTCGCTTGAGCCCTGGATCCAGCATATGTACTAGCTTGAGCCCTGGATCCAGCACATGACATGTACTCCGCCACCCTTGCATTTAAAATTTGAAATATGTATCATTTAACTTCATGAAAGCTAATAAATGTAATATAAACCAGTAATATACACTGCCCCCCAAAAACAATATCATATACACATCAAGCGTGTCACTTATTGACTACACAGCTGACCAAAACATTACATAATATTTAATATCTTTGTACCAAGAATTGTAGTCATAAAAAAATGCTTATAATGCCCTTGTGTGCATCTTCATGGTAATTTTTTCCAACATTTTAAGGGCTTTTAAGTGTATTATATCGTGCAGATGCAAAACTCGGGGTACATTGTATTTTAAAGTCTTAATTGTATGAAGACAGCCAATACTGTTCAGACATCGCAACAACCACAGTGGTCGCCAGGGATCATTCTATAATATGACATGGGCGAAATAGTCGCCATAGGGACCCTCACTTCGCCCTCTGTGGGCCCCACTTCTCCCTAAAAACATTTTTATTTACAATTTTCAGACAAAATATTATCAGGTAAGATACACTGGCCACTGTAAAGCACTCGTATTCAAATTTGTACATAATGGTCATATTGTGTATTTTGACCCTATTTAGATTGAAATTTATTAAATAATACCATTCTCCCAAAAAATGAGGATTTCGTTTGAGCACTGGGTCTCCCCAGAACAAAATTCAACGGTAAAGTACATGTAAATTGTAAGAAAAATAGTGGGCAATGAGCCACAGATGGTGGTGAGGGTCGGTGGACACATCACCGATATTGTTGGTTTAAAGATTTAGGTGCATTGTAGGAGCAAATAAGCGTACACTATTGCATCATAATCACTTTGGGCATATCATAATTCATTTTCTCAGCAAAATATGAAACTAATATTTAATTTACACAAAGAAACAAAATATATATTTTTAATCCTTAACCTGCAAGAATAAATTGGACGGAATGTGCAAACACCATAGATCCAGGTCAGCAACAGCATAACCCTGCCAACAATTTTGGGAATTTGCTGCAGGTGTGAACAGAACATAATTTGGAGACAGCTAACCCGAGATTGACAATGCCAAAAATGAAGTTTATTTTGCAAAATCATTTCCACCCCTAATCATCTTTTTGCCAATTTGTTTTTCCCCACAAAACACGGAAACGGCGACCTCAAGTGGGAACCCTGATCTAGTTCCTGGCTTTTTCTAGTTCCTGGCTTTGTCTAGTTCATAGCGTTTCATAACACTATATTGTAATTTGTTCGACATACGCTTGGATACGAATTGCATGTTGTCACAAAATTCGCAAACCAACTGAAGTTGCTGACAGTTCCAGCAAACCATCAGGTGAGACATATAAAACTGTTACAAGTACTGCAGTGGCAGCTTGAAGGGGATCGGGTAGTGCATTTATGTGGGCAAGCTTAGCATGCAGCCGTGCACCTTATAAATATAATTATAGCATTGACGTCGTTCACAAACAAATTCGGAAACAGGTGAAGTACGAAAACAGGGCGATTGTGGTTAATTAGTATTGGGAGGTCAGTATTTTGTGGCGGAGTGTAGACTTCCCTTGATAAGAATCAGTACTCGACTCTCCATGCTCCACATACGATTGAAACATATATCACCTTTAATCACTTGCCCTTAGTAGGGAGCAAACCCACAGCCCTTGCGATACTGATGAAAGGTGAGTTCTAGAGTGGTGGAACCATTGTTCGGCGTAAATCCCACATATAGTGGCAATATGTCATAAATGTTATATTTCGGGTTTTACGCCTGCATCAGCACTATTTTGGGCTATATTGCCGGCAGGCAGTTTACTGGCAGGCTCCAGCGGTTAACCAGTACTTGGGTGCACCAACCTCCGTAAGAAACTGCCAACTTTTTCATATAAATGAGACACGGCCTGAGTGGGGCTCGAACCCGTGACCATCAGTGATGATAGGTTACAGTGGTATACAAGTCAGCGACCGTAACCACTCGACCACGGAGGCGGACCATATAATGGCAAGTATAAAATGTTAACTGCACTTGCCGTACATGCATACAGGGTTCCCTCTGTCTGAATGTTTGTCTGTGCCACTTCTGTCGCCAATTGAAAAACACTGGAGCCAATTTAAAAATCTTTGAGCCAACTAAGAGCCATATAGTTCACAAATAAATATTTTAAGCCATGTATCTGACAAAACATGTGCCAAAAAACAAAAATTGCGCCAATTCACAAAATTTAGCGCCAATAGTTGTTTTTGTCACAATTGTCTCCGACAGCAGGAACCCTGGTATAATATTATTTTCTTAAGTCGTGAAAACAACTTTAAAAAAATTGTTGTCGATAGTTTTAGCTTCATCACGTGACCTTGCTGCTCAATTAAGTTATCGCAATGGCACCCGTTTATATGATGAACTCAAAGACTTCAGGGCACTTATGCACGGCGTATAGTCGTTTCTTAACATACCGCTGGTCGTAACATACCGAGGCATCCACACTTTTTCAGAACGAGGTAAAATAACGCCACCTATCATTCTTTACATTGGATCAGTGTTGACCCAGAAAGGTAAACATGTGTTGATAAACAAGAAATCATAAACTGTCAACGTAAGTGGTTCGAAAATTACTGATGCAAGATACTTACCTGAATATCAAGATCTATGCAAAATTACCCCACCCCATTATCTGATAAAATGCTCCAAATGTCCATAATATATATTTATGTTCATTCCAACTTTGTAAAATGGCGGTCTGCTACCTGGTATTTATGAATGAAGCTGTTTTGATCACGTGTTTAGGTTACTACGTAATTCCTGTAATACCAAATATGGGCATAATTTTAAGGTCCGAGACGCGCTTTTTCTACTGAATGATTATTTTTCAAAACAGATTTCCCACCAAAGTTAGTAATTTTTTATTAAAAACAAGTTGATGTTCATATCTATTGAACTTTCTTCCATGATGTACATCTATTGACATATGGTGATATAGCCAGATTCCCGCATTTTATTATTCATAAAAAGTAGGCCCATCGTGGGCCTAAGGCTGTTTGTTGTTTTCTGGTGGGAGATTAAAAAGATATTCATGTGTTATGTTAAAATGACAAATTTACTGCTAGACTTACATATTATACAGATTAAGGTCTCTATCAAATACTCACATAATTTTATTATGACTACCTTTGTATAAACCCACAAATCAGGGCATCGGCCATTTGCCGCGGTATGCTCGGAACTAATGACTACGTAACTGCTGACACGATGGCGCCAAAAACATGATAAACACAAGTGATTCCCAATAATATTTCTTCTTTGTGTATGTGTAATGTTGAAGTGGAGAAGTCATAAGATGATGCAAAATGAGTTTTAAATTCAGGTACATAATAGTATATCTGTAGTTTGGTTTTTAATAGCTAGTACCGCGATATACCCATAATGCATCCTACTTGTTATTTTTTTAAATTTATCCACCATTCAACTTGTTGAATATATCTTATTTTGATATAGTACATCATTGAATAAAAACATTTATTGAGCTTAATCAGAAATGGTATAGAAACTATTTTATGGGTTTAGGTGTAGATTTTTTAAAATTGGATAGCTACCGGAATTGCTCATACACCGTGTGACGGTGTCAGTTTCAGTGGAAATAATCCCAATGATTTGCTTGTTTATATTCGTCTGCTGGACAAGTCATGTGACAGTTGCGTCAGGCTACCGATACACACAACGGAATGTTATTGAACCAGGCTTCAACTCTGTCAGCAAAATTAGCCAGGACTATATAAATATTTTAAATACGGATGTAAATAGACAAATACGCTGAGCATAGGTTCCACCACTCTACAGTTCTAACA
The DNA here is from genome assembly GCA_014843695.1 of Archivesica marissinica. Taxonomy (NCBI): domain Eukaryota; kingdom Metazoa; phylum Mollusca; class Bivalvia; order Venerida; family Vesicomyidae; genus Archivesica; species Archivesica marissinica. The sequence continues at coordinate 43,417,891 of CM026392.1, read as the reverse complement.
ATGGTACGTTAGACCACTCGGCAATGGATGCTCTGACATATACACACATATATGTCTTTATATGACAGCAAAATTAATTGCACTTTCACGTTATACCATCTAATACTCTAAATACTCACACAAAATTAAATCATACCCCACCCACTTGTTTGACAGGTGTCAGAAACTTCCGGTTTGGATCAAACTTGTCAACTGTTCGATTACTTCATATGTTGTTGAATATTTATGGCCTGTATTGAACATATTATGGACAATACAAATATTGAAACGAAGAAATATCAATCTACAAATACTCATTACATCAGAGTATTTCTAGTATATGCAAATTTGTCTACAAAAGTGACCCACCTTCTTTGCCTTCACACCGCCATTTACAATCCCCCGAGACCTTTGACCTATTTGTTCTTAAATATAGTAACGGTGTTCATATTATGTTACAGTCGTATTAAAATATTTGATGGTATAACAGCACCAATTATTCTCAAGACTTGTAGGTAATACTAAACCAGTTCACGATATCCCCAAGTCATAGATTACTGTTATTCATGTTCAGAAATTATGATCTCGTGGCATGTGTGTGCTTAATTTGTTATTTAACCTTATGTTTAGTCTGTGAATCTGCAATGTCCCCAAATAAATCATTGAATAGACCGTTCTATCGTAGGTTTATCTGCGGGTCGGTTTTTTGCAGCATTGCATCCCTATATGAATGGTGCATCACTCTGTTGGTGATATCTGGGTCTTGGGTTCCGGGCGCGTAGCTAGGCTTACTCATGTACGCACGTGCGTAAGATTTATTTTGACAGTTCCTGAAAATGAAAATTAAATAAATGCGAAAAATACAATATAAACTGTATCGTAAGGGGGTAAGGTGCCAACATATATTGATTGTTTTTTTTTGTTTTTTTATTTATTTTTCCTTTTATAGCATACACAACATAATTGTCACATGTTAACACTATACATAGTACTTAATGAACATATACTTATAATTCTTATCTGTTTAATATGACTTTGTGCTGACAGTTACACATATTTCTTATTTCAAAATTCTTGCATCTGATTCATGGATGCCATAAAAGTTTTCCGTCATAAATGTGACACTCCCATGCTTGACGGATACATTTTTAAAGTATAAAAACATTCATGAAAAGGGGTTTTAGAATACATGGACAATGTTTAAAAAGATAACGTTATTAAAATTCCCAATGATCATAATGTCCCCAATTTAGCACTTTAATTTCAAATTGCGATGTGCAGTTCTCTTGCGACGGTTTAGATAGTTACTACAAATTAAAAAAAGACCATTTGAACATATGATAATTTACTTTATCATGCATTATTGCAATCTCCTTTTCAAGAGAAATTCTCATTTTCAAGTAGTTTAAGAACTGCTCAATGTTGGGAATATTTTTTCTGTATTTCATTTGAAATATAAATGATTTCATTAAAAAGATAATGAAATTTGTAATGTTGCTTTTTATTCCTTTTTCTAAGATCCCAAAGCTTATATTTTCTAAGTTGAAAGATACTGAGAAATTGTGGGTGCTAAGAAAATGCGTCAGTCTATTCCATAAACCTTGAATATGATTACACTCCCAAAAAAGATGTTCAATGCTTTCTATATGCATGTTGCAAAAATCACATAGGTTTGTGTTAGATATTTTCATTTTAAACAATAATTTATTTGTTGGTAAAATCCGCATTATATATTTATATTGAAAGCTTCTAATTTTTGTATCTATTGTAGCTCTAAATGGTTGTGTATATACTTTTTTCCAGTTTATGTTATTCATTTGTAAGTTATGTTCCCATTTTAACTCTGATTTTAATTCCGTTTTTTGTTTGTTATATATCTGTTTAGTATAGATTAGCTTGTTAGGTGTTTTAGAATTGCAGACTTTACTCAGTAAACTTTCCTTTTGTGAATGTATTATGCCTTCGTTTGTAAGTATTTTTTCAAATATGCTGGAATGCTGGTAATTAATTGATGAAACTTTAGGCAATCGTTGTTTTCTAGATCATATATATATATAAAATCTTCAAATGAGTAGAATTTGTTCTCTCTGTAGTCAAAAATATGTTCTAAATATTTGATTCCCCATTCTTAGAAGAAAAATGAACTATTTCCGTGTTTTATGTTAGAATGATTCCATATTATTTGCTTACCACCCACTTCACCTGAATTACCTTTTGCGCTATTCCATACAACGACAACATCCATAAGGAACGTGTTTGTTTTACATATAGTTTTAACATCTTTGTTGTCAATGTTACTTTCGAAAATTATTCATTGTAGAATGTATCCCAGAGATTATTATTTATGTTGGTGTTAAAACGTTTTACCCAACATGATTTGATTGAATTTATAAAACACCGAAGATCAACCATTTTAATGCCTCCATGTTCATAATCAAGTTGTAAAACTTCTCTTTTTATTTTTTCAGGTTTTCCATTCCATATAAAATTATACATGCTTTTTATTATTTCTTTTATTTTGTCCTCGGTGGGATTTGGTAGAACTGTTAATGGATATATAAGCTTTGGTAATGCAAATGTTTTTATCACAGTTACCTTTCCAAGTAACGTTAATTTTCTATGTTCCCATTGTTTGAGACAGTTCTTAAAACTATTTAGTTTTGGTATTAAATTCATTTCTACATTCATTTCAGTGTTGTTTGAGAATTGCATGCCTAATGTATTGGCAGACTCCGAAGTCCACTTAACCTTTTTATCCGGACATAGTTTAATATTCGTATTTGCTAATGTTCCAACCCTTAAAACTGTTGATTTGTTATAATTGAGTTTTAAACCTGATATATATCCGAAATTGGAGATTACATTTAAAAGTTTTCTCTCTGACCATTGTTAAAAAACATAGCGTCGTCTGCGAATAATGTCTGTTTAATTTCTTTTCCGTTAATTGTTACACCTTTTATAGAGTTATCTCTGTTTATATAGTTTGTTAATATTTCAGTACATAATATAAAGAGAAGAGATGATAGGGGACAGCCCTGTCTCACGCCCCTTCTTATAGGGAAAGGGTCAGAAAGATAACCATTATTTATGACTATACTACTTATATCATTATAAAAGAGTTTTACCCACTTTAAGAAGGAGTCCCCAAAATTCATATTATGTAAGACTCTGAATATGAAAGAGTGGTCTAAACTGTCAAAAGCCTTTTCGAAATCGGCGAACAATAGCAATCCTGGTTTCTGATTAACCTGTATATATTGATTGTTGCTGATGTTCATAGTAGGTAAAAGTCACCTGAGACCATATAGTGGGATAAAAAAACTGGGTGAAGCATGCCTCCGGACCATCTAGGTTGGTGCGTAATCCATATTTAGGCCTAGCTACGCGCCTGGGTTCGGGTTAATGCGTGATGGGCCCGAACAGCGGGTTGAATTATGGGTGTATTAGTGCTTTAATTAATGCCGTTTCTATTGTTAAACAATTGTAGGTTTGTCTGCAGGTCGGTTTTTTTGTGTAGCATTACAACCCTATATTAATGGTGCTTCACTTTGTTGGTGATATCTGGGTCTTGGGTTCGAGTTATTGCGTGATGGTCCCGAGCAGCGGGTTGAATTATGGGTGTATTCGTGCTTTAATTAATGCAGTTTCTATTGTTAAACAATTGTAGGTTTGTCTGCAGGTCGGTTTTTTGTGTGTAGAATTGCAACCCTATATTAATGGTGTTTCACTTTGTTGGTGATATCTGGGTCTTGGGGGTTCGGGTTATTGCGTGATGGGTCCGAACAGCGGGTGGACTTATGGGTGCATTCGTGCTTTAATTAATGCAGTTTCTATTGTTAAACAATTGTAGGTTTTTCTGCAGGTCGCTTTTTTTTGTTGAAGCATTGCAACCCTATATTAATGGTGCATCCCTTTGTTGGTGATATCTGGGTCTTGGGTTCGGATTATTGTGTGATGGGCCCGAACAGCGGGTGGATTTGTTGGTGGATTCGTGCTTTAATTTAATTAATGCACTTTCTATTGTTTGTTCTTTCTTTTCTTGTCATGGTGCGGGCCGCTTTCTAATGTTGTTAACACTTCTGGCCCGAACGTTTTGTATTACCAGGCTATATGTGTGTACCTTATGTTTTGTATGTTATATCATTGTTTTATTATTTGTCTTAAAAATAAGTTTGTTTAATGTCGTTACCGGTTTCCCATTTGAGCGACGGTTAGCTTACTTAAGAACACCTTTCCTGGGCAGGCTCCAGCTGTTAAACCAGTACTTGGTGCACCAACCTCGGTAAGAAACTGCCAACTGTTTGTATATAAAGAGACCCAGTCTGAGCGGGACTCGAACCAGTGAACATCAGTGAGTTGCGAAACAACACCTTTCATGGACAAGCGCCAGTGGTTCAACAAGTACTTGGTGCACCAAACTCCGTAAGAAACGGCCACCTTTTTCATATAAAGAGACACGGTCTGAGCGGGGCTCGAACCCGTAACCACCAGTGATGATAGGTAACAGTGGTATACAAGTCAGCGACCTTAACGACTCGGCCACGTAGGCGGACTTGTATCTTGTCAGATTACAACATGACTCCTACTCTGTATTGCTTTTCTATCGACTTATTTGTGGTACACACCTATATACGGCATCTCAATACAAACGACTGTGTTGTCTTCTCTTCGTCAGGTTCGATCCCCCATTTGACCCTAATATATAATTAACTGTATTTCAGATGGGACTTTAATCAGAGGTCTCGTGTCGATGCTTTACACCATACACGTAAAAGAACTCTGGAATGGGTCTATGTCTGTATCATTGCACTATCCTCGCAACAATCTAAAATCACTAATCTCTTCAATATATGTAAATAGTGTGCAAAAACAGCTGTTTTGCACACGATACTAAGTATTATGATTGTCTAATGTATATATTATAAATAGAAATGATCGTACTATATTTCTGCAATATTCGCGCCTAAAATCAACAAGTTATTTTGGCGCGCATAAAGATGATTACATGAGAAATTAATTTGTGTATCGTTAATTTATCTTACCGCGAGGCTGATGTACGTACATATTATCTCACCGCGGGAGATTATGTAATAGTTGTCGGTTTCTTTTGATGAGGCGCCAATATGTCTGGCTGTTTCGTTAAAGTTACGATTTTGATTGCGTAAGGTAACAGGTGGTCAGTGCCACGCTGTCTGACTTAAATGTATATAATTCCGAGTAATTGTGAAGAGAAATTAGAACACAAAAGGCTGTCCTTATGCAAGGATTGATTGTGTATCTCAAATAGAAAACAATTACTGTTTCTATGATACTAAAGACGAGATGTCTTCAGTATATTAATTTAATATACTTATAAAACGAACTATAAACTGTACTTAAGTGTTACGGACACATTGGGTAGCGATGGATTGAGTAGCACCGTATTGCTTGAATAGAATACGTGATTGCTAATATAACAGACGAGATGTCTTCAGTATATTAATTTAATATACTTATAAAACGAAATATAAACTGAACTTAAGTGTTACGGACACATTGGGTAGCGGTGGATTAAGTAGCACCGTATGTCTTGAATAGAATACGTGATAGCTAAGATAAAAGACGAGAGGTCATCTGTATATTAATTTAATATACTTATAAAACGAACTATAAACTGAACTTAAGTGTTACGGACACATTGGGTAGCGGTGGATTAAGTAGCACCGTATGTCTTGAATAGAATACGTGATAGCTAAGACTAAAGACGAGATGTCATCTGTATATTAATTTAATATACTTATATAACGAACTATAAATTGAACTTAAGTGTTACTGACACATTGAATAGCGATGGATTAAATAGCACCGTATAACTTGAATAGAATACGTGATAAATAATATGATATAGATAAGAGATACAAATTATCTCTAAAATATAGCGGTAATAAATTGATACCAGAACAGTTCGGTGAGATATTGAATTTATCAAGAGACACGAGCGGCTGATCAAATTAGACAGTCTAATTGAGATATCCTTGATTGTATATTGAAGATTAAAAATGTAATCCAATTATCGACAAGGCGGTGATCTAATAAAGACACTAGACATTAATGAGGCTTGAAGTGATTATGATATAGATAAGAGATCATAGATTCACGAGACGTGAATATACGAAATAGGAGAATATACCAGACGACCAGTAAAATAGATAGAAAAGAACATTGTGTTACGTTGTTATTGTATTGATAGAGAAATGAAATATACCCCTAGACACCCGACCAGAGAGTTTATATAGCTTAAACCTTGGAAAGAGCCGTAAATAGACCAGACGTAGATAAGAGCCGACGAGGGGGGACGCCACAATAGTTGCAATGGCTTCACAATGTGTCTGTATCGGATCAGTGGTCCAGAGCTTAACACGTGGGACTTGTAATCCAGGTGTGCAGTGGCATGGAATTAGGTATGCGTACATTTGCTGATGCCGTTAGAGAATTGGAAGACAGGGATACTGGAAGTCGTAGTGTCTGAAAACCAAGCAATTACGGAAGATAACAAAATCAGAGACGAGATACATGAAGAGACCATGCTTGAAGAAGGATGTGTCGAATATACGAACATCCCGATAAGGAAAATGAGTTTGGTTCTGCATTTGGAATCACGAGAATCTACTGTTGCTGCCAGTTTCACAAAATGTAAGTATTAAATAACATGGATATCCGATTAGCGCAGTGGTTCGGGCGTTCGCTTCTTATCAATGCAACCCGGGTTCAATCCTCGGACCGGGAAGTATGAGAGATGGTACGATGGTTGCCAGATCGGACAGGTTGAGTTGCTCCGGGTACTCCGGTTCCCTCCCACACGAATTACCACATTTACGCTTTCATCCGCGCCAACGAGAGTGATTAATATAAGTTGTTAAAACTTGCTTCGCAATCTTGTAAAATAAATAAAGTTTAAATTTAAATAACAAAGCTGTTTATCATATTTACACGCAACCTTAGTTGTGGCTTATTTTTTAAAAAGTTGGGAATGTTAACCCGTGTTTAATATATCCTTTTCACATCTGTTGGACGTTTTCTAAGAACAGACTATTTTCTTAAATGAAATGGAAGAATCTCATCGTTTAACTTTATTTAAATATATTCTTACTTCTAGAAAAAAACACCAGTCTTGGCATAACTATTATTTACACCTTTCCTGGGCAGGCTCGTGCGGTTAACCAGTACTTGGGTGCACCAACCTCCGTAAGAAACGGCCAACTTGTTCATATAAATGAGATACGGCCTGAGCGGGGCTCGAACCCGTGACCATCAGTGATGATAGGTTACAGTGGTATGCAAGTCAGCGACCTTAACCACTCGACCACGGAGGCGGACTCATACCATGCACTACAAAGGAGTCACGTCGCATGAAAACGAATGTTTAATGCTTAATACATGTGTTGGTTGCTTAATAGAGGTGGCAAATAACACTGTGTGTCAATTATTTTACACAGTTATGCTACGGGTCAATATCTAGTGCCTCTTATTGTGCTATGTACATATTTGTTTGTTTGTATTGTTTTGGGGGTTAAAGTCACACAAACAACGTAGGTCCTATTAATAGCAACTCTACATCTATCATTGGTGAGGCACGGACGGGCACCCTGGTAGAACAACCAACCTACAGAAAGTCAGCTGGATAGCTTCCTCACTTGAAATAATTCGACATCGACCCTCCATTGTATTCGAACCTACAGCGGTGATGGGTAATTGATTTGAAGTCAGATACTTTACAACCCGGCCTCGGAGGCCCCTATTATTATTGAGAGGGTCATAGGAGAGAGGTACATGGCTTTTGTTGGCTTATAGATAACATTTCAAGAACCTGTTGGCATACTTAATTGATACGGGTATCAAAGATAAAATGAAATATTCGTACAGCTGCCCCATAAACAGAACAGATTAATTTGCCGTTACTCCAGCATGGCACGTATGCAACACTAACGATGCACATGGTCATGCAGCTCTTACATGCAGGCGCGTAGCTAAGCGTGCGTAAGATTTATTTTGACAGTTCCTGAAAATGAAAATTAAATACATGCGAAAAATGCAATACAAACTGGATCGTAAGGAGGTAAGGGGGGACACTGACATTGGTCATTTACAAGAAATCAGACATGAACGAAATGCCAACATATATTGATTGTAGCTGATGTTCATAGTAGGCAAAAGAGTCTATATAGCGGGGGAAAAATCTCCGGTTTGGGCATGCCCAGGACCCCGCCCCCTAGAATGGTAAGTAATCCATATTTAGGCCTAGCTAAGCGCCCGACATGTAACATTGGTTGACTTCACATGGGTCTCGAGAGCGAAATAGATGCACCCGGAATCCACAAGGCGTTCTCGTTTCCAATACTAGTGACGAGATCCAATATGGCGACAAAAAGGTTAGAAATCATTGTTATCCAATGTTTACATCATCGGGCGGATAGGCCGTTCACCCACACACTGGTTCACTGCGCATGCGCGCGATACTTATTTTTAGAATTGTCATGTCTCGTCCATCTATCATACTTCCACGTGAAGTCGCCGACATATATTTTACTCAAGGAAGTCACGGAACTATGCCTAGTTAACTTTGAAAAGCTTTATATGACTTGATGACGGCTTCTGTAGTGAGCTTGTGGCAGTCCTGGCTTTGGAAATGGCAGATTTTAGCCACTATCCTCAGAATGTCATGTTTGTTTGTTCGCGCTTTACGCAAACATCAGCACCATCTTAGGCTATATCGACGGCAGGCAGCTTAACTAACAACATTTCCTGCTCAGGCTCCAGCGGTTATCCAGTACTTGGTCCGCCAACCTCCGTAAGAAACTTTTTCATATAAAGAGACATACTTGAGCGGAGCTCGAACCGGTGACCATCAGTGTTGCTAGGTTACAGTGGAATACAAGTCAGCGACCTTAACCACGACCACGGAGTCGGGCTCAGCAAAGGTCATAGCAATTTTCTGCAATCTCAAACTTCTGATTGGTTCAGCTGAGAGTAAATTTCAGGATCAACTAATCATATTGATCAACTTGAACTTGAGAGTATTTGATCTGAGAAAGGTTTAGTTTATACAGATTTATTTCAGCTCGATTGCGAAACATGTTATTACAACTTATATTAATCACTCTCGAGACCTCATTCCTGATGGAATACATCGCCACTAGGGAGAGAGAAGAGTCAACGTGGAATTTTAAATGCCTTGCCTAAAGGCACAATCGTAACGGCTCCAGCGGGGCTCGAACTCCAGACCTTTCGCACCTGAAGTGAACGCGCACCCACTGCGCTATCGCGACTTCCTAAGAAAGGTTTTATAACCAGGTGATACCAGTTCCCCATACACACGCGAGCTTAATGACTTCCAGTGGAGTAAACATGTCGCGAAGAGGTACACTATCCTTCACGGGTGTGAAAACGGCGATTAGTGACGTAGTTTTTGCCAGTACAGATGAACTACGTTACGTATTGTTTATAGACCGGTCATCACAGGTAACAGTCGAAAGTTCAAAGATAATGCTATCCACATGTCTGCCTCTGGATGCTCTCGGTCAGGGTTGTATCACAAGTCTGGTGCTCACATTATTACACGCTATCGTGAAACATGTATACAGTCAAACCTGTGTCAGTGGTCGCCTCTATTAAGCAACCAATCTGTATTAAGCAGCCAGTTTACATATTCCCAATATGTTGTTTTATTATACAGTTCACCTCTATTAAGCAGCCACCTGTGCTGTGCTAAGCAGCCACTTTCTGTGATTCCCCTGGCTGGCTGCTTACGACAGGTTTAACTGTAGATCTTAGTATTAAATTGTTATACATATGTACGGTAATCGCTGGTCTTTTTTGGCATGCATTTATTTATCACAGATCTAGTCGCCCCCTCCCCTCCTGGATAATTGGGAACTACGCCTCCAGAAGTTTTGTCATTTTATATTTCGACATAACCGACTTTGACATAGACTGTACATATCATAGTTTAAGATACAGACGACGCTACATGTACAGAAGCATTCCTGGTTCTTTTACCGGGTTCCAGTCTGTCGATTTTTCACTTTTTAACGTCTGGCAAACAAAATGATATTATGAGAAACTCAATACGGCACAATAAATGGTCTCCGTGTTAAACATATATTTATTTGACTGACCAGGCACAATATATCGACGCCTGCTCCCTGACTACTTGTCCGGTGTATTCAACCGATACACGAGACCTCGGTTTATAGACCACCTGAAATACTTATTATTATAATGGTCTGGCGGGGGATCGAACTCTCGAAACCTGGATTCGTAGCTGAACATGTTAATCACTGAACCACTGACTCGTCAATCACGAACTAGTGGATAGTTGGTAGGATTGGGGATATAGAGAATATTTGTGCGTGTTGTTTACGTTTATTTATCGTCGCTACCGGTTGTCCATATGAGCGATGCCGCCTGAAGAATTTAGTCATTTTAGATGTTTGGAGGATAGTGCAATGATACAGACAGAGTCATTCCAGAGTCTCCTCTGGTTCTTTTACGTGCACGGTGTAAGCACCGATACGAGACCTCGGTTTAACGTCCCATCTGAAAGATTGTTAATTTTATTAGGGTCAGACGGGAGATCGAACCTGCGATCCATGGATTACCAGTTCAGAATATTTGTGTTTATTAGTGTAGGATTTTATATCCATCTCGTGATCATCGAACTATGTATTCCTACTCGTGTGCGTTACCGCACAACCACTTATGTTAGTATGAGCGTCCGTAATAAGAAATAGTTCCGGTATCATTTTCAAGTTAGTTTCTGTTTGCTGTCAAAATTAAAAACTACAGACAAATCAAATTCATGATAAAATATTACTTTATAATTAACTGTTCATGATTTTCAGAAAGTAGCTAAAATACATCCAACCGCGGAGGATTACGCGGAGGAATACGAAACTCAAGACTCGACCGAGAGCATGCCATTATTTCACTGTTTCAAAACAGTGAACGATAGCATTTTGTTTCACTGAGAAAACTCAACCATTCAAAGCAACCTAATCTGGGTGGACGATGTGTTTTTTCTCATTCCAATTGACACACATGACAAACACACATAGGGCCTACATGCATACATATACATTATACACACAGTGGCGTAGCCAGGATTTTATTTTGGGGGGCCATACTGACCGAATGTCCGTCGTAGCCGGACGATCGAGTGCGGCGTAGCCGCGCGAGGTATAAAGGGGGGTTAGGGGGGTTCTCCCCCCTGAAAACTTTGGAAACTAGATTACCGGAGAAGCGATCTGGAGGTGTTTCCGAATCAGAATCATACTCATGTCATGACATTTCACAACAAAAATGGAAAATCAAATAATCAGGACACACTACAAGCTCACAAATAGCAATATCCCCTTATCCTTGAACGTTCATGAGCAATTGAGAACAAGTCCTATATATATACTTATACTAAGTCGCTCTTTATATTCCTGATCAACTTTAAATTTTCGTGAAAAGATGCATAATTATTTTACTATGACTACAGTCCAAATGCATAGTACCTGAATTGAGAGTATCATGAGTATGCGTGGTTAATTTCACAATTCATATAAGTGATTCACCTGAGAAAGATCACAATGTTTTAACCGCGTTAAAAATCACTTGAAAACTAATCGACGGTTGGTTCGGCCGAATTCATCAATAACGTCGCTATGAATATGTGAAATGTCCTTGTTGATATAAAGATGGGCTAGGCCATTCAGTCTCTCTTCGTGCATGGTGGACCGCAGATATGATTTTATCAATTTCAGAGCACTGAATGAGCGTTCACCTGTTGTGGTGGTCATCGGTAGAGTTGCGAAAATTCGCAGCAGAGTCTCGATGATGGGATAAGTCCCGAGAGTCGCCGCAACCGCCACGGCATCCACGACTCTTTTCGGAATCTCGATGGAATCACGGGTGGTCACCTGTCGGGCCCAGTACGCCTTCCAACGCATTACTTCCGCGTTCAGACACTCTATTGCTCCTGGAAGGAATGGGTGGTATAACTGGGCGGCTTCGAGGAGGTCGCCTGCGGCGTAATCATTGCAGTATGCTGGAAGTAGCAAACTGAGCACATAGGCTTTGGCACCGTGCAATCTGAATCGCTCATCGAGCTGGCTTATGCAGACGTCGAGATACGGGATGAAAATCGAACGTCTGTAATAAACTTCTGGCGTGTCGGCCGGATGATTGGACCTCTGCGTCTGCCTGCCGGTCATTCTGGGCACGGTTATCTCTTCACCAAACAATCCTTGTGCACGTCCGAAAATGTCCCCGAAGACTTGGTCGTCCGATCTCATCTGTTGCAGGACTTTGGCACAGTCCTGGACACTGTCCACTGCATGGTGAATGTCTTGAGCCTCGGCCTGAAGCTTCACCGATAGTGGCTTCGTAATATCCAGCACCGAGAGGAGTACCTCTAGGGCAACCAAGAAGGTGCCATTGTCTATTGCTGAAGAGAATATTAGCGCCTTACCGACGCAATCAGCACGCGGCCATAGGCTTATGTTCTGTAGGGACACTTTGATAGCCGGTAACAGCTCTTTGAAGATCCGCACGGCTTCCTGGCGCTCCACCCATCTGGTGGTACAGTGGAGCTTCAGACGTGAATGGGCGGTCTCACTACACTCCTTCTGGATAGCTGCTTCAAGATTCAATACTCTCTTATTAGAGTCACAGAAAAACACAGCAATTTCATGCATAAGCGTCACTGCCGTACGAATTTCTGGTACCTCCCCTGCCTTCATTAGACATAGATTTAGCGAATGCGATAGGCAATGGGTGTAACTAGCAGACGGGCATTGCCCCCGCACGTGCTTCTGAACACCATTTTTATGTCCCGACATTGCTGCGGCTCCATCATATCCCTGTCCAACCATATTGGGAGGGGTCAGAAAATTTGTGAAATTTGTGAAAGTTTCAATTGCCCGAGATGCAATCTGCGGCTATTTTAGACGCCGTAAGAAGTAGTTGTATTATGTAGTATTGGTCTTGCCTGGCCCTGAGGGGGGGGGGGGCATGGCCCAATGGCCCCCCTAAATACGCTACTGTATACACACATACTAGTTTTACGGATTAGTGTTTAAAAAAACATAAGTATTATATATAATTATACCATTTATATCGCATACGTGCACATCAAATAAACATTATTTTAATGTAGTAATATGCAATTATATATGTAGTTTTGAAAAGTGGAAATCTAATTTCTAAATAAAGGAGAACGTATGAAATGACGTAACAGTAGGCTAGTATGTTAGAGACGAATCCGTTCCGACTTCCTCATAGTCCGGGGGCAGAGATGGTTGACCCTGCATTGTTGTATTAAGTTTTTTTTACTGTTGATTTTGGTAGCCAAGGGTCTCTATTTTCAGAAACTGCTTGATGACATGTCACCTTTGAGCAATTTGAGAAATTCAAGATGGCGTCCAAGATGGCCGCCATTACATATAAATGACCATAACTCCCTACCTGTTCATCATAGGAAGGTGATTTTTGTCTCTATACCTAGGTTTTAGGGGTCAAGCTATCCATTAGAACTAAGTATTATGTTAATATCGTATTACATAATAGTAATTTCCAAGATGGCTGCCAAGATGGCCGCCGTAACACTAAAACTGGCATATATACTATTTACTCCAAATTAGTCGTGAAGGTGTCTATCCCTGAGTATTTTGGAGACACATCTATCTGTATCAGATCAAAGTTCATATACTGATGATGTCATCTACAAATCCAAGATGGCTGCCAGTTTACAAGCACTGGTATATCTTCTATACTATTCAATCTTGGTGGAAAATATGAAAAGGTAAACGACCACAGGTGTTATATTATAACAAATGTTCTTTAATTGTAAATCTGAATTCTCACAGACTACCAAAAGCATATTATACAATTCATAATTAAGGATGGCTACCACTTTACCAAATAATCTACACTGTTGTACATTGTGTTGCCCATGTGCATCACAAAGACATGCAATCAGCTATGATGTCAGGTCACAGCAACCCTGATTATAGCAGGCGCAAAATATTGTGCATTTCATGTTTGCAGAGTTGCAACTACAAGCACGTGAACTGCATGGAGTAGTACTGTGGCATCCACATTTTATTAGACGTAGTACCATCTCTGGGGCTAGTTCGACTTCATCAGGTAGGGTGACTGGTTGAAGGGACTTGTTTTGGTCATCCTTTACCCAACCATATTCCGTTGAGTCCAACTCGGGTGGATTCTGCGCTTCCAGTGACCGCCATACTAAAGCCTGATAGTGAGCTCTTTTAACATTCTCTTTGAATGCCTCAGTTGTTGGTGGCAAGGTACACAACTTCGGTGTTGATGACCCTTTGCCTGTTTGTGACAGCCATACCTTTAACCTTGTCTCTGACATTGTACCACAGTCTGTTTGTCCATAGCACGCGGAAATGAAGGAGGTAGCCTGTTGAATAACGGATTCCATAGAATGCCCTGGTGCACCCAACAAGTTAAGTGAGTGCCCCGATCGAAGTGTTTTGAGTACAGTAGCCTTTCCAATTTTAAAATAGGAGGCGACGGTGTCACAGCCAGAAAGTGTATGTGCCGGGAGTATTCCTTCGACTATCTGACAATGCTTCTGCACAGTTTTGCCTATATCAAGCACCGCCCTTCCTTTGATGGGGGACTCCATCAATACAACATTCTTGAGATTTGCCATGTGATGATAATGCAGCAACAGTACAAAGACGTCAGTGTCATCGGCAACAACAGTGATTTTGCTTTCTGCATTTTCCGCGGCACAACTCAAGACCTGTTGGACAATGACGTTATCTGCTTCTTCGTGTGAAGTTGACAGATCTGCCCGTGAGATGACAACTCCACCTTCACTGATTTCGATTGGCACCGGATCTGCTCCTGTTACCATTAACTTGTGATGTTGTGTGTTGTCCTCATGAAACTTCTTATCCTGGACAAAATCATCAACTATCAGTTGCATCAGTTGCTTCTTGTTTTTGGAAGAGGTTAGTAGAATCTTCTGCGCTGGAAGTTTACTGTTGACTTGCAAATGATGAGCCCTACTGACACCAGTTGCCCTAGATCCTCTGGTAACACTCTTCGTGCTGTAATCATAATATCTGTCAAATATCAGATACACGTCCTGGACCCGTAACCTTTTTCCTATGGCATATTTGAAGTTCGCTATATAGTCTTTCACAGACCCATCAGCAGGCCAAGGAACTACCCAAAGTATTGCTGAGCCATCGAGTACACTAACATTTGCACCACCAGCAACTCTATCAGACACCTCAACTTGGAGAATTTTCTTCAAGGTAGATTTAGATTTCGCAATCCTCATATCTCCAGTATCATCAAACATGGACGTTGGAACTGGCGCAAGTTCATGACCAAGCACATCCTTAATGTCAATGTCCCGCCCACTAACCTGTAGGTCAATCACCCTTGCGTAAATCAAATTGGTATCAAATACTTTCACAGCTCCGACCTTCACATGCTTCCTTGCATGATCCATAGTAACAACCTTTTTCGTGATGGTTTCATAAAGTCCCTGCGGTCACCGACTTTCGAAAACTGTCATTTGTTCAGTCCCGATTGTGACAGCATTGTGGACATTGACTTCAGTTGAACCAATCTGGCCGCTAACTACATTGACTATACCACTGGGGTGTGCCGCAGAATCTAAAGGATTAATGCAAGTGTCGAGTTTTTGTCTGATTCCATCTCGGTCTTTCTTGTCTTCAGCAATCCTGGCTTTTGCCTCTTCTTTGTGTGTTGTCACCACCTTACTTTGAGTGTCCTCATCCGTCATGTCATCCAGATCAGATTCCAACCTGCTGCATGCATGCAAACTAAGGGCCCATACCTTCAGCGTTTCTGGCTTAAGCGTGATGCCAACTATCCCCCCAGGAGCATGCCCATACCGCATGAAGGTCGTCTCAATCATCATATCGCTCCAGATGCCATTCCATAAGCCAGCAGAATGGTGCATAACATGCTCACCCTTCATAAAGTGTGACAACACCTCTTGTGGTAGCCGTTCCATCTCACGAAGGTAGCACAACCCATATCTCGCATAGTTCACATGCCCCGCAGCAAAGAAGTATGGTAGCATTTGCTTGTAGGTTGCCAGATGAAGTGGCCAGTCACCTTCGCGCTCAGCCCGTACGAACATCATGGTGAGCAGGACAGGTTTAATCAAGACATCGACCCAAAGTTTGGTAGTTTGACTCTTGCTGGCTTCGGTTTCGAGAATTTGCATGAGGTCACCACTGCAATATAGTGGTTTATCCTGAATGATTCCGCGAAGTGCCTCTTCAGCTACCATTCGTAATGCTCTGACGTTCTGGGGAAACTTTTTTCCAGTGAGCATTTTCAACACACCGCCAAACACAGAGGACATTATATCTGACAGACCGGTATCAGCCATCAGTGTTCCGATAGATCCAATGAAGCTCATTAGAGAGTGCATCCCTCCCAACCGTAGAATAACATTTGAGAACCTGTCTGGATAAGTCCACTGAACTTCTAGAGCGACCCTGTACAGCTGCAGATCACAAGTAAAAACTACGAACTGTTGCCCGATATTGCGTGTGTAGTCCTGTGCACAGGCCATTGATGTCATCATGGTATCTGGGTGTGACGGGATCATATCTATTAAGGGAAGGTAAACAGCCGTCGTCTTTGGTTGTGCTGAATGACCCTGTCGACGTGCATCCCCAGTATTGTACCCATTGTACTCAGGACAATCTAGTGTGCTGTTCATGTCTTGAAGGAACGCAAAGTCCATCTCACTGGCTCTTCCCTTTGAAATTACTTGTTGTGCCAGCATACGCAAGGGCTGAACTGATCGTTTGGGGGTGTTCTGTGGCATCGGAGGCTTCTTGGGACCATTATATCTCTTTATCTCGACGTCATACTCGAGTGGCTCAACCATGTCTTCCTTTTTCACACGTCTAATGGTGTCTTCTTGGACTGTTTCACTACTGTTACTATCTGGTTGTGTGAGCAGCATGGCAAGGGAATGGGTGGATGACTTTCCGTTTGGAGACGATATGCCAGTATCAAAATTGTCAACAATAACTTGAACCAAGCTTGAACTTGAAGTTGATAGGCCTGGTAGTGAACGTTCCATTGTTGTGGCTTTGGCAGCTGAATGTTTAAAACGCCGTACTTCATCGTAGGTACATGTAACACCATACTTTTGTAACACGTTGATAAGTTTTTTGGATCTACTCATCTTGATGCCAAGAGTAATTTGCAAACTAGTGGGATGGTTTTTCATTACCCCAGTTACCATTGAACCAATGAGAAGTGCAGGTAGTGCCCTATCTAGGTTAGGAGACAGCTTCCCTAACAGTTGGATCAAAGTGTCACTCACTGTCTCTCTACATTTTTGTCGGTTAACACTAGTATCATAACAATCTTTATCTAATGTTATTTGTTTCACCTCATGCCTGATGACTTTGCACAGTTTGTTGATTGTTACATCAATGTCATCGTCCTCGTCTTGAACCAATCGCATACATTTTGCAGCTATAGATCGCAAGCTAACAATGTCTGCTAACCCTGGATACTTTAAAACCACCAACTCATCTCCGAAGCGTTCGCATAGGTTTGGGACAATTAAACGACGTGTCAGCCTATCACCCCCGAATTCTTTGTATGCTTCATGCAACTCAACTGAATTCAGGAAGCCGGACGAGTCTTTGATCATTACAACAAGTGATTCAAAGGCACGATCAATGTTAACTTGGCTATCAGACTTGGTTGCAGCTGAAGCCACATTTTTTTCTGTCAAGAAGCTATTTCGGCAATCCACATGATACCTTGCATCAGCTGCGTGAAGGTCACTTACAGTGCTATCTACCCTTTGCCGCACAACTTCTGATAACTCATATTGACGCCGTTCGCAGGCTTCAAGTATAGTTTGCTTGAGTGACTTCTTGCCACCTGCGCTGCCTATTTCCCGACATGAATATGCTGGTCGCCAACGTTTTGGGTTTTTCGGATCTTTTTCAACCACACAAGTTTCACCACAAAACAAACAATGTACTTTGAAGATAAACCCTGGTAGTGATGACCGTCTCCTGGTCTTAGGTGGAATGTAAGACGAGTAACTTTCTGGATTCTTCCTTTTGTGCCTTTCAACCTGGAGGCTTGAAGTGTATGTTGAAGCACAGTTTCTGTGACATTTAACTGTGCATTCAGGATTTTCACTAACTTTTTCTTCAAGAAGTTCATGATACCTGTCCCCGTAGATTTTGCTATGCTTGATACAGTTTTGAATCCGGACAGGACCAGTGTCTTTCAACGGTTCAGTCTTATTCTCACATCCAAATTTGGACACGAAAAAGCACTGTTCTTCATTCATGTTTTACTATTAGTGATCGTCATACGGGCAGCACCTGAAAAGACAATAGTGAATTATTAGTGCCCGTCTATTACAATATGATATTTACATAATACTTAGTTCTAATGGATAGCTTGACCCCTAAAACCTAGGTATAGAGACAAAAATCACCTTCCTAAGGTGAATAGGTAGGGAGTTATGGTCATTTATAGGTAATGGCGGCCATCTTGGCAGCCATCTTGGAAATTACCATTATGTAATACGATATTAACATAATACTTAGTTCTAATGGATAGCTTGACCCCTAAAACCTAGGTATAGAGACACAAATCACCTTCCTATGATGAACAGGTAGGGAGTTATGGTCATTTATATGTAATGGCGGCCATCTTGGACGCCATCTTGAATTTCTCAAATTGCTCAAGGGTGACAACATGTCATCAAGCAGTTTCTGAAAATAGAGACCCTTGGCTACCAAAATCAACAGTAAAAAATACTTAATACAACAATGCAAGGTTAAGGGGAAAAATGGCAGTTGGCTCCCAGACTATCACTTGTAACTGGTCTAACTGGCTATTGTACAGTGTATATTATGAGGCCCCGATCGATTAATTTTATAACTATACGAGGGTTTATATATACCATATTGATCTTAACAATTAATTGATTATCAAGTTAAACTCTGCCTGGGCCTCAATTTGTTGCTAGTTTTGACAAGTAAAATACATGCATTGCTGTAAGTTTTCCATACTTGTCCGTAATCTAGGTCGACCCAGTGTCTTTAAAGCGACATTACATCACGACCCAGTGTCTTATAGCGACATTACATCACAATACGCCAACTATAATGCATGTTTACGTATTATTGACATTGCTACTACAATACACTGTTGTTGCGGTCTATAGACTCTCTAAGGTGACAATGGGATTTCATATAACGGTCAGCCACGCTCCTCAATTGACGCTTATATTTTACTGAAGTCTATGCTAAGCACACGATACTGTCGTTTAGAGATAATTTAAATGTGATTAATCTAAACAAATAAATATGCGTATAATATATTTATCCTAGGTTTACAGTAATTCGGGTAATGGTGTGTAATCAAGTGTTGTGTTTATATGCACGATTGTTTCGTGCATTTTCGGTTAGTATAAATAGTGGAATGTAGATAGTTATCTCCATTCGAAGTCGTTTGCATTACACTATTCACGTCAGTTTATTGGCCTCCGCCCACCCTGAATTGAATGCGTCAGTCTCGAAAGATTAAGGTTCTGTTGATGAAAATATTCTGTTTTGCAATGGCAGCAAGTGGAGGGTATTGATCGTTGCAGATCTTGGGGTACCTGGTAATTCTATTAAAATCTGAATTTATTTATCGACAGGTTCGACGCCCTATACCAGGATTATCCAAGCATTTATATCCAGTGATTGATTACAAAGAGACGAATCGTCAGGAATGGCATCTACATAAATGGCGGCTTAGAAAATTAATTTCGGACTTTAGCTTTATGTTTTTACTTTGTCACCTAGCTACTCTCAATTACAATGTATGTGATTTAAGTTCTAAGACTGTTAGTTCAAACATGTTATATTAGGATCTACGTTGCGGTACCGATTTGAGCCGAAAACAAAAATGATATAATAGATGTTAACAGTTTTTAGCCTCTTAATTTATGATACCATTTATTGTTATACTGCTCGTTGGGAAAGTCACGGGGCAGCAAAGAAGGCCTTTTCACACTGGCTAGTTGCATGGTTTCTTTCTACCTCCCCCTCCTCCACAAAAAAGAAATAATAGAAAAAGATGAGGAGATTATATTATATATAATATAATTAGGGGAGTGGGTTGGGGCAGCCGGCACTACAGTTTCGTATTTACGTGGCTGTCTTATATCGAGATGTATACATTTTACACAGAGTATGGTGTACTTTACATCACACACTGATTTATTTATGTTGTGAGGTTTTTAAGCATCCATATTCGCACAGAGTTATTTTTATGGTCGCAGGTTTAAAATTGAAGAGAATGTTTATACATGTATATATTAATAAATGATTAACATGGTAATGCAAATGGCTCATCCTAAAATCTTGTTTGTGATTCTTTCCCCCCTAGAATAACTAGATTATGGGGTAAATGATTTATTTACGTTTGAGCGGAGCGAATTAGGGAATAAGGCACAAATGTGAGAGATCACGGTAAAAATATGGTATGCAATAATCACGAGTGAACGATCGTTTTTATCACATTACCACAGAGCTTTATTAAATAACTTTGCTACTTTCATTTTGGCGCCAAGTGTCAGCGCAAATACATCTAGAAAGGACACGTTAATCTGCACTAACTATGCATGTTTTTAACAGAGCATGAACATATTTTTACCATGGGGTGACTGTAACCAGTCGGTCAACGAGGCCCCATCCGCCCAGCCATGAACGTATTAACACGAATGGTACATCGCTACAAATCGGGCATGTAAAATAACAGGGCATTGTTTTGGGATTGTAGCATCTTCTGTATCTTGCACTCTCCGCCAATAATGACTGACTACTGAATACGTCTAGATGCGTCAACACCGATTAACCAACAGACGGATCTGTAGTCCAGTGGACTGGTAATCCAGGGATCGCAGGATCGATCCTCCGTCTGACACTAATAAAATTAACAGTCTTTCAGATGGGACTTTAAACCGAGGTCTCGTGTCGGTGCTGTACACCGTGCACGTAAAAGAACAAGAGGAGAATGGGATGTGTCTCTGTCTGTATCATTGCACTATCCTCCACAAATCTAAAATGACTCATCTCTTCAGGAGGCGTCGCTCATATGGGCAACCGGTAGCGACGATAAATAAACGTAAAACACACCGATTAACCAGGGGAAGCAGGGTAACAAACGTATCACACCAAGAACTGCATGATTGATATATGGATCGCAGATTTGATATCCTGTCCAAGCATGAACCTATCAATAGTTTAACAACGAGAATGGGACGGGATATTAACATACGCCATGCACCGGACATGTATTTTCTACTAGAGGCGTCGACCCGATATACCAAGGGGCGACCATACATATACACTGCTTAGCAACATGAAAGCACTCCAGTTTCATTATATGTGACATCTATGTACTGTATCTACACGTGTACGATACTGCCTTGAGCGATGGAGCATCCTTAGTACAACTGATACGACATAGTCCGCCTCCTAACCGATTGGTAGCGAGTTCGAGGCAAAGCAGAACCACGGCGAACGGGTCTGTCCTTGAGCACGGATCTCTCCCTCATGGTAATGTATTACACCAGGATCAGGCCTCGAGGTTATAAAACTTTCCTCCAATCTGAAACTCATTCTCAAGCTTCTGATTGGTTCTGTTCTGTCAAATTCCTTGAGCTCGAGTTTGTTATGTTAGTTATATTTCGGGTTTTACGCCTGCATCAGCACCATTTTGGGCTATATCGCCGGCGGGCAGTTTACCTAACAACACCTTTCCTGGGCAGGCTCCAGCGGTAAACCAGTACTTGGGTGCACCAACCTCCGTAAGAAACTGCCATCTTTTTCATATAAACGAGACACGAGACAGTGATGATAGGTTACAGTGGTATACAAGTCAGCGGACTTGAGCTCGAGTTTGAGATCTGAGAATAGTTTTATAACCTCCAACCCAGGTCTCGACCAGCGACACCCACTGAGGTGGATATAGAAGAATTCTATAAGACATTGTCTTTCATTCTTGTCCTTTATTTTGTATTAGTTAAATGTGTTGCTGTAAATAAATTGAATTGTTTAAACTAAAAAAATATTTTTAACAATTTCCCCAAAATTACAAATTCAGAACGGCGATGTTTCTTTCTTTGAACACTTTAAATAATAAAACTAAGGTCGTGGAGTCATTGTATCTCAGGTGTTTAGTTTATACAAATTTATTTTAGCTCCATTGCGAAACAAGTTCTTACAACATATATGAATCACTCTCGATACTTCATTTCTGATGGAATCGATCGCCACGAGGGAGAGAGGCAAAGTGGAATTTAAATTCCCAAGGGGACACTCGTAATAGCTACAGCTGGGCTCTAACTCAGGACCTTTCGCACCTGAATCGAACGCGCTACCACTGCGCTATCACGACTGCCACGTATCTCAGTTGTGTACGTACGATATATGAAGTTATCAAGATATATCATGGACTATTTTGAACAACCCTCTTGTAACACTGCGCGCCAGTGTGTACTAAAACAATAAAAACATCTTTTTCTTTTAAATTCGACTAGCTTACTATCCGGACTATTTTCAAATATTCGGATTTTAAACATTCTAATATTTTTTTATACCGGACCCTTCTGGTCTATTTGCAGACATTTCTTGCAGGACAGTCCGCATATATTTTTACGGTTATTATTTAGTAATATTTCAGTTCTTAAATAAATTTCTAAGGATAAACTATGGCAGCATGCATTATTTATCTGGTTGTTTCAGTGGTGTTCATTCAAGGTCTGGATTCACGTGTCACACCAAGGCCAGCGTTATGGGAAGATTGTTGTAAGTTGCTTGGTACTTACTGGGGCCGCACTGAAACACATATATAGTTAGCAGTGACCTTATTAGATCTACGGCCCTAGCCCGTGCGCGTAGCGCCAAAACACGATATCATATTAATTTTATTTCTTTGTTTCGCTATCGTCATATCTCGTGCATCGCGCTTAATCATCGTTACCCAGTGCATCGCGCTTAATCATTGTGATCTCGTGCATTGCGCTTAATCATTGTGACCTCGTGCATAGCGCTTAATCATCGTGACCTCGTGCATCGCGCTTAATCATTGTGACCTCGTGCATCGCGCTTAATCATCGAGACCTCGTGCAGCGCGCTTAATCATTGTGATCTCGTGCATTGCGCTTAATCATTGTGACCTTGTGCATCGCGCTTAATCACCGTGACCTCGTGCATCGCGTTTAATCATCGTGACTTCGTGCATCGCATTTCACCACCATGCATGTGTGACTTCGTCCATTGCGTTTAATTATGTTAGTTTTAAACATATGTTATTCAGTTTAATCATCGTCTCATTCTGCATCATGAGCGCGCGTGCATTGTGATTCATCATTTTGACGTCGTGCATTGTGATTCATCATTTTGGCTTCGTGCATCGTGATTCACCATTTTGGTTTCGTGCATCGTGACTCACCATTTTGGATTCGTGCATCGTGATTCACCATTTTGGCTTCGTGCATTGTGATTCACCATTTTGGCTTCGTGCATCGTGATTCACCATTTTGGATTCGTGCATCGTGATTCACCATTTTGGCTTCGTACATCGTGATTCACCATTTTGGCTTCGTGCATCGTGATTCACCATTTTGGCTTCGTACATCGTGATTCACCATTTTGGCTTCGTGCATCTTGATTCACCATTTTGACGTCGTGCATCGTGATTCACCATGTTGGCTTCGTACATCGTGATTCACCATTTTGGCTTCGTACATCGTGATTCACCATTTTGGCTTCGTGCATCGTGATTCACCATTTTGGCTTCGTGCATCGTGATTCACCATTTTGGCTTCGTACATCGTGATTCACCATTTTGGCTTCGTGTATCGTGATTCACCATTTTGGCTTCGTGCATCGTGATTCACCATTTTGACATCGTGCAACGTGATTCACCATTTTGACTTCGTGTATCGTGATTCACCATGTTGGCTTCGTGCATCGTGATTCACCATTTTGGCTTCGTGTATCGTGATTCACCATTTTGACTTCGTGCAACGTGATTCACCATTTTGACTTCGTGTATCGTGATTCACCATGTTGGCTTCGTGCATCGTGATTCACCATTTTGGCTTCGTGTATCGTGATTCACCATTTTGACTTCGTGCAACGTGATTCACCATTTTGACTTCGTGTATCGTGATTCACCATGTTGGCTTCGTGCAACGTGATTCACCATTTTTACTTCGTGTATCGTGATTCACCATTTTGACGTCGTGTATCGTGATTCACCATGTTGGCTTCGTGCGTCGTGATTCACCATTGTGACGTCGTGTATCGTGATTCACCATGTTGGCTTCGTGCAACGTGATTCACCATGTTGTCTTAGTGCAACGTGATTCACCAGTTTGACGTCGTGTATCGTGATTCACCATGTTGGCTTCGTACATCGTGATTCACCATTTTGGCTTCGTACATCGTGATTCACCATTTTGGCTTCGTACATCGTGATTCACCATTTTGGCTTCGTGCATCGTGATTCACCATTTTGGCTTCGTGTATCGTGATTCACCATTTTGACTTCGTGCAACGTGATTCACCATTTTGACTTCGTGTATCGTGATTCACCATGTTGGCTTCGTGCAACGTGATTCACCATTTTGACTTCGTGTATCGTGATTCACCATTTTGACGTCGTGTATCGTGATTCACCATGTTGGCTTCGTGCGTCGTGATTCACCATTGTGACGTCGTGTATTGTGATTTACCATGTTGGCTTCGTGCAACGTGATTCACCATTTTGGCTTCGTGCATCTTGATTCACCATGTTGTCTTCGTGCAACGTGATTCACCAGTTTGACGTCGTGTATCGTGATTCACCATGTTGGCTTCGTGCGTCGTAATTCATCGTTTTAACGTCGTGCATCGTGATTCACCATTTTGGCTTCGTGCATCGTGATTCACCATGTTGGCTTCGTGCGTCGTGATTCACCATTTTGACGTCGTGTATCGTGATTCACCATGTTGGCTTCGTGCATCGTGATTCACCATGTTGACGTCGTGCCTCGTGATTCACCATGTTGACGTCGTGCATCGTGATTCACCATATTGACGTCGTGCATCTTGATTCACCATGTTGACGTCGTGTATCGTGATTCACCATGTTGACGTCGTGTATCGTGATTCACCATGTTGACGTCGTGCATCGTGATTCACCATTTTGACCTCGTGCATCGTGATTCACCATATTGACGTCGTGTATCGTGATTCACCATGTTGACGTCGTGCATCGTGATTCACCATATTGATGTCGTGCATCGTGATTCTCCATTTTGGCTTCGTGCATCTTGATTCACCATGTTGGCTTCGTGCATCTTGATTCACCATTTTGACATCGTGCATCGTGATTCACCATTTTGACGTCGTGCATCGTGATTCACCATGTTGGCTTCGTGCATCTTGATTCACCATGTTGGCTTCGTGCATCTTGATTCACCATGTTGGCTTCGTGCATCTTGATTCACCATTTTGACGTCGTGCATCGTGATTCACCATTTTGGCTTCGTGCATCTTGATTCACCATTTTGACGTCGTGCATCGTGATTCACCATTTTGACGTCGTGCATCGTGATTCACCATGTTGGCTTCGTGCATCTTGATTCACCATGTTGGCTTCGTGCATCTTGATTCACCATTTTGACGTCGTGCATCGTGATTCACCATTTTGACGTCGTGCATCGTGATTCACCATGTTGGCTTCGTGCATCTTGATTCACCATTTTGACGTCGTGCATCGTGATTCACCATTTTGACGTCGTGCATCGTGATTCACCAGTTTGGCTTCGTGCATCTTGATTCACCATTTTGACGTCGTGCATCGTGATTCACCATGTTGGCTTCGTGCATCGTGATTCACCATGTTGGCTTCGTGCATCGTAATTCACCATGTTAGCTTCGT
Source organism: Archivesica marissinica (assembly GCA_014843695.1). Lineage (NCBI taxonomy): Eukaryota > Metazoa > Mollusca > Bivalvia > Venerida > Vesicomyidae > Archivesica > Archivesica marissinica. The sequence continues at coordinate 43,391,890 of CM026392.1, read as the reverse complement.
GCATCGTAATTCACCTTGTTGGCTTCGTGCATCGTGATTCACCATCGGTTCGTAGCTTCGTGCATCGTGATTCACCATCGGTTCGTAGCTTCGTGCATCGTGATTCACCATCGACTCGTAACTTTGTGCATCGCGTTTCATAATCACCATTTCCTGTATCGCATTTAACATATAATACGTGACTGACTGACTAATAAATGTATTCAAAGTCGCCACCGCATAATTGCATTTGGGCGACTGAATTTTCTAAGATGATTAAAATACCCATCATCTAAAAGTGATGGTTTTGCCTATCGTAATTATTATAACTATATGTTTAGAGGGCTATGAGGACTGCTGTAATCTCAGTGTGTGTTCGGTTTTCATATCTCCGACTGTCGCTCACAGAATAATTTGTGCCAGCGATAGTCGGGGGTAGACCGGGTGAATACAATAGCCGGTGCATGTATACTTCTAAGATGTCTAAGATTGCATATATATGAATATATATTTCTACTACGGTTATGTGACGAGAATACCTCGTTACATGTGCAATGTCGCATTATACTATAATACTGTGATCGACATGCCAGTCTTGCACCCAAATCCATCCAGCATCCGACATTTTACATTAAAATTATTAAAAGTTATTTACTAAAATACCTTTAGTTAAGACTATACGAAGTTTAAAATATGTGTACTATGGTTACCATGACGATTAAGCTATAATATCTGCATGCCGTCTCGCTATAAGATATCCGAGTCGAGGTCACGACGGCGATGATATCAGTCACGGTACAGCATATGGAAGCTTGTATCGCAACATCACACGCGTTATGTGGGTATATGTAAGAAATAATAAGTATTAACCGTGGTATATCGCAGAATAACACGAGTTTGAAGTTCATATGCGTAGAAATATATCACGAAGGCCGAAGGTAGTATTTACAAACATCACGTGACTTTCATTCATAAAACTTTACACGCATTGTATAAATGGAATAGCCAAAACACCAGCTACCACTTTTTTCTTTGAATGTACATACTATTCTAATATTCGAATTGATTTCCTACAGAATGTGCTAAGATTATGCCCTACTGCTAATCTGCATACTATCCTACATGGCGAGGAGACCCTGACAGATGACATCAACAAAATAATATTTGAATATGTCCATAACTTCATTCGTGATACAAAACGATTCTTTGAGCGAACCCCATACATATAAGACCCCATGTATATAAGACGTGCACTTGATGTCTTTACCCCTGTCTGCCTGCGCTACATTCTCAAATATCTTCTCTTTCTTCTGCTTTCTTACCGGTATTATATTCCTGTCATTTCTAAGCAATATGCACATTTGGTATACATATATTAGCTCCACACCGTCCAAAATAGTACTGTGTATTTTGAACTGCAAGGAGAGAAACTATATAAGCTCTGCTTCCGTTTTGATCCTTTCCTATTCTTTGATTTTGTGTGCATGTATTGTTTTGTGAATGTGTATAGTGGAATAAATATGTTTAAACCAATGTATATACAATATCCCAGGGAGCAACACCACTTGTTTTTCTGTTATCTCCCTTGGCAGATAATGTTTCGATTTATCCCGAAATGTGCATTGGTATTTCTAGTTGGAATCCTTTGTTTTTACTGTTGTTCTCTACCAAATGTTGTGATAAGATTAATGTGATTTTTTTATAGTGAAATATCCACTGTAGATACTGTATTACATCTGTATGGATAAAGTAATTTTAATAATTATAAGCTGAAAATTGATAGCATATTGTGCAACGGAAACAACGAAACAGCGGAAACAAATTAACAAGTTCTATCCTCCTCCAAGAAGAGTATTCAGGGGGCAGTAACTGACCAACGTTTCTCATTTGTTTACATATCCCATATATATACTAAATTGTCAAATTATAAACAAATATTATTATCGGTTACGTGGTCGAGGCAAGATATGTGACCGGTGACTACAGCCGTACAAGCATTGAAGCAAACCCAGTAGAAGTCGTGATAGCGCAGTGGATGCGCGTTCGCTTCAGGTGCGAAAGGTCTGGAGTTCGAGCCCCGCTGGAGCCGTTACGGTTGTGCCCTTAGGCAAGGCATTTAAATTCCATGTTGCCTCTTCTCTCTCTCTCGTGTTGATGGATTCCATCAGGAATGAGGTTTCGAGAGTGATTAATATAAGTTGTAAGAAAGGTTTGTCCTGGAAAGGTTTACAAACTGTCCTGAAAGGCTTTACAACAACACCGCCACAATGCTAACGTCACCATGATGCACAGGATCGTTCATAACCTGATAAGTCATCCCAACCGAGCCATACCTTATAATGACCAGTCATCCCAACCGAGCCATACCTTATAATGACCGCCATCACTCTGTGACGTCATCATCTGAGATACCTCATCCCGCACGCTCGACTTCTTCTACACAAGGGCTGGTTCTTTCCAAGTGTCGCGCGACTATGGAATATGCTCCCAGCCTCCAGTTGCAGCATCCAGTACCATTGGGGGCTTCAAATCCGGGCTGCTGATGGTCGTTGCCTAGTCACACAGTGTGTTTTTACGCTTTCAACCTGTACATACGGCAGCTTTCATTTGCTCTGTGTTGTCCTCTACGACCTAAGTACAGTCACCCACTTCAGTTGAGGAATGAAGTGTACTTGGAGGAAGGGTGTGTCGAATTTTTGCATGTGAGGAAGATATGCAGCAGGCTTAAGGAATGGCAGTGATTCTACCCGGGTGCCCACCCGTGCATGAAATGCTGTTGTGGGGCGGGGCGCCGCGATCTTCCTCCTCCAATCACCGGAGAGTCGCCATATGACCTAAGCTGGTTGTGCGACTTTAAAGCCAAAATCAGAACACAAGCAAATCCACAGACGGATCTGTAGTCCAGTGGTAACACGCTGGACTGGTAATCCAGGGATCGCAGGTTAGATCCCCCGTCTGACCCTAATAAAATTAACAGTATTTCAGATGGGACGTTAAACCGAGGTCTCGTGTCGGTGCTTTGAACCTTGCACGTAAAAGAACCAGAGGTGATTCTGGAATGGGTCTCTGTCTGTATCATGCACTATCTTCCAAAATTTAAAATGACTCATCTCTTCATGAGGCGTCGCTCATATGGGCAACCGGTAGCGACGATAGATAAACGTAAAACACACACACACACGAGCAAATCCTCGAACTTCTCAAAACAACCTACCGTTGCCGTACCTGCCTTTTGGATACATTCTTTTTATGTAATTTAAGGATTATTTATAAATTAATGATAGCTAGTCCGATTATCCGAATGCATGTACACTTAGAGTAAACAAAAAACAAAAACAAAAATTAAAACTTCAAACATGTGTGCATCAATTTACTACCAATGTGATTGGTATGGTGGTCGCCAAATGGAATTTCTTTGGGTACTCCGTTTTCCTCGCACACAAATGACCACATACATGTATATGGTTTCATCCACGAGTTTATAAATGAGATGCCGTCATATACCGATATGGCTTTGATAATGACTGGATGTCATTTTAAAACTTGTGTTGGATATGGCCTAAAAAAGTGTATGTGTCACAGGGCTCACTTTCACAACAAAGCATTGCGTAGGTTCGTTTCTTTATTCTTGTATGTATAGGGATAGGGTCACATCGTTATTTAAACAGCATTCTAATATAAAATGGAAAGTCTTTAAATGATCGGTGGCTAGCTCGTAAGAGTTCATCCATAGATCTGAGCTGAGAAACAGTTCAGAATAACCAGAAAGGGGATTAGGTTTGCAAGGAGCCAATGCATTCAAACCTTTCATACAACTCTCATTCATATACATACAACAGACAAAACGATTTGACATGTACACTTACAATACAGTGACAACTGCTCACCTGAGGTCGATTCGGCGAACGTCGACAATTTCCGTCACAGACGGACATTGCCAATCGTCACTGATTCACACTCGAGTGAACAGACAACGACAAGACATGAAGTCAGCCGTATATACGACGCATGCGTGATTGTAACTGCGTTAACTATGGAACGCCGCATCCATCATATAAACACGAATATATACAAACGTAACCTGTGACATTCGTATAGTGTAAAGCTTATGATGTATCATAATGTTTTTAAAAAATGTTCTTTAAGGTGTTTTAACGCGAAATCATTTATCAAGACCCAACACGTCTGTGTTTTTATAGGGTACCTACCGGGCTAACATACGTGTTACAGACAATGAGAGTGGCGAGGAGCTCGTCTGCTTTAACCTACGAGTGGCGATGAAACAAAACGAGGATGTTTGCACGGGCTTCTGGAGATGTTTATTGTGATAAATACACGCATGCGAGCGAGATGGGATCCTAGACTTGGTCAACGACTACTCGGGCTTCTGTAAAGGTGAATCACATACAGGCTAGGCAGACTTTGGTAGTAAATTGATGCATACAAGTTTGAAGTTTTCATTGTTTTTATTATATTTTTTTTCTTTACTTAAGTGTACATGCATTCGGATATTC
>CM026392.1:43346826-43386397 GCA_014843695.1 Archivesica marissinica | reverse complement strand
CACACCTACATTATATACTAGAGGACATAGAAAACGCACACCTACATTATATACTAGAGGACATAGAAAACGCACACCTACATTATATACTAGAGGACATAGAAAACGCACACCTACATTATATACTAGAGGACATAGAAAACGCACACCTACATTATATACTAGAGGACATAGAAAACGCACACCTACATTATATACTAGAGGACATAGAAAACGCACACCTACATTATATACTAGAGGACATAGAAAACGCACACCTACATTATATACTAGAGGACATAGAAAACGCACACCTACATTATATACTAGAGGACATAGAAAACGCACACCTACATTATATACTAGAGGACATAGAAAACGCACACCTACATTATATACTAGAGGACATAGAAAACGCACACCTACATTATATACTAGAGGACATAGAAAACGCACACCTACATTATATACTAGAGGACATAGAAAACGCACACCTACATTATATACTAGAGGACATAGAAAACGCACACCTACATTATATACTAGAGGACATAGAAAACGCACACCTACTTATATACTAGAGGACATAGAAACGCACACCTACATTATATACTAGAGGACATAGAAAACGCACACCTACATTATATACTAGAGGACATAGAAAACGCACACCTACATTATATACTAGAGGACATAGAAAACGCACACCTACATTATATACTAGAGGACATAGAAAACGCACACCTACATTATATACTAGAGGACATAGAAAACGCACACCTACATTATATACTAGAGGACATAGAAAACGCACACCTACATTATATACTAGAGGACATAGAAAACGCACACCTACATTATATACTAGAGGACATAGAAAACGCACACCTACATTATATACTAGAGGACATAGAAAACGCACACCTACATTATATACTAGAGGACATAGAAAACGCACACCTACATTATATACTAGAGGACATAGAAAACGCACACCTACATTATATACTAGAGGACATAGAAAACGCACACCTACATTATATACTAGAGGACATAGAAAACGCACACCTACATTATATACTAGAGGACATAGAAAACGCACACCTACAATATACTAGAGACAAACGCACACCTACATTATATACTAGAGGACATAGAAAACGCACACCTACATTATATACTAGAGGACATAGAAAACGCACACCTACATTATATACTAGAGGACATAGAAAACGCACACCTACATTATATACTAGAGGACATAGAAAACGCACACCTACATTATATACTAGAGGACATAGAAAACGCACACCTACATTATATACTAGAGGACATAGAAAACGCACACCTACATTATATACTAGAGGACATAGAAAACGCACACCTACATTATATACTAGAGGACATAGAAAACGCACACCTACATTATATACTAGAGGACATAGAAAACGCACACCTACATTATATACTAGAGGACATAGAAAACGCACACCTACATTATATACTAGAGGACATAGAAAACGCACACCTACATTATATACTAGAGGACATAGAAAACGCACACCTACATTATATACTAGAGGACATAGAAAACGCACACCTACATTATATACTAGAGGACATAGAAAACGCACACCTACATTATATACTAGAGGACATAGAAACCGCACACCTACATTATATACTAGACATAGAAAACGCACACCTACATTATATACTAGAGGACATAGAAAACGCACACCTACATTATATACTAGAGGACATAGAAAACGCACACCTACATTATATACTAGAGGACATAGAAAACGCACACCTACATTATATACTAGAGGACATAGAAAACGCACACCTACATTATATACTAGAGGACATAGAAAACGCACACCTACATTATATACTAGAGGACATAGAAAACGCACACCTACATTATATACTAGAGGACATAGAAAACGCACACCTACATTATATACTAGAGGACATAGAAAACGCACACCTACATTATATACTAGAGGACATAGAAAACGCACACCTACATTATATACTAGAGGACATAGAAAACGCACACCTACATTATATACTAGAGGACATAGAAAACGCACACCTACATTATATACTAGAGGACATAGAAAACGCACACCTACATTATATACTAGAGGACATAGAAAACGCACACCTACATTATATACTAGAGGACATAGAAAACGCACACCTACATTATATACTAGAGGACATAGAAAACGCACACCTACATTATATACTAGATATAGAAAACGCACACCTACATTATATACTAGAGGACATAGAAAACGCACACCTACATTATATACTAGAGGACATAGAAAACGCACACCTACATTATATACTAGAGGACATAGAAAACGCACACCTACATTATATACTAGAGGACATAGAAAACGCACACCTACATTATATACTAGAGGACATAGAAAACGCACACCTACATTATATACTAGAGGACATAGAAAACGCACACCTACATTATATACTAGAGGACATAGAAAACGCACACCTACATTATATACTAGAGGACATAGAAAACGCACACCTACATTATATACTAGAGGACATAGAAAACGCACACCTACATTATATACTAGAGGACATAGAAAACGCACACCTACATTATATACTAGAGGACATAGAAAACGCACACCTACATTATATACTAGAGGACATAGAAAACGCACACCTACATTATATACTAGAGGACATAGAAAACGCACACCTACATTATATACTAGAGGACATAGAAAACGCACACCTACATTATATACTAGAGGACATAGAAAACGCACACCTACATTATATACTAGAGGACATAGAAAACGCACACCTACATTATATACTAGAGGACATAGAAAACGCACACCTACATTATATACTAGAGGACATAGAAAACGCACACCTACATTATATACTAGAGGACATAGAAAACGCACACCTACATTATATACTAGAGGACATAGAAAACGCACACCTACATTATATACTAGAGGACATAGAAAACGCACACCTACATTATATACTAGAGGACATAGAAAACGCACACCTACATTATATACTAGAGGACATAGAAAACGCACACCTACATTATATACTAGAGGACATAGAAAACGCACACCTACATTATATACTAGAGGACATAGAAAACGCACACCTACATTATATACTAGAGGACATAGAAAACGCACACCTACATTATATACTAGAGGACATAGAAAACGCACACCTACATTATATACTAGAGGACATAGAAAACGCACACCTACATTATATACTAGAGGACATAGAAAACGCACACCTACATTATATACTAGAGGACATAGAAAACGCACACCTACATTATATACTAGAGGACATAGAAAACGCACACCTACATTATAATTATACTAGAGGACATAGAAAACGCACACCTATATTATATACTAGAGGACAGAGAAACCGCACACCTACATTATATACTAGACATAGAAAACGCACACCTACATTATATACTAGAGGACATAGAAAACGCACACCTACATTATATACTAGAGGACATAGAAAACGCACACCTACATTATATACTAGAGGACATAGAAAACGCACACCTACATTATATACTAGAGGACATAGAAAACGCACACCTACATTATATACTAGAGGACATAGAAAACGCACACCTACATTATATACTAGAGGACATAGAAAACGCACACCTACATTATATACTAGAGGACATAGAAAACGCACACCTACATTATATACTAGAGGACATAGAAAACGCACACCTACATTATATACTAGAGGACATAGAAAACGCACACCTACATTATATACTAGAGGACATAGAAAACGCACACCTACATTATATACTAGAGGACATAGAAAACGCACACCTACATTATATACTAGAGGACATAGAAAACGCACACCTACATTATATACTAGAGGACATAGAAAACGCACACCTACATTATATACTAGAGGACATAGAAAACGCACACCTACATTATATACTAGAGGACATAGAAAACGCACACCTACATTATATACTAGAGGACATAGAAAACGCACACCTACATTATATACTAGAGGACATAGAAAACGCACACCTACATTATATACTAGAGGACATAGAAAACGCACACCTACATTATATACTAGAGGACATAGAAAACGCACACCTACATTATATACTAGAGGACATAGAAAACGCACACCTACATTATATACTAGAGGACATAGAAAACGCACACCTACATTATATACTAGAGGACATAGAAAACGCACACCTACATTATATACTAGAGGACATAGAAAACGCACACCTACATTATATACTAGAGGACATAGAAAACGCACACCTACATTATATACTAGAGGACATAGAAAACGCACACCTACATTATATACTAGAGGACATAGAAAACGCACACCTACATTATATACTAGAGGACATAGAAAACGCACACCTACATTATATACTAGAGGACATAGAAAACGCACACCTACATTATATACTAGAGGACATAGAAAACGCACACCTACATTATATACTAGAGGACATAGAAAACGCACACCTACATTATATACTAGAGGACATAGAAAACGCACACCTACATTATATACTAGAGGACATAGAAAACGCACACCTACATTATATACTAGAGGACATAGAAAACGCACACCTACATTATATACTAGAGGACATAGAAAACGCACACCTACATTATATACTAGAGGACATAGAAAACGCACACCTACATTATATACTAGAGGACATAGAAAACGCACACCTACATTATATACTAGAGGACATAGAAAACGCACACCTACATTATATACTAGAGGACATAGAAAACGCACACCTACATTATATACTAGAGGACATAGAAAACGCACACCTACATTATATACTAGAGGACATAGAAAACGCACACCTACATTATATACTAGAGGACATAGAAGCACACCTACATTATATACTAGAGGACATAGAAAACGCACACCTACATTATATACTAGAGGACATAGAAAACGCACACCTACATTATATACTAGAGGACATAGAAAACGCACACCTACATTATATACTAGAGGACATAGAAAACGCACACATACATTATATACTAGAGGACATAGAAAACGCACACCTACATTATATACTAGAGGACATAGAAAACGCACACCTACATTATATACTAGAGGACATAGAAAACGCAAACCTACATTTTATGATTATTATTACTTGAAAACGAAATACGAAGGATTTCATCAAAGATATATCACATCTTTATTACAAAACACAAACTGAACAACTAAAAATATTTCAAAACGTTTATAACTATGTATTTATATATAGTGATTGTTTTTCATGTAAAACACACTGATCCGTGTGCATTTTCTATGTCCTCTAATATAGTTTGCATTCCAAATAGGCCTAAATATGATACATTTTAAAAAGGCCCAACTACATTGCATTCTCAGATACTTTACACGTGTAGTTCCTTATAATAGCATGCGAAAATGTTCGTACAGTTGTATATATTTCTAAGAAACCTTATGATTATAAATGTATATTTCAGTAGAGCAATGTATTTAGTGATCTAAACTTAGTATTATGTTCTTGCCATGTATGAACTTCTAGTTTTATTTTTCTTTGAATGAAAGTTAAATTCAATTATTTTCAGTGGTGTTATCGAGGTATATGTACAGCCAAACCAATTATTACTTCGACTACGTCCAATCCAACAGACGCTACGACGTCAACTGTTGCGTCTACAACTTCAACGGCAACGTCACCATCAACCACCATATGTACAACGTCATCCATTACATCTACGACTTCCGCAACAACGTCAGCGTTCACACCATCGTCAACAACGTCAGCATCCACAGTATCTTCAACAACGTCAACATCCATACCATCTTCAACAACGTCAACGTCCACAGTATCTTCAACAACGTCCACGTCCACTGCGTCTTCAACAACGTCATCGTGTGATACTAGTACCAAATGTTGCAAGAGGGTCAAGGTTGGGAAAAAGAAGAAGAAGAAATGTTGCAACGGAATGGACTGTTGTTTAACTGCAAACATTTGGTCTGAGGGAACGACTTGCCACACTGGATGCTGTTCTAGTTCAACTGTTACCGCTCCGGTATCCACCCAGACGACGTTGCTATCCACCCAGACGACGTTGCTATCCACCCAGACGACGTTCTGTACCGCGGAATGCTGTACCAAGAAAGGGAGAGGTAAGAAAGCCAAGACTGTATGTTGCACAGGAAGTAAATGCTGTAAAGTAAAGTGGGGTAAAGAGTTGGATTGCTGTCTTCTATGTCAAACAACCTCGACGACCGTCAGCACAACGACAGGTCCGTCAACAGTCCAGCCGTGCTTTAGCGGTAAATGTTGCGGGAAGATAAAGAAAGGCAAAAAGATGAAAAAAGTTTGCTGCAAAGGAAAGAAATGCTGCAAAGAATCCTGGGCCGCAAATTCCGTGTGCTGCACCACATGCTCGTAGGTGTCACGTGATCTCGCATCAGTATGCAGCTCGACCTCGTGTGACCCTCACAGTCGTTTTATTTGTCATCAACAGAAGGCTAATGTGTGCATCATTCTATATCATACAGATACACTTAAAGCGACATTACATCGCAAAAAGCAAATAAAATGCATTTTTTCACTTATAAATGCATTGCTACTACAATTTCTTCTGAATACATTCGAACACTAACATTGAATCAATAAACAGTGTTTTTGTGGTATGCAAACTTTCAAGAGTGACAATTGGGATTTTAACGGTCATCCACGCTCATGAATTGACGTTTGTTTTCATTCAAGTCAATGCTAAACACGCGATACTTTCGATTAGAGATAATTTAACTATGATTCTAACACGACCCAGTTAATAACATACATAATTGTAGAGTAAAATCTACCTCGGGTTATTCTGCGATATACCTACCTTGAACTATGCTGCGCGCGCACCGTGTTTTGGCTATGCCATTTATACAATGCGTGTAAAGTTTTATGAATGAAAGTCACGTGATGTTTGTAAAAAATACCGTGGGAATTCGCGAAAGTGAGCTATTTTTAAAATCAGATAATCTCTTGTCCGTCTTGTTTTTCTGTTAAGTAACGTTTCAGTTACTATTCTATACAGTTTTATTTGACAAAATAAATAAAATTATTGATCAGTTACAACTTTTGTTCACTTATGCACTAGATTGATATTTTCCATAAAAAATAACGTCATCACCCCTTACGAGGGGGGGGGGGAATTTCGAAAGCCAAATGCAGCGGCGTTTGAAGAAAATACTCCTTTAAAATGATTAGAAGTAAGTCGTGTTAGAATCGAAATAATAAGTATCAACCGTGGTATATCGCAGAATAACCCTCGTTTGTCGTTCTTATGCGTAGAAATATATCACGAAGACCTGCCTTCGGCCTTCGTGATATATTTCTACGCCTAAGAACTTCAAACTCGGGTTATTCTGCGATATACCACGGTTGATACTTATTATTTCTTAATTAGTCTACAAATAAATATGCATATATAGGCACACATGTGCGATATCACGGTAAATATGTACCATAACTCGTGGTATTAAGGATAAACGCTTTGTATTACGTATGAATGTCGACCCTATTTACATTATTTTGTTATGTCAACAAACCGCGTATACGACGTTTTATTTATTTGTTGAAATACGCAGTTTTTTTAGGCAAATATTTGGTGGGAAATTATACCATATAATAGCAAATTACATTCTGCAGACATTTGCGTTTTCACCGATGTAGTGTCGCTTTAATATTTATTATATTATATAACGATAATTATATATAATAAATTAGTTTACCTCACATGCCTAGTCATTGCAAAATTCCCATTGATCAATAGTCAATATTATTTACTAATCATCTCCGTGAAAAGCCTACTAACAATTATTTTTAACTTTATTTATTTTACAACGATTGCGAAACAAGTTTCAACAACTTATATTAATCACTCTCCATTCTCCAGTTTTGGATAGCGGTGGGGGAATCTTTGGCGTTGTAATTAGTTATTTTCTATGTTTCTTTGCAGTCGATATTACCCGTACTAACTTATTGTGGAATATACTAACCTATCAGGTTTCTCTCTAGAAAAATGAATGCTTTACAAATTACAGTCAAACCTGTCTTAAGCAGCCAACCAAGGGAATCACAGAAAGTGGCTGCTTAGTCCAGATAGCTGCTTAATAAAGGTCAAATGTTTAGCAATGTGACATATTGGGGATTCTGAGATCTGGCTGCTTAATTCAGGTTGGCTGCTTAATATAGGTGACCACTAGCACATGTTTGACTGTATCACATTCCTATTAATTTCGCAAAATGAAACACAGCATAAATAGTATGCCAGGAGCATAAGATGGATGCTTGATGTATTAATACAGCCGATGTCGTGATATCGCAGTGGTAGCACGTTTAGTTTATACAAATTTATTTTAGCTCGATTGCGAAACAAGTTTTTATAACTTATATTAATCACTCTCGAGACCTCATTCCTGATGGAATCCATCGCCACGAGGGAGAGACAAGAGGCAACGTGGAATTAATTTAAATGCCTTGCTTAAGGGCACAATCGTAACGGCTCCAGCGGGGCTCGAACTCCGGACCTTTCGCACCTGAAGCGAACGCGCATCCACTGCGCTATCACGACTTCCAAGGTAGCACGTTCGCTTCGCTGGCGAAAGGCCCGGAGTTCTAGGTCTAGCTGCAGCCGTTGCAATTGTGTCCTTAGGCAAGGCACTTAAATTCCACATTGCTCGCACGCGGGTAGTACCCACCGCAAGACAGCTGGATAGCTTCCTCACTTGAAAGAATTCGACACCCCCAGTGGCATTCGAACCTACATCGGTGAGGAGGGAGTGCTAGATCGGGAACTCTTAGGGAATGGGGCATGCGCCAGATTCGGACCCGGGACCCACATGGAATATAGTGCATAGTAATATGTTATATTTCGGGTTTTACGCCTGCATCAGCACCATTTTGGGCTATATCGCCGGCGGGCAGTTTACCTAACAACACCTTTCCTGGGCAGGCTCCAGCGGTTAACCAGTACATGGGTGCACCAACCTCCGTAAGAAACTGCCAACGTTTTCATATATAGTGCATAGTAAACAAATACTAGTAGCTTTGGTCAATGCTATTCGCAGGTGTGTGTTGGATAGAGCTATTCTCTAGCAGCCCACTTGGCGATATACAGTCAAGCCATTGTTAATGGTCACCTCAATTAAGCAGCCAGTTTCCAGATTCCCAATATGTTTTATTATACATTTGCTCTATATTAACTAGCCATCTGTGCTAAGCAGCCATTTTCTGTGATTCCTTTGACTGGCTGCTAAAGACTGGCTTGACTGTATAAGACAATGTCGGAATATTCTTACAACAAACACATATTTCAATTTGAAAATACGATTTTATAAACGACTACTGTAAAATACTATAATTTCGCGATTTTGAACATTTTCAATTAATTCGCAGAGTTTTGAATTCGCGCATCCGTGATATATCGCGAAACATGAAAGTGACTGTTTATGTAGATTGCATATAATTGTTCAAAAGTTGGTCAAATGTACATATTTACGGATATAGCTCTACATTCGGACACATTATTATTCACCAGACTCATGAATATTCACGATCAACTTAGATCCCGAAAATAGCGAAATATAACATCTCGCAAATACATAGTGTTCTACTGTACTGAACAGTTCATGTAGTATGGATAACAGTCGGCTAATTTCAATGCTTGGCCCCTATTCTCTCCGTGGAACATCCTCGTATAACGTTTGGTACCATAGAGTAAAACTCATCCTCAGCTATGTGTCCATCACCTACAACGATAATATGATTTTATTTTGGATTGGTTTTAAGATTATTTATCGTCGCTACCTGATGCCCATATGAGCGACGGGGCGTTTATCTAACAACACCTTTCCCGGACATGCTTCAGCGGTTAACCAGAACTTGGTGCACCAAGTTCCGTAAGAAACTTCCAAATGTTTCGAGCTGGGCTCGAACCAGTCGCATTGTCATCAGTGATGATAGGTTTGAGTAGTATACAAGTCAGCGACCTAAACCACTCGACCACGAAGGCGGACAACTCTCGCGATTCACGTATTCCCCATTTATAAAGGGGCGTGGCCTAATGCTATTCGACCACTTCGAACAATACAATAATTCCATATTGTTATTATTATCATGTGATTAATACACGTGACTATAAAGTTCACATGTTGTATGATACACAATACATATACAGATTTTAAATGATATTAAAACACAATAGTGACGTCATACCTTTGTACATGCAGTCCATTATTAATAATATTGGGCTACTTTCAAAAGGCCAGAGTATTGTATTAAATCCAATGTGTAAATGAACGAAATTAACCATTTTAATTAGTAAGATCGTGTTATATATGTGTGTCTTTTTAGTAAGATTTAAAACACGGTCGTGACGTCATACCTTTGTACTTCCGGTCCATTATTATTAATATTAGACTGCTTTCAAAAAGCCAGAGCATTATATTAAATTCTACGCATACATGTACGAAATTAACAATTTTAATTAGTAGGATCCTGATATCTAAGTGTGTGTTTTAAGTAAGATATAAGCCTTAAACGGATCCAATATGTAAAATATTGGTACTGTATTCGGCACTACACGCCTCACACAGTCCAACATTTCACATATTGGATCGTTTTCGGCTTATATCCTATACATATACAGTATACGTATACAGATTTTAAATGATATTAAAACACCACATGCCTCTTCTCTCTCCTTCATGGCGATGGATTCCATCAGGAATGAGGTCTCGAGAGAGATTAATATCAGTTGGGAAAAAAAGACTCTCGTGACGTCATACGCGCACGTCCATTTGTTTTATTGGGCTGTTTTCAAAAAGCCAGAATATCCAATAATAAGTACATTATTTTTAATAGATACTGACACCAAAAAGAAACCGTGCACTTGTCTTAGAGGTAAAATGTATACCCATTTATACTTTATTTATTTTACAATGATTGCGAAGCAAGTTTTAACAACGTATATTAATCACTCTCGTTGGCTCAGATTAAAGCGTATATGTGGTCATTCATGTGGGAGGAAACCAGAGTACCCGGAGAAAACCCACCTGTCCGGTCTGGCGAACATCGTACCATCTCGCACTGGTGAGAAGCGAGCCCGCTAACCACTGCGCTAATCGGACAGCCATTTAGAAAAGAATATTGGCAAAGTTGGTATCAAAATGTGAGAAATATTGTGTAAATTAGTGCAACTATGTGAAGGATTATTTTCTTCACTCATAATAGTAAAATCCATAATTCTAAATTTTGCAACGAAAACGTAACACTGAATATAAAAGGGCACCGTTTTTGTTTACGGTGTCAGTAGACAAATCTGCTATAATTGTTTTACACGTGGTTGTACAAAACGCACACGATAGACATCTGATGAGATTAATAAAGTACAGGTAGTTTAGCACGTGAACTGTGAAGCCAATGTAGGTTGCACGTGCGTATCGCCTTTCATGCAACAGTACTCGGTGTGTAGCCTCGTGGGCGCATTATTTGTCCACTGGCAAGGAAAACACAAAATGGGACGCATGTGCATTGAAGCAAGAATCAATGCAGTCCGTCTTGTCCAAACTCGTTCCTCGCATTCCAAGGTTAGTTTAGTTATATCAGCATTTAGCTCTGTTTAAAACACCATTGTGACGTCATACTCGTACTTGCAGTCCATTATTAATAATATTGGACTGTTGTCAAAAGACCAGAGCATTATATTAAATCATAGGCCTACCGGTACGAAATTTACATTTTTTATTAATAGGATCTTGTTATACAAGTGTGTGTTTTAAGTAAGATATAAGTCTCAAACGGATCCACTATGTAAAATATTGGTTCTGTCTTCGGCGGTACGCGCCTCCACAGTCCACTATTTTACATATCGGATCGTGTTCAGCTTATACCCTATACTTAACACTGTCAACCGTCTCCAAGTGACAGGGGCATAGCATGGCTGGAATCGATGTGTAGGCCAACTTAAATACTTAAGACGGGAGGGAGGTCCGGGGGTCATCCCCAGGAAAACTATTTATAGCGTATATAATTTAATCATGGCCTCCGGATTATTGTTGCAGATTTGGCCTCTTTTTTTCCGGGGAAAAGTGTAGGCCACGGCCTATACGGCCTATCGGAAGCTACGTCAATGAGTGAAATACAATATACTAGAATCATACGCGTATTTAGCTAAGGGGCTATTGGTTTTCTTAAATGTGCTAGATATTGACCCAAAACAAATACTGAAAATAAACAACAGAAATCACTGTCACCGTGCTTCTTTGCATTGAGCTAAAAAAAAAAGTTTATTTAATCCATATTTTATTGAAAATCAATAGTAAATATGTCATACACATAAAGATACAATACATAGCATGAAAATACAAATGGTTTGGGCCACAAGTTTTAACAACATTAGACAACGGCCCGCACCATAGATAGATAAGATAGATAGATAGATAGATAGTTTATTTCTAAAGTGCAACCAGCTAAATATTGGCCCAACTATGGTCTTTAGAAATAGAGTGTTGAGTTTGAAAAGGTATGGTTAATTAGTGAATCTGTAGCTATGTGCTGCGTGACTATCTAGTGCTTCTATAGAGTATTGTCAACATTGATATGGTAATCTTTTTATCCTCCCAACTTTGAAATGTCACCTAATTTCGCGACAAAAACAAACCCAATGTCAAACCTGTCTTTCCGCGAGTGTGCTCGTTCTGCATAGCATAGCATCAGATCGTGCATGCACCATACTGAAGCATTAGGTACCTACCAGGACTTTTATTGCCTTTTAAGTACCCACCAGGTCCTTCCCCAACAATTTAAGTACATAGTACCCAACCACACCATTGCTAGCCCATTAAAGCACTAGACCCTCCCCCACAGTCTATTTAAGTAATGATGTACTATATCAAGCCCTTCTGCAGCCTATTTAGACACTCGTGGGTACCACCATCGGCAATGAGGCCTCGAGAGCGATTAAACTAATGTTGTAAAAACTTGTTTCGCAATCAAGATCAGATAAATGTGTCTAAGACATATATAGCCGTATAATACATAGATTCACAATAAAAACTGGAAGTCGTGATAGCGCCGTGGATGCGCGTTCGCTTCAGGTGCGAAATGCCGGGGTTCGAGACCAGCTGGGGCCGTTACGAGTGTGTCCTTAGGCAAGGCATTTAATTTCCACGTTGCCTCTTCTCTCTCCCTCGTGGCGATGGATTCCATCAGGAATGAGGTCTCGAGAGTGATTAATATAAGTTGTAAGAACTTGTTTCGCAATCGAGCTAAAATAACTTTGTATAAACTATATATTCACAAACCTGTTGTAATATCTAAGGAACTAAACAGTTCATCTGCCGACGTGTTTTCTCCAAATATCTCCTGCATTTCATGCTTGGTTATAGCGCCGTCCCTATTCAAGTCATAGATATTAAAATTGCACGGATCCGCTCGTAATGTAATTATATAATGTTGACCATTCTGGAAAAAACGAAACTAGAATTCATCATAAGCATATATGAACGGTATTAAATACTGTCGACATAATGGATATTACATTTGTGGGACTTTAACGGCCGGGAACATTATGTTTACGTGATGTCACTGTACCCCCATTAGCCTCGCTTCTCACCGATGCAACCCAGAGTGAGATGGTACGGTGCTCGCCTGATATCAAATACTGTCGACATCATGGATATTACATATTGGGACTTTAACCGCCGGGGACATTATTTGTACGTGATGTCACGTTACGCCTATTAGCCTCGCTTCTCACCAATGCAACCCTGAGTGAGATGGTACGGTGCTCGCCTGATATCAAATACTGTCGACAGCATATATATTACATTATGGGACTTTAACTGGGAACATTATGTTTACGTGATGTCACGTTACGTCCGTTAGTATCGCTTCTCACCAATGTAACCCTGGTTCAATCCTCGAACTGGGATATATGTGAGATGGTGCGGTGATCGCCTGATAAGCACATAATAAATTGTATCAAATACTGTCGTCATGGATATCACAAATGGGACTTTAACCGGGAACTTTAATATTACGTGATGTCACGTTACGTCCATTAGCATCACTTCTCATCAATGCAACCCTGGTTCGATCCTCGAACCGGGAAATATGTGAGATGATGCGGCCAGCTCAAGCCTGAATTTCTATGCATACACCAGTGAAAGCTTAGAACTAGTTCCCTGAAAACAATTGGACAATTTTAATACCAATAATAAGAATACATAGCAGTAATTCTTATCAAATAAATTCCCATTTGCCCCGAAAAAACTACACATTAATAAATAGTATAATAATATAATGGAGTGTGGGCGAGTGATCGAGAGAAAAAAGAAGGAAAATGAGAAGAGGGTGATAAGAAGATAAGAGAGGAGAGAATGTATGTCTCATGCAACAATAAGCATTATTAATACTGTTATTCAAATCTCTTGCTATCAGATCTGTAGGTATGAACATGTGTGAATATGAAAAGTGTTTTCCTGGTCGGATAGGGCCGGATTTCCTGATAGGAGGGTTTCGAGATCTATGTTGAAATTGTGAATATTGTTAGTTAGTGTTGTATGGCACACATTGTACATTCTACACTCAACGAAATAGTGGAAGTTTGTCTTGGGGGAGGGATGGGGAATATCCATGGGCAGTAACTGACCGATTCCTCTAGTTTAAACATATTTTATTGCCAATACAAGTACACATACAATAATATAATACACCACAAACAACAACATCGATAATGGCAAATGGGTCGGGTCACAAGTTCTTAAAACATTAGATTCGACCCTTCCCAATTGGTTCATTAATTTTACAACATTTCAATATGGCAGATTAGATATCTTATACGAGTACATGGCAATATAATACAGAGTAATCGGTGATGCAATACATGTAGTTACAATGTAACAGTCAGAAGCTGAGAGAATAATATTGATAGAAGAAACAAGAGTGATTAACTAAGTATTGGAGAATGAAGAGAGACGAGAGTGAAAGAATTGTAGTGTGTAGTGTCACCTAGCCCCTGGAGCAGCCACAGAGGGAGCTACTTAGTTTGATCAAAACGTTTTGTATCTCTTATATACACTTGAACAGCTTGAAAGACAACAATATTGTCTTCATATGAGAGTTCACAATCACCATGAAGTAAGAAGTGGCAGTTCAAGGGATGAAAACGACGGGTTGTGATGAATAATTGAGACCTTTGCGCAATATAATTTGTGCAATTAAAGAAGTAATGTGCTGCGTCTTCGCGTTCATTACAATGATTACAAAGATCATGATCTGAAACGTGATTAAGAAATAAGTCGCGTTTAAGGTCACTACAATTGTTCCTTAAACGCGTGTGCATAACTGATAAGTACCTCTTACCATACCCATAATAGGACGGTACAGTATTGGAAACAAACAGTGTACACAAGAGTTCACGTTTGAACGAAGCAAGCGTTTGAAGCTCACGGACAGCAAGTGGTAATGAATTCCATGCATCAATAGCGGACGGAACAAAGGAATTAGCAAACATCGCAGTGCGCCTTGGCACTATCGCAAAATCAGTACTGTTTCTCAGATTGTATTGTGACGTTTGGTCAACAGTTCTAGGAAATAGTGCACTTAGGTAATCGGGTACTAATTTATGTTTAATTTTGTAAGTCAAAACCAATTTTTGATATGCCCGTCTGTCGGAAAGAGATAGCCAACCAAGTTCGTGGTAGAGGTTGTTCAAGCTAACTGACCTAGTAGTACCAGTCACTAGTCTAGCTGCTTCGTTCTGAATTTTTTCAAGATTCTCTTTATCATAGAATGTACAATTATCCCAAACAGTTGAGGCATACTCAAGGATTGGTCTCAGGAATGAAATATAAATGTGATTAAGGGACTTGCGCTTAATGGAAAATTTCAATTTTCGCATGATACCAAGAAGTTTGGACGCAAAAGTAGTAATATTATTAATATGACTGCGCCATTTGCAATCTTTACTAAAAGTTACTCCTAGGTGTTTATGAGTTTCAGTTGTGGACAAGCTAATGGTATCAAAAATCAGGGTTAGTTGTTGTTCGTTTCCATTTCCAATATACAAAACTTCAGTTTTGTTTGGATTGAATGTTACAAGCCACTGTTTAGACCATTGTGTTAAAACACTGAGATCGTGGTTAAGTATTCCTTCGAGATCTGCAATATTGGTAGTTGTACAGGCTAACGATGTATCGTCTGCAAATAATCGAGTTATACTTAATAGTTGATCAGATATGTCATTGACATAAATTAAAAATAAGAGAGGACCGAGAAATGATCCCTGGGGTACCCCTGCAGATATAGTATTGAAACGTGAAAGTGATGTGCCCATAATGACCCGCTGCTCCCTACCTGAGAGATAATCAGTGATCCAATTGAAGACCTGACCGCCAATGCCACATTGCTCTAATTTAAATAGTAAACCCTTGTGCCACACTCTGTCAAATGCTTTGGATATATCGCAGAAGATTAGACCTGTATGTAACTTTGAATTAAAGGACTGTGCGATCTGATGATAAATATCAATTAATTGATATACAGTCGAGTGACATTTCAAGAACCCAGATTGTTGTTTATAGATTAAATCGTTGGTCACTAGAAAATTATAAATATATTTGTACACACACCGTTCCATTAATTTACCTACACAACTGAGTAGAGAAATCGGGCGATAGTTACTGGCAATATTATTTTGTCCTTTTTTAAACAGGGGCAACACTGAAGCTACCTTCCATTTGGATGGGAACAACCCTCCGCGCAGCGATTTATTAAATAATAAACATAGAGGTTTTGAGATAGAAAATTGAATATGCTTTAGTACTCTTTGACTAATGAGGTCAGGACCTACGGCTTTATTAACATTAAGAATACCAATTATATCTTCAATGTCAGATTCTTGTATGTTAATATTATTTAATGATTCATTTGTTTTCATGTTTATTAATGGTAGGTTAGTAGATGAATCATCTATATTAGAAACTGACGTAAACTAGTCATTAAGACAATTAGCCTTATCCTCATCAGTAAAATGCAGTTGTTCAGAACCATCTGCAAATGTAGTTTTTAGTACAGGAATTGAGTCAGATGTTTTATAATTACTTAGTAAACTTTTTAAGGATTTCCAGTAACTTCCTGGATTGGATGAATGTGGTTCGGATATGATTTCTTCAATATTTAAAAAGAAACGTTGTTTGGCAAATTTCTTAAGATTGTTAACATTATTTCTTAATTTTTTATATTTAGACCAATTATTGATATTGGTTGATGTTTTCGCTAAAGATTTTTGTTTATCTCTAAGTCTAGAAACCCGTCTGATTTCAGAGTCATACCATGGTTTATCATTAGGTCTTATTAGTATATCTTTGGAGGGAATACATTCGGTCATTAAAGTTAATAAAGTTTCAGTGAATTTTGTGCAGGCATTATCTATCGATACATTTTCAATAAATTCCCAATTTTCAGAAGAAATGAGTTCATTCAGTCGTTCGAAATTTGCTCTTTTGTAGTACCATACTTTTCTTTTCGAACAAGTCTGGCTATATTCATGAGACTTAATATAAATATATGTAGATTTGTGGTCACTAATTGTATCACTGACATCTATTGTTCCAGAACTGTAAAACTTAATACAGTCTGAGACTATAATAGGATCAATTAATGTGGATGAAGTGTTTGTTACCCTTGTAGGCTCATTAATTACGTTTGTTAAGTTGTTCATCACTAGTATATTTTTTAAGTTATTAACGTTATAGTTTAGAAGATCCTGATTTAAATCGCCAACTATTATAATGTTAGCGTTGATGTCCATAGCTTTCTCAATATTTATATTTAGAGTGTTCCATTCTGCAACTGGAGTGTTCGGTGGTCTGTACATAGAGCACAATAAGAAAGAAGTGGATTTCAAACTAATTTCTAGCCAAATAGAATGGATCGTTGGTGTTTCTAGGTCAATACATCGTTTAGAATGTAGAATGTTAGAGACATATATAATGATACCACTGCTATGAGCAGAGACATCTTTACGATATAAGCAACCGTTAAAGTTATCAAGGGAGAGCTCACTATCTGCCACCTGATTGTCTAAATGCGTTTCTGTGAAACATATTATATCATGGTCACAAAGGTTGTCTGAAATATACTGAAGTTTATTTCTTATACTTCTAATATTCAGATGAAATATACTTATGTCCCCTTGGATGCGAGAGTTTTTTAAACCCGTTGGGCCTGGATTTAGTTCAACATCACCCGATACTAGCATTAGTAAAATGAGAGTAGTTCTATATTGCATATTTACAGAGCTACAAATCGCAAGGAATACAACATAGCTACATATAACAGTACAGTGTGAGTATATGCATGAAAGAAGATCCAGCATTTCAAGTAATGGATACATTTTACCAAAATAACTTTTGCTCACACCTCGAGGTCTCCCATAGAACAGTCCAACAGCCGCACGCCAACTAATTAGATCATTACCCATGTGGGTATAAATAAAGTGTTACAAGCATGTTGAAGCGTGCGTATTGGACTGAAATCTGGTAGTGCAACATAAACCAGGCAACCACTACAAAGGGAGCTGTAAATGTTAGAAAGTAAGTAAAGGTTGACAGAGAAGAGCGAAAGTAAGAGAAAAGTGTGGTACAATTGTTACATGTTTGCATGAAGAAAAACTAGTATATTCGGGATTATTTTAGTTGGATGTGTACAACTGAAAACAAAAGTTGTAACAACAACACTCCGCATACACAGTTGTAATCACAGAATGTTAGCAAACATACATACACCGTACGCACGCACGCACGCACGCACGCACGCACGCACGCACGCATGCACCGCACGCACGCACGCACACACACACACACTAAGCACGCACACATGTATACCAGTCTGATTGATATGCAGGTACACCGGCGCATGTACACACCCCACCTAGACTGATACACAACACACCCCAACTCCCAAGGACCCACACATAACCTCACACGCATCCGCACATCCACTGTACAATTCCAGGCATTGTAATAAAATAATTACTGATAAACATGAATAATAGCTACTGACATATAGAAAACACAAAAATCACTTAAATTTAGCTACCATTTAGCACATTTTACAAGGATTTGGCAAGTTTATATTATATTGTGGTTATAACCGATTCCTCTCATTACGAGCAAAGAAACTTACCCAGTCTATGCTCCTTTTCCCAAGTTTGAATGATACGTCTGCTTTTGCTTCCCAGTTTCCATCCTTGTCAGTCTTTCCCTTTACACCAGCATTCCAGTCCTTTCCTTGGTGACGTATACCAGCCGACACACTTCTATGTCCATCGCTATTTGTTTCTACACCCACATCCACTGATGGCTCCTGTTTCTTGCCGCCATTTCCACCGCCATTACTTTTCCCGCTATTTCCACCGCCATTACTTTTCCTGCTATTTCCACCGCCTCCTCCGAACCAAGCGTCTGTTGGGCTCGAGTACGACAACAATACCACTGCTACTCGTAGTAGTATTATCAGTTTCTGGAATAGAAGCATATTTTCCCCATTTAGTTTAGCTTATAAACTTTATACACATTTATAGTAGCTCGATTGCGAAGCCAGTTCTTACAACTTATATTAATCACTCTCGAGACCTCATTCCTGATGGAATCCATCGCCACGAGGGAGAGAGAAGAGGCAACCTGGAATTTAAATGCCTTGCCTAAGGGCCCATCGTAACGGCTATAGCAGGGCTCGAACTCCGGGTCATTCCCACCTGAAGCGAACACGCTACCACTGCGCTATCACGACTTCCTCCATTTAAACCAGGTATGTTGTTAATAATTCGATGACGTGCTAAACTGCATCCCGTTTATCATTAGCTGTTGATAAGGTATTTGGATACTGCATATTTCTAATGAAGACTGTGAGAGACATTGCTGGTTTTTCTATTACCTCCCTTGACAGATAAAGTCCGACTTATCCCGAAATGAATATTCATCATTTTAGTTGGAGTCCTTTGTTTTTACTGTTGTTTCCTATAGCACAATGTTTTGGTAGGATAAATATAATTGTATCACAATTATATTAATTAACTGATAACACATTTTTACAGTAAAAATTTCATTTATATGCTGTAGGATATCTGTCCAGATTTTATAATTTAATAACTACAAGATGAGAAAACGGATGAAAATGGATAGCATGTGGTGCAAAGGAAGCTGCGAAAACAATTATAAGGTTATATTAAGCATACTAACTTTATCGGGAAATTTACAATTGCATTACAGTTTGCATGAACACTCATTTTGAGACTTTTATATGTTAGCAAATTGGTTATAACTAGATTGTTTTAAAGCGATACTACTTCAGTGAAAGTCCCGCCTCCGTGGTCGAGTGGTTAAGGTCGCTGACTTGTATACCACTGTAACCTATCATCACTGATGGTCACGGGTTCGAGCCCCGCTCAGACCGTGTCTCATTTATATGAAAAAGTTGGCAGTTTCTTACGGAGGTTGGTGCACTCAAGTACTGGTTAACCGCTGGAGCCTGCCCAGGAAAGGTGTTGTTAGGTAAACTGCCCGCCGGCGATATAGCCCAAAATGGTGCTGATGCAGGCGTAAAACCCGAAATATAACATAATAACATCAGTGAAAACGCAACTTTATACAGAATGTAATTTCCTATTGTATGGTATAATTGTTTTTCCAAATATTTGCTTCAAATACGGAGTATTTCAACTAATAAACAAGCGTCGTATACGCGGTTTGTTGACATAACAAAGTAATGTAAACAGGGTCGACATGCATGCGTAATACAACGTGTATATCCTGAATAACGAGATTTATGGCACATATATACCGGTATATTTCACATTTGTGCCTATGCATATTTATTTGTAGACTAATCATAGTTAACTTTATTATCTCTAAGCGACAGTATCACGCGTTTAGTATTGACTACAATGACAAAGAAATGTCAATTCAGGAGCGTGGATGACCGGTATATGAAATCCTACATTCACTTTTGAAAGTGTGTAGACCACAAACACATTGTTTATTGATTCAATATTTGTGTTCGAACATATTCGGAAGAATTTATAGTAGCAATGCATTTATACGTGAACAATGCATTTTTGGGGCTTTTTGCGATGTAATGTCGCTTTAAATATAGGAGAAAGTGATAGGCGAATACGAAATAAGGACATTATGATATAAAGGATAATTTGTGTATCTCTAGCTTACTCTTTCTCTCCCTCGGTCCGCCTCCGTGGTCGAGTGGTTAAGTTCGCTGACTTTTATAACACTGTAACCTATAATCACTGATGGTCACGGGTTCGATCCCCGCTCAGACCGTGTCTCTTTATGACAAAGTTGGACGTTTCTTACGATGGTTGGTGCACAAAGTATTGGTCAACCGCTGGAGCCTGCCCAGGAAAGATGTTGTTAGGTAAACTGCCCGCCGGCGATATAGCCCAAAATGATGCTGATGCAGGCGTAAAACCCGAACTAAAAAACTTTCTCTATCTCCCCTTTTCTGCCTCTCCCCCTCGTTCAACATCCCTCCCTCTCCCCATCCCTCTCACCGCCGCCTCTCTACATTATATTCTTACGTAGTACAGGGTCCCATAATAACGTCTAACGAATGATTTATAACATCGCTCATCCTAATTTACATTTTAAATAACATAACGAATACATGACAGGCGATTACAATAACAAGTAAGTGTACAAACGCGCGAGAATAAATATTTCATTTTATATACTAGTACATGTACTACTGGGCTATCCCAGCTAGCACAGTGGTTTGAGCGCTCACTTCTCACCAATGCAACCCGGGTTCGATCCTCGGACTGGGAGGTATGTGAGATGGTACGGTTGTCGACAGATCGGACAGGTGGGTTTTCTCCGATTATTCCGCTTTCCTCCCACACGATTGACAACATTTACGCTTTCATCCGCGCCAACGAGAGTGATTAATATAAGTTGGTAAAACTTTCTTTGCAATCATTGTAACATTTTAAAAATGTACTGGGATGAAAATAAACTCTGTTTTGAATTGAACAAACACATACTTGTTTTCCACCGATGAAAACTTTTTGAGTTTTACAAACACTAATAAAAATATTACAAATGAGAGCCTGTAGCATCGTTGATCATACCCCCCCCCCATAGCATCATTACACCGCTAAACGTCATTAAAAATCCGCTATACGTCATACGACAGCAAAACGTCTTAAATGGGCAAATAATCCGCCTCCGTGGTCGAATGGTTAAGGTCGCTGACTTGTATACCACTGTAACCTATCATCACTGATGGTCACGGATTCGAGCCCCGCTCAGACTGTGTCTCATTTTTATGAAAAAGTTTGCAGTTTCTTACGGAGGTTGGTGCACCCAAGTACTGGTTAACCGCTGGAGCCTGCCCAGGAAAGGTGTTGTTAGGTAAACTACCCGCCGGCGATATAGCCCAAAACATTTTTCAAGTATTGTGGTTATCGAGTTCTTTCAAGTGATGACTCTAGGGCCTATTCAGCTTGCTTGCGGTCGGTCGGTGGTTCTACCCAGGTGTCCGTCCGTGCCTGAAATACTGCTCGAAGGAGCACCCGGTGTCTTCCGCCGCCAATAATAGCTGGGATGACATAAGCTGTGCCATGGTGCGACGTTGAACACCCCCACCCACAAAGACAAACAAATGCGATATATATACACTTACCATTGCTCTGGTGTTGGAAGACAAGATCTAGACGTGTTTACTCATTATAAGCAATACCATCTCCTTATATACGGGTTAACAGCCGCAGAATTGGGCGAAAACTGCATTACTTGCATTCTGTGGTTATTTCCCCCGATTCCATGTATTTTAAACATTTCGAAATTGTCGTTCGATAGGTAAATCCCCCGTTGATACCGTAAATAGATTCATATGCGTTGTATGCAGTTACTAAACTGTTCGCTATAAGTAACGAGGCACAAGCTGTTAGCAGAAGCACCTTACCCAGCACGTGACACCGCATTGTGCATATATTAGTGTACGTTATTGGGCAGATATAAGATTATATGGAATATATGGGCCGAGGGGTTACGGTCGTTGGCTTCAAATCACTTGTCTCTCACCGATGTAGGTTCGAATCCCGCTGCATGGGTGTGTCTAAATCGTTCAGGTGAAGAAGACATCCGGCTGGCTTGCGACACCCGGGTCTTTTTCCACCAATAATACCAGGAGAGTCGCCGTCGTTGACGTTAGTGGTGCAACTTTAAATCCCGAAAACAAACAAACACATCACCTGTCCGAAATGTAAAGAAAACGTGCCAGAAATGTGAAAATTAATCCACTACATCCATTATTCGTTAGTCCATCATGTGCGAAAGGCCCGGAATTCGCGCCCCTCTGGAACCGTAAATAGTGTGACCTTAGGCAATGCATTTAGATTCCACATGCCTCTTCTCTCTCCCTCATGGTGATGGATTCCATCAGAAATGAGGTCTCGAGAGTGATTAATATAAGTTGTAAGAACTTGTTTCGCAATCGAGCTAAAATAATGAACATAGCTATCCCCTATATCGTGCTTACTGTCTCTAGCATTCACGTGTTACTGTATTTATGTGCAGTAGTGTACTTGCTTAATTGTTTTTGCTTAGTAATAATTAATTACACTAAGCAACAAGTAGGTACTCTGTAGGTATTCCCCCATACATCCGGCTTAGTTTGTTTGTTTGTGTTTGTTTGTGGTTACAGTCCGGCTCCGTGGTCGAGTGGTTAAGGTCGCTGACTTGTATACCACTGTAACATATCATCACTGATGGTCACAGGTTCGAGCCCCGCTCAGACCGTGTCTCATTTATATGAAAAAGTTGGCAGTTTCGTACGGAGGTTGGTGCACCCAAGTACTGGTTAACCACTGGAGCCTGCCCAGGAAAGGTGTTGTTAGGTAAACTGCCCGCCGGCGATATAGCCCAAAATGGTGCTGATGCAGGCGTTTGCATGCCGGTTGCCCATATGAGCGACGCCTCCTGAAGAGATTAGTCATTTTAGATTTGTTGGAAGATAGTGCAATGATACAGACAGAGACCCATTCCAGAGGTTCCTCTTATTCTTTTACATGCACGATGTAAAGCACCGACACGAGACCTCCGTTTAAAGTCCCATCTGAAAGACTGTTACTTTTATTATGGTCAGACGGGTACCCCTGGATTACCAGTCCAGCGTGGTACAGCGTAGTACCGCTGGACTACAAATCCGTCTGTATTTAAAACATTGCAAAATATTTGATTTGTTTTAAAATTCGTAGCAACACTTAAGATCCGGTTTGTTTGTTTTGCCTTACTAGTTTTATAGCAATATGGGAATCTCCCGATGATTAATTAATTTGTTTTCCTGTTTAGCATTTAAAAAAACCTTGATGATTTTCTTCTTAATATCCAGTATGCTAATTTCTGATTATTTGTTCAGACAAATATATGTTAGCTCGATTGCGAAACAAGTTTACAACATTAGTTTAAATGCTCTCGAATCCATCGTCATGACGGGAGAGGAGTGTGTTTTACATTTATTTTTCGTCGCTACCGGTTGCCCATATGAGCAACGCCTCCTGAAGATATTAGTCATTTTAGATGTTGGAGGATCGTGCAATGATACAGACAGAGACCCATTCCAGAGTCTCCTCTGGTTCTTTTACGTGCACGATGTAAAGCACCGACACGAGACCTCGGTTTAAAGTCCCATCTGAAAGACTGTTACTTTTATTAGGGTCAGACGGGGGATCGAACCTGCGATCCCTGGATTACCAGTCCAGCGTGATACCACTGGACTACAGATCCGTCTGTCTGGGAGAGTAGAGGAGGCAATTTGGAATTGATATGCATTGCCTAAGGGTACAATCGTAATGGCTACAGCTGGGGATGTAGTCATGTTGCTCCTATAATGTCTAGTTCAGTAATTGATATTAGCTTTTCCCCGTTGATTGGTAGTGCTTGTCTATTTCATATTAAGGTAAGAGTGTGCTCTATAACTGCACTACACGTGTGGTACCTAGCCGCTGCCTGTTGACATGTAGTCAAAGCGAACTTTTTTGGACTCAAGCTGTCAGAGACATCATCTATCACATCAATTGTGGTTGTCTAAACATGAGCTTCTAGCGCTATTTAGCTCACGTTTCCATCGTTTTCTATCATAAAAGCATGTCTAAGCGTAAAATAAACAGATTATTTGTTTAAGGGAATAGTCGTTCGCCTCCGTGGTTAAGGTCGCTGACTTGTATACCACTGTAACCTGTCATTATTGATGGTCACGGGTTCGAGACCCGCTCAGACGGTGTTTCATTTATATGAAAAAGTTGGCAGTTTCTTACGGAGGTTGGTGCACCCAAGTACTGGCTAACCGCTGGAGCCTGCCCAGGAAAGGTGTTGTTAGGTAAACTGCCCGCCGGCGATATAGCCCAAAATGGTGCTGATGCAGGCGTAAAACCCGTAATATAATAATAATATGTCGATTTTACACCGAAACAAACCAATACCCCCTATGTAGGCTATATGGCTATAATATGTTCCTCTATATGGCATACACAAAAACAATAATGAAATCAATCTATGTGACTAGCAGCGGCTGTCAAGTCCAGAACCCGTGCTTCTGACAGTTAGGCACAAATACGTGTATCGTTGTGATACACTATTATGACCTTGGGTACGAGCAGATGGTTGTGACACATATTGAACGATCGAGACAACCATACCAACGATGCATACTGCAGCTAACAGCTAAACTTCTACTCAAGTCCAAGCTAATCGCTGCGTTCTGTGCATATTTTAGTTGTTTAGTCGGTACTGGCATACATATATACGAAATATATAAAATATAACAATCAAGCATACGCAGCTCGTCTGCATACAATCTTCTGGAATCACACGCACTTTTCGTGATTGTAAAGTATTAGAAAAGTGGACATATTGACTGGTTTTATGAAAGCTGAAAACCGTGACCGTATCAATGATTTAACCATTGTTAATTGCATGTGTATCATTGAAAATAGTTTCGCGATGAGTGAAGGATTCGACTTTACGCGTAGAGACTCGATTGCTTCCATGAAACAGTGGTTATTGACCAAGTTCAAGGCGCAAAATGACGACAACCGGCAACCGCCACCTCGGGTTTCAAGGCAGGATTCCAGAAGCCGGTCCGGGGCAGTGCCTACCATTGTGATTTCGGAGGGTAGTCAAAGAAACATAAACAGCATGAGTCCGGGATCCAGCCCGATAACTAAGCAGCCGGGCCTTCTGGTAAAATCATGGATGCATTATGACATGCAATCAAATGTGCCACTAAAGTCACCTTCCCTAGGTTCTAGCCGATCGCTATGGGAGTCGGTTAGCTTCGTGTCGCATCCAAATACCACATTCTTGAATGAACACATTCAAGTGGCCGCCGTACCGTCTGCGCTTAATCACATTCAACAGAGTGGAACAAATAGTTATGCGAGAGCAACGCCACCTGGTAGTAGACCCGCGATGCAAATACTATCTCCGCTACAGAGGTTCCAGCAGAGACATACACTTCCTTACCAGTTTACCGAAATACGAGGACTAACCCCACCCACGTCGGTCTTTAGTTCTCGGAGCGAGCTTGATAGTGAGTCAATCTGCGGCGAGTGCGGTCAACATAAATTCTACGGTAGTCAAGATCTCGTTGGTTTTGAGGGTGAGCATCTCCCGCCTCTGTACGCGCATCGTCCGGAAGTCAACAGGCCAGAACCAATCAACTCGCCAAAATTAAAACATCGACAACTTGGACAAGATCGAATCACCAACTATCGGAGAATAAATACGTTAGAAAGACAGATATTCAACAATTCGGGAACCAGTACGAAATCGTCTTCCCATATGGATGTACAGAAAAGCCCGCCAGCAAAACTGCAGCGTGTAAAAAGTGCACGGTCATCTAACAAGAGTACCGCGACGCTCTCGCGTTCCTGGTCTAAATATCTCGATAGTTTCAGACATTCTAGAAACGAATCAGTAACATTCAGAAATGCGGATCGTAGATTGTCCCTAAACTTTAACGATATGCGACGAGTAAAACAAGAACGGCGACGCTCTTCGCTATCTCGGCTTCTATGCCACGACATTACTGACTCCGACGACGATAACCGTATAGAAGACGATGTGTCAGCTACCGAGTCCGCTT
Source organism: Archivesica marissinica (assembly GCA_014843695.1). Classification (NCBI taxonomy): domain Eukaryota; kingdom Metazoa; phylum Mollusca; class Bivalvia; order Venerida; family Vesicomyidae; genus Archivesica; species Archivesica marissinica. The sequence continues at coordinate 43,359,117 of CM026392.1, read as the reverse complement.
CAGGCGAAACCATTTTGAACTGTTCTACTCCATGTTCCCCGCAGGTGACCAGGTCAACAAATGTATTGAATGTTGACCCTTTGGACGATTTTAAATCAACCTTTGATGACTCAGACGGTGTGAACATACCGAGTATGTATGGACAGATTAAGGTAATGTTTCAATACATAAACGAGAAGACCGAATTCCACGTGACAATATTGAAAGGCATACAAGTCGCTCCAAGCCAGAAAGGAATGCTTGGAGTATACGTTAAAGTCTGTTTGATGCCCGGTAAAATGCAGATGAAAATGGGCGACGATAAACACAACACACGGAACCCGGTGTTCTACGAACCGTTCACCTTTAAGGTGGGTTTAGACGAACTCTTGGACCGGCAGTTGAGAATCAAACTCTACAACAAGACCGGGGTTTTCTCATTCGCTGAAGCTATTGGCAAGTGTAAGGTGGATCTCTATCAGTACGATCTTACGGCCGTTACTGTTATATGGCAAAATCTGAAGAAGTGCAACAGACAAAGGGTAGGTGTGTTTTTATGATATTAACATTCAGTCAATGGCCAAGTGGTTAGTTTAGACAAATTTATTTCAGCTCGATTGCTAAACAAGTTCATACAACGTATATTAATCAATCTCGAGACCTCATTCCTGATGAAATCCATCGCCACGAGGGAGAGAGAAGAGGCAACGTGGAATTTAAATACCTTGCCTAAGGGCACAATCGTAACGGCTCCAGCGGGGCTCGAACTCCGGACCTTTCGCATCTGAAGCGAACGCACATCCACTGCACTATCACGACTTCCCAAGTGGTTACGATTCTTGACTTCAAATCACTTGTCCATCACCACTATAGGTTCGAATCCTACTGGGGGTCGAATTATTTCATGTGAGGAAGCTATCCACCTAGCGGTAGGTCGGCGGTTCTCCCCGGGTGACCGCCGGTCGTCTGTACCTGCAATACTGCTCGGAATGACACCCGTGGTCTTCCTCCAACAATAACGGCTGGAGAGTCGACATATGACCTAAGCAACCACAGTTGTCAAATTATGTCATTATTGGAGTCGTGAAATGGACGATTGGCTGTCCAATTAGAGCAGTGGTTAGCTCGCTTCTCACCAATGTAACCCGGGTTCGATCCTCGGACCGGGAAATATGTGAGATGGTATGTGGTCGCCAGCTCAGACAGGTGGGTTTTCTCAGGGTACTCCGGTTTCCTCCCACATGAATGACCACATATACGCTTTCATCCGCGCCAACGAGAGTGATTAATATAAGTTGTTAAAACTTGTTTCGCAATCGTTGTAAAATAAATAAAGTTTAAACTTGTGTATGGACATTCCGTCAGTAATATACACCAGTATTAAAGATGCATTCTTGTTTAAAATCACTGTCACAATTTCTAATTCGGTTGTTATCATGGAATTATACTCATCATAAACCATTCTTACCAAAGTTTCTCAGAAAACAAATGATATCGAAAATAATTAATGTACAAAAAAAATATTTTGACTAGCCTGGAAAATTATTATCCAGAATTTGGCCGAAAATCGTTCGGCTTTTTCCGCCGCCACTCACTCTAATCACGTGATCGTACTCTAAATAATTTCTAAGCAAGATCAAGAATGAGGGCACTACTAATGTTGTATGAACTGGCAACCGAGCTAAAATAAATTTACATAAACAAGTAAATATTATGAATACACGTTCCACGTTAATCCCTTTCTGTATTAGTAGTCAAATTGAACTAATCAAACATTAATGTAACCAACAGTTAGGCCACACTTTCTAAAAGCAAGACGCCAAAACAATGCATTTTGTATATTTTTTAGCCGTTATGATTGTGCTGTTAGGTAAGGCACTTAAATCCGCATTGCCCGTTTCTGTCTCGGTCGGTTACTTCGTGGTCGCGTGAATGTCAGAAAACAGGGATTAGAGTGTGTGCGTGTGTGTTTTACGTTTATTTATCGTCGCTACCGGTTGCCCATATGAGCGACGCCTACTGAAGAGATTAGTCATTTTAGATTATTGGGGGATAGTGCAATGATACAGACAGAGACCCATTCCAGAGTCTCCTCTGGTTCTTTTACGTGCACGTTGCACAACACCGACACGAGATCTCGGTTTGAGACTTCGATTTAACGTCCCATCTGAAAGACTGTTATCCCCTCAGCACCCTGTCTCAGTGTAATGCACTCTGCCCCAGTCTGAACTGAGCAACACATGTTGTAATGTGCACCCGCTTACGCTTGCACAACACATAGATAACATGCACGAGACATGTGTAAACACAATATGCATGATTGAGAACATAAAGCTTAAAGAGCAATTGTCCAAGTTTAACATACTCGCAAATGGGTCAATTATCACAGTTGATCAATTACACGATGTCACCGGCGGCGCTCCATCAGAAGCACTTTTCATTATTTCTACTAATCATTTTACGTCTACAAAAATAAACATTCGTTGGCGTAATTCTATCCATCTTTCTTATATGTCAAACCCCTCGCTGGGAAGAAGTCATATTCCTCCTATTGTGTCTAGTTCAGTAATCAATATTGACCCCCCCCTCCCCAAGTTGATAGATAGTACCTAAGTATTTCATATTACATACGTATCCTGTTTATTTGTCTCGCAGGTTGCTGTCGACACGTTCGGCTGTAGTGCGCTTGAAGGCAGGCAGATACAATCCAAGGGTTTCCGAACGTATTTATGCGGACTCAGGAGAAAATGAAGAAGAATAACTACAAAGAGGAATAACTCTCGAAGTGTGTCCGTCTTCAGTTAGAGGACTTTGTGAGAAACAAGTCGGAGAGCTTGAATACTATCGTGTGCTCGATTACATTTACTCTATCCGAGCGAATTAAGATAGTAAACAATTGAATATATTTACATGTATATGTATATCTAAATGCATATCTGAATGTAGAAAATCAGTCACGTGATTAATGGCAGGTGTTGTGAAAAATTTGCTCTCGATTATTTTATTAAATACCGTGATGTAGACTTATCCTTATGTGGCCAAACATGGATATTTAATGGCAAAGTGTATTGTGTTGAAGTGCTAGATAGTGATATTACTGATGGATAACTAGAATGGATGTTATGATATCGACATAAATCTATGGAAAACGAGGTACATCTTGTATACCAATAACACTACTATATATAGATGACTTTTCACCTGTCTGTCAAAAACCGTTAAGTTTCTTTTGTGTTCACAAATATCGAGTGTTACGTCTCACACTCAACGTTTCTTCACCTGTATTACACAACTTTACGAACGCTTTAGTCATAAACTGGTTATGACTACAGTCACCTCTACACCACTCTCCCACAAGAAATCTGAAAAGCGTGATCTATCGTCTCCAGACATTATTATTGACAATAAGAAAGGCAAATTCTGTGAATCTTTAGACATGTCTAAAATTGAGCCTTCTGTCACTGACGACCTAGCTGTGCATCATATACAGCTCAGCCGTGATGATCTCGTCGCGATATCAAACCAGCTCCATGAAACATTCAGAGCCGACATGGAAGCGATGGTTAAAGCTATTGTGCAATCTGTGTTGCCTCAGTTAATCGACGGTGTCAATGCGGCGCTAACAGACAAGGTCGACCGCCTAACCATTGCAAACCAACGGCTACATGACGATGTTCGTGCGCTACAGTTACAAGCAGATCGTACCGAGCAATATAGTAAGCGTAACTGCCTACGCATCACTGGTTTGTCCGAGTCTTCCGGAGAGAACACGGATCAACTTGTCCTTGATATGGCCAATTCATTAGGTGCTGATCTATCTCTTGCTGAGATAGATTGTTCTCATCGCCTTGGTCCACGCATCGCACCATTCCCCTCGGCTAGTCAAGAATCCACCTCTGTACACACGATGAAGCCCAGAGATGTAATAGTGAAGTTTACCTCCTATCGTGCCCGACAAAAGTTACTCGTTCACGTGCCAGGAACATCGATAAATACAGGGGAAAATTTATCAATGAATCGTTAACAAAAATGCGTGGCATAATCTTCTTCGAAGCCAGAACATTGGTTTTTCAGCATCATGTTGAAAGTGCATGGACTACTGACGGTGTTATTCTCGTTCGGGACAAGCAAATGAGGGTACACCGCATCGAATCCAGTGAGAAATTGCAGAAGCTTTATCCTCCTAAACCACGGTCGTGCGCAGCTGCTACGAGCGAGTAGTTACTTTTGAACAGCAGGACATTAGCGGTTATCAGTACACTTATAATGCCTGATATTGAACTGTGACTAAATCCAGTGTATCTACTCCACGTTGTTTTTATTGTACATATGTATGTAATGAACAGTTCATTCAGAAAGTGTGGTATATATATATATACACGAGGATAACCAAAATATCATGGTAACCATTCGATCATAAAAACCGTTATGGTTTTATGTGGTTCAATGTATAGTTTATTCGTGCGGCATTTTACATTGTGCTATTGATAGCCTCTATAATTGATTAATTTCGTCACCAGCTATGTGCTAGTGTGTATTGTGTATTCATTGTATATAATGCAATGTATAGTATCTTCGTGCCGCATTTTACATTGTGTTAATGATAGCCTCACTTACAATTGATTAATATCAACACAAACTATGTGTTAGTATGTATTGTGTATATCGTCTTGAATGTAATGCATAGTATCTTCGTGCCGCACTTTACATTATGTTAATGATTGATTGCCTACACTTGACTATCAACTACACTTGATTAATATAGACACAAGCACTGTGTTAGTATGCATTATATATTGCATGGTCCTGAAGTATCGCCTCTATATTTATGTCATACGTTATATTTGTCATGACTAACTCGGGATACTTACGACATATTCATAATCGGATAACATCAATTCCTTATTACGTCGTTATTGAATCATGCACTACACTTCTTGCTATATATTACTGTTAGATACTTAATATTTGGCCACACCTATTAACAATGATTATCTTTATTCTTTGCTTGATTATTCTTTCTTTTACTTTCACAAAACTATTTGTAGACACTGGTGGACAGGCAGACGAGATCACTATTAATGTATTAATGTCCATGACGACGGCTTCTTGAAGTTTTTGTTTTTGTCAATCGGGGTTACATGATTAATACTATTAGTCGCTTACCCGTCGTCATGGCTAGGTATAACCCTAGGGGCTTATTTACTCTACCGATTCGCGTTATGTTTACGTTACCTATTTTATTAAATATACTATTTCTAGTTTCACTTCGCCTAAGCGTACAAAAACAATCAGAACTCCACCTTCTTATAAAGCATCCGTATATTCGTATACAAACTTTGAATTATAAGCGAAACTGTATGTATTCAGTAAATTGCTGTTCATGTATTCTTGCTTTAATGTTTGCCTATTGGCTTACAATACTTTTGTTAATATCAGGTGATATACATTCTAATCCAGGACCAGAAAATTCGTTGACGTCAACATCATCCATATCTACTTCGAACACTGTATCAGAATTACTGTCCCTGAACAACCACTTTTCTTTTGTTCAATACAATATCCAAAGTTTAAGAAACAAAGTGGACTTAATTTCAGTTGAACTTAGTAATTTCGACCTTTTGGCGTTCTCGGAGACTTGGTTAAATGAGTCGATAGATACCTCTGACATTGCTCTTCTTAATTTTAAAAACCCCAGAACGCAAGGATCGTGTTGGTGATAGTCACGGTGGTGTTATTGTTTATGTTAAAAATAACTTACACTACTCCCGCCGTCTTGACCTCGAGCCGAATCATCTTGAATGTATATTGTTGGAACTTACGATGAAAAACAATAAACGTGCCTTATTTGGTCAATTTTACAGACCACCTAGCGCTGATTCAAATTACGACAACCTAATGTTTGACTCTATCGGTCTTGCTACCGACACAGGTGCAACAAACATAATTATTACAGGTGACTTCAATCTTAACCAAAATCAAGCACCTCTATTAAGGAAAATTGAATCAATATGTCAAGAATTTAACTTAGTTCAAACCATTGAAGACCCCACACACTTCACCGGCGAAAATTCCTCTTCCGTTTTAGATTTAATTTTTATAAGTAATCCTAATAGTATCGTCCTAACTGGAGTCGGTGAACCGTTTCTTGGCCTTCAATTTAGATATCATTGTCCAACCTTTGGAATTTTAAAATTTAATAAACCCAAAGTGACGAGGTTTGATCGGCATATATGGAAATATGATAGAGGTGATTACCAGACATTGCGTGATAATTTTGCCACGGCTAATTGGGAAAGTGTAAAAGATGAAGACATAAATATATACACACAAAACTTAACCAGACTAATCTTGTCTACAGCTAAAAACTCTATTCCAAATAAAACTGTTGGATGCCCCATGGATAAATAATGCCATTAAATTACAGATAAGGAAACGTAAACGTGCATATAGAAAGGCTAAGCTAAGAGACTCTGTTTATTACTGGGCTAAATTCAGACTGCTACGCAACGAAATAGTAACTTTAATAAGGACGACAAAAGACAAATATTATAAAAATATTTCAGATAAATTAAAATCAGGCGAAATTAGTTCTAGAGACTGGTGGACAATTCTAAAATCGTTTATCATTAAACCCAACAGTACTACCATACCAGCTTTTATTAATGCAAATAATAATGATACATTAATTATAGATAATACTGATAAAGCGAATTGCCTGAACAAATTGTTTTCCGACCAAACAAATATTGAAAATGATAACAAAGAACCACCACTTGTTAACTCAAATGCAACAAATACGCTAAGTTCCATCAATATCACACCAACTGAAGTACTTGATATTCTGAAGTTATTACGTGTCGACAAGGCATCTGGTTCTGATGGACTTAGTAATAGAATACTTAAAGAAGCCTGCTATGAGCTTTCGAAACCTTTATGTGATATTTTTAATTTATCTTTAAGGCAGTGCAAACTACCCAGTAGTTGGAAGGAAGCGAATGTATCGGCGATATTTAAGAAAGGTGATCCAAAATTACCATCTAACTACAGACCTATTTCATTATTGAACACAATGGAAAAGGTTTTCGAGCGTATAGTTTTCAAATATATTTTTAATAATCTTACAAGTAATAATTTTCTAACCATGTTTCAATCTGGTTTTCTTCCAGGTGATTCCACCGTCAATCAGTTGACTTTCTTGTATGATACCTTTTGTAAAGCTCTTGATGATGGCCTCGACGTTCGAGCAGTGTTTTTAGATATAAGTAAAGCTTTTGATAAGGTGTGGCACCGTGGTCTTCTAGCAAAACTGAAATCCGCTGGCATTACAGGTGATTTACATGACTGGTTTACTGATTATCTAAGCAGTAGGCGACAACGTGTTGTACTTCCAGGCGGTACCTCTGAATGGCTATATTTGCGTGCCTGAGTACCGCAGGGTTCCATATTAGGCCCTCTATTATTCTTAATATCTATTAATGATATTGTTAATGAAATACAAAGCAATATACGGCTATTTGCCGATGATACATCTTTGTATATTATTGTCCAAGATATTGACTTAGCTGATGTTATTCTTCAAAGTGATATACAGGCAATATCCACATGGGCATCAAACTGGTGCGTTACATTCAATCCGTCTAAATCAGAAATTATAACGTTTTCCAGAGCTCGCCATGCACGACAATATTTACCATTAACAATGAACAATGTCCCAATATCAGAGGTTAGTTCACATAAGCACTTGGGATTATTTTTAACTAAACATTGTACTTGGCATACTCACCTCACTTACATTAAGGAAAAGGCATGGAAACGAATATACATAATGCGGAAATTAAAATACAAACTTGATCGTAAATCCTTAGAGATAATTTATACATCATGCATACGCCCTATTTTAGAATATTCAGATGTTGTATGGGATAATTGTCCCGAATTCGTAAAAAATGAAATAGAAAAAATTCAAAACGAGGCTGCCAGATGTGCAACAGGTGCATCTAAACTAGTTTCATTAATTGATCTACAAAATGAAGTTAACTGGGAACCTTTAAGTACCCGTAGATACAAACATAAACTAATTTTGTTTTATAAAATGAAAAACTGTTTAACACCTGACTACTTATCTGATCTTGTACCTGCAACTGTTGCTTCAATTAGTCGATATAATCTTCGAAATGCTGACGCTATACGATCAATTGACTGCAGGACAACTGCATACTACAATTCATTTTTACCATCCGTAATAAGAGAATGGAATGACCTAGAGAGTAACGTTAGGAATGCCACAACTATAAACACCTTTAAAAACTATATAAACAAAGATAAAAGAAAAACTCCGACGTTCTTCTATTATGGTGATAGATACCTACAAGTATTACATACACGAATTAGAACCAAGTCAAGTGGGCTCCACGAGCATCTCTTTTTAAAAAACTTAATTCAATCACCACTATGCCGCTGTGGATCCAATGAAAACAGCTACCACTTTTTTCTTTGAATGTACATACTATTCTAATATTCGAATTGATTTCCTACAGAATGTGCTAAGATTATGCCCTACTGCTAATCTGCATACTATCCTACATGGCGAGGAGACCCTGACAGATGACATCAACAAAATAATATTTGAATATGTCCATAACTTCATTCGTGATACAAAACGATTCTTTGAGTGAACCCCATACATATAAGACCCCATGTATATAAAACGTGCACTTGATGTCTTTACCCCTGTCTGCCTGCGCTACATTCTCAAATATCTTCTCTTTCTTCTGCTTTCTTACCGGTATTATATTCCTGTCATTTCTAAGCAATATGCACATTTGGTATACATATATTAGCTCCACACCGTCCAAAATAGTACTGTGTATTTTGAACTGCAAGGAGAGAAACTATATAAGCTCTGCTTCCGTTTTGATCATTTCCTATTCTTTGATTTTGTGTGCATGTATTGTTTTGTGAATGTGTATAGTGGAATAAATATGTTTAAACCAATGTATATACAATATCCCAGGGAGCAACACCACTTGTTTTTCTGTTATCTCCCTTGGCAGATAATGTTTCGATTTATCCCGAAATGTGCATTGGTATTTCTAGTTGGAATCCTTTGTTTTTACTGTTGTTCTCTACCAAATGTTGTGATAAGATTAATGTGATTTTTTTATAGTGAAATATCCACTGTAGATACTGTATTACATCTGTATGGATAAAGTAATTTTAATAATTATAAGCTGAAAATTGATAGCATATTGTGCAACGGAAACAACGAAACAGCGGAAACAAATTAACAAGTTCTATCCTCCTCCAAGAAGAGTATTCAGGGGGCAGTAACTGACCAACGTTTCTCATTTGTTTACATATCCCATATATATACTAAATTGTCAAATTATAAACAAATATTATTATCGGTTACGTGGTCGAGGCAAGATATGTGACCGGTGACTACAGCCGTACAAGCATTGAAGCAAACCCAGTAGAAGTCGTGATAGCGCAGTGGATGCGCGTTCGCTTCAGGTGCGAAAGGTCTGGAGTTCGAGCCCCGCTGGAGCCGTTATGAGTGTGCCCTTAGGCAAGGCATTTAAATTCCATGTTGCCTCTTCTCTCTCTCTCTCGTGTTGATGGATTCCATCAGGAATGAGGTTTCGAGAGTGATTAATATAAGTTGTAAGAAAGGTTTGTCCTGGAAAGGTTTACAAACTGTCCTGAAAGGCTTTACAACAACACCGCCACAATGCTAACGTCACCATGATGCACATGATCGTTCATAACCTGATAGTCATCCCAACCGAGCCATACCTTATAATGACCAGTCATCCCAACCGAGCCATACCTTATAATGACCGCCATCACTCTGTGACGTCATCATCTGAGATACCTCATCCCGCACGCTCGACTTCTTCTACACAAGGGCTGGTTCTTTCCAAGTGTCGCGCGACTATGGAATATGCTCCCAGCCTCCAGTTGCAGCATCCAGTACCATTGGGGGCTTCAAATCCGGGCTGCTGATGGTCGTTGCCTAGTCACACAGTGTGTTTTTACGCTTTCAACCTGTACATACGGCAGCTTTCATTTGCTCTGTGTTGTCCTCAACGACCTAAGTACAGTCACCCACTTCAGTTGAGGAATGAAGTGTACTTGGAGGAAGGGTGTGTCGAATTTTTGCATGTGAGGAAGATATGCAGCAGGCTTAAGGAATGGCAGTGATTCTACCCGGGTGCCCACCCGTGCATGAAATGCTGTTGGGGGGCGGGGCGCCGCGATCTTCCTCCTCCAATCACCGGAGAGTCGCCATATGACCTAAGCTGGTTGTGCGACTTTAAAGCCAAAATCAGAACACAAGCAAATCCACAGACGGATCTGTAGTCCAGTGGTAACACGCTGGACTGGTAATCCAGGGATCGCAGGTTAGATCCCCCGTCTGACCCTAATAAAATTAACAGTATTTCAGATGGGACGTTAAACCGAGGTCTCGTGTCGGTGCTTTGAACCTTGCACGTAAAAGAACCAGAGGTGATTCTGGAATGGGTCTCTGTCTGTATCATGCACTATCTTCCAAAATTTAAAATGACTCATCTCTTCATGAGGCGTCGCTCATATGGGCAACCGGTAGCGACGATAGATAAACGTAAAACACACACACACACGAGCAAATCCTCGAACTTCTCAAAACAACCTACCGTTGCCGTACCTGCCTTTTGGATACATTCTTTTTATGTAATTTAAGGATTATTTATAAATTAATGATAGCTAGTCCGATTATCCGAATGCATGTACACTTAGAGTAAACACAAAAAAAAACAAAAAACAAAAAAAAACTTCAAACATGTGTGCATCAATTTACTACCAATGTGATTCGTTGGATACATTCTTTTTATGTTATTTAAGGATTATTTATAATTTAGTGATAGCAACGAATATTCGTTTGGTCGTCCGAATATCCGAATGCATGTACACTTAAGTAAAGAAAAAAAATATAATAAAAACAATGAAAACTTCAAACTTGTATGCATCAATTTACTACCAAAGTCTGCCTAGCCTGTATGTGATTCACCTTTACAGAAGCCCGAGTAGTCGTTGACCAAGTCTAGGATCCCATCTCGCTCGCATGCGTGTATTTATCACAATAAACATCTCCAGAAGCCCGTGCAAACATCCTCGTTTTGTTTCATCGCCACTCGTAGGTTAAAGCAGACGAGCTCCTCGCCACTCTCATTGTCTGTAACACGTATGTTAGCCCGGTAGGTACCCTATAAAAACACAGACGTGTTGGGTCTTGATAAATGATTTCGCGTTAAAACACCTTAAAGAACATTTTTTAAAAACATTATGATACATCATAAGCTTTACACTATACGAATGTCACAGGTTACGTTTGTATATATTCGTGTTTATATGATGGATGCGGCGTTCCATAGTTAACGCAGTTACAATCACGCATGCGTCGTATATACGGCTGACTTCATGTCTTGTCGTTGTCTGTTCACTCGAGTGTGAATCAGTGACGATTGGCAATGTCCGTCTGTGACGGAAATTGTCGACGTTCGCCGAATCGACCTCAGGTGAGCAGTTGTCACTGTATTGTAAGTGTACATGTCAAATCGTTTTGTCTGTTGTATGTATATGAATGAGAGTTGTATGAAAGGTTTGAATGCATTGGCTCCTTGCAAACCTAATCCCCTTTCTGGTTATTCTGAACTGTTTCTCAGCTCAGATCTATGGATGAACTCTTACGAGCTAGCCAACGATCATTTAAAGACTTTCCATTTTATATTAGAATGCTGTTTAAATAACGATGTGACCCTATCCCTATACATACAAGAATAAAGAAACGAACCTACGCAATGCTTTGTTGTGAAAGTGAGCCCTGTGACACATACACTTTTTTAGGCCATATCCAACACAAGTTTTAAAATGACATCCAGTCATTATCAAAGCCATATCGGTATATGACGGCATCTCATTTATAAACTCGTGGATGAAACCATATACATGTATGTGGTCATTTGTGTGCGAGGAAAACGGAGTACCCAAAGAAATTCCATTTGGCGACCACCATACCAATCACATTGGTAGTAAATTGATGCACACATGTTTGAAGTTTTAATTTTTGTTTTTGTTTTTTGTTTACTCTAAGTGTACATGCATTCGGATAATCGGACTAGCTATCATTAATTTATAAATAATCCTTAAATTACATAAAAAGAATGTATCCAAAAGGCAGGTACGGCAACGGTAGGTTGTTTTGAGAAGTTCGAGGATTTGCTCGTGTGTGTGTGTGTTTTACGTTTATCTATCGTCGCTACCGGTTGC
>CM026392.1:43325950-43345826 GCA_014843695.1 Archivesica marissinica | reverse complement strand
TTTACTGCGCCAGGTGTAGGCTGCAATGTTTTGCTCTGTTCGTTTTTGGATTTTACTGCTAAAACGAGTGACTCTAGAATTCAGATTTTTGGCATAGTTGTTTATAAACTGGATACCATCATGATTCTGAGTTTGTTTTGTGGAATTATCATTGGATTAATTAGTTATACTGATTTAAAACAATTTGGAATTGGAAAATATTGGATATATACTGTGATAATTTCAATATTTTTGGTGAACAACATCTCACCAAGTGAAATGGCTATTCAGTACAATAGAGACCAATTATTGGATTTTAGATATGTGCCCAGAAGGAACATAATACCAAATGAAGAAACATTATCTGTACCGGTACTTAAAACCCACAATATTTTAAGATATAGAGGTAAACGAGCTGGTCGCCCGAGGACAAAGACTAATGCTGGCATACATTTGACTAATCTAATTCCAATTAAACTGGATCACACAATTATCAAAAATGCCCACAGAAAAAGACAAATTAAAATTGCTACTGTCAATGCCAGATCAATTAGAAAGAAAACAGCAGAATTTGTGCAACATATATTTGAAGAGAACATTGACTTTTGCCGTGTGACGGAAACTTGGCTCCAAGTGGATGGTGACGATGTTATACGGGGTGAACTTGCTCAGGATGGTTTCTGCTTTGACGATGTACCCAGATCTAGTCGCTGTGGCGGGGGACTCGGTCTTATGTATAGAAACAATCTGAATGTGTCCAAACTTCCTTTCAATGCATTTCGTTCATTTGAGTGTTCCGAATGGAAAGTATGTAGCCAAACATTCATTATTCATGTCATTGGAATTTATAGAACTCCATATTCCGAACGAAATCCAATCACTATGGCTGCATTCATGAACGAATTTGAAGAATATCTAGAACTAGTCATGTCACAAACTGGGTCCATAGTGATTCTTGGGGACTTCAATATTCACATCGATAATCGTTCTGAATGTTACACCAAAAAGTTTCTAAATTGCTTAAAATCGTTTGGCTTGATCCAACATGTAAATACACCAACTCATTCTGAAGGCCATATTTTGGACTTGATCATCACGAAAAAGGAGGATAAACGCGCCAGTGTTACCAATGTTTCCACAGATTACTATCTCTCTGACCACTGTTTTGTCAGCTGCAACTTGGAACAAACGCGCCCTCCCCTAGTAACCAGAAATATAAAATCTCGAAACTGGAAATGTGTTTCTAAAGAGTCGTTCGGATTGGATCTCGAAAACTTGCAAAACCTTGTAGAGAAATCGTCAACTGTGAATGAACTTGTATCTGATTTCTCTAAGACAACATCCGACATTGTTAACAAACATGCGCCCCTGAAAGAAAGATCAGTGACATGTAGACCCAAGGTTCCGTGGTATTCTGGATACTTGAGACTATTAAAGCAGTATAAAAGATCAATTGAAAAAATCTACTTCCGAGACAGGTCAGACATTACCAAAACTGTTTACAAGAATGTAAGAAACTCGTACACTGCTGCGGTAACATCAGTTAAGGACGGGCACTATCAAAGCAGAATAGGAGAGGCTGAGGGAAATGTGAAGAAACTCTACAGTGTTACTTCTAACTTACTGGGACGATCTAAAGAAAACCCTCTTCCACCGCACACGAGTGAAGTTGCTTTGGCAAATGACTTCTTGCAATATTTCACTGGTAAAATCTTGAAACTACGCAATGACCTAGATAACATTAGCACTGAATCCGACCTATCGGTGCCTGGAATTAATGACACATTAGAAACATCGTTGTGTCCAAATGTTCTATCTGAATTCCAGTTAGTAACTGAAAGTGATATCACCAAACTTGTGAAAGAATCAAAATCTACCACATGTGAACTGGATGTAATGCCAACATCAAAACTAAAAGAGAACCTTTCTACAATAATACCTGTCATGACAGAAATTGTCAATAGGTCATTGTCAACTGGTGTGTTCCCAGATGAGTGGAAGAGTGCTGTAGTGAAGCCCCTTCTGAAAAAGAAAGGTCTCCCCCTAGAACTGAAAAACTATCGCCCAGTGTCAAACCTAACTTTCTTGTCCAAAATACTTGAAAAAGCAGCAATGACTCAGATTTCAAATTATATCGAATCAGAAAATCTGTTACCAACATACCAAAGTGCTTATCGTAAAGGTCATGGTGTAGAGACCGCCATGATGAAAATGTATAGTGACCTTCTTGAAACAGCTGACAAGAGTCACATCACTATCGTCGTAATGATCGATCTCAGTGCCGCATTCGACACCATCGACATACCAATATTGCTTGAAGTCTTACAATCTGACTTCGCAATTCAGGGAACTCCCCTGAAGTGGATTCAATCATACCTTAGCGGCAGAGACATGAAAATAGTCATCGAACAGTCAGCGTCCAAATCAGAGCCACTGGAGTTCGGTGTACCTCAGGGTTCTTGTGCTGGGCCGGTTATATTTACCCTCTATATAGCAGCCCTTAACAAAGTTGTAAAAAAGTATCCTGCAGATCTTTATGGATATGCAGATGACCATAAAGTGGCATTCAAAATTAAAGCTGGAAATAATGAAAGTGAGGCATCTGTTCTGAAACAACTTGAAGATTGTTTAAATGACGTCATTGGATGGATGACCAAATTCAAACTTAAAATGAATAACAGCAAAACTGAAATTATCATGTATGGCACGAGGCAACAGCTGTCGAATACGAACATAAGTAGTGTGAATGTTGGCGGGATTGAGGTTAAGTGTGTTGACAATGCGAGAGACCTCGGTGTTCTGATGACAAGCACCTTAAATTTTGACAAACACATCCAAAAAAAGTGTCAGATCGCCAACATGCAACTAAGAAATCTAAAACTTATTAGAAAACATCTTAGTCAAAAATCTACAGAAATACTAGTCCATGGCCTCATTCACTCCCACTTAGATTTCTGTAATGGACTATTCACAAACATTCCTACTTACCAAATGAAACAATTAGAACGTGTTCAAAATCACGCAGCAAGAGTTGTAACCGGTGCTAGTTTTGACCAACCAAGCAATGAGATCCTAAAAACATTGCACTGGCTTCCTGTTCGTGCCCGCATCATGTACAAAGTGATTGTTACTGTGTTCCGGGCGTTAAATGGTACAGCGCCTGTGTATATCCAATGACTGTTCCAACCTGCCATTCAGACCGAATATAGGCAAAAACTACGATCATCAACATCTAGTGAAACCAAACTGTATGAACCACCACCAACACGAATAAAACTGGCGGACAAATCTATCGTTACCGTAGGACCGAAATGGTGGAACTCGCTCCCAGACTATCTCAGGGATGTGAAAAAGGAATCAGAATTCAAATCAAAACTAAAAACATACTTGTTTCGACGGTTCTTGAACTAGAGTGTATGTATGACTGTGTCGTTGATTCTGAATTCTACAGTGACTTGCTAGGAAATAAATTGATGTGTTTTTAAATATGATCATATATGTCTCACATTTGCCTTGTTGTAAATACTCATTTTACACTCTATTTTTATGCATTGATACATAGTAATGTAAAGTTTGGATTGTACAGCGCAACCGAATATTTTATACATTTTTGCGCTTTATAAATGCTTTGTATTTGTATTTGTGTATTATCCAAGCAACGTTGCAGAATTTTCCAAGCAAATTTGTCCAAATAACAATGTATCATTATCCAAGTAACGTTGTATCAATGTCCAAGCCACGTTGCATTATTGTCAAAGCCGGCCCCCAAGACCACTAGTACCAGACAGAACATGGAAACAGAAGTGGATGTCTGGTGCAAGAGACAGACAAGGAGGAAGAAAATCACGAACAAAAGATTATCATGACCCACAACAGGACGATCAGCCTGAGCAGATTGTTTAGAAATAGAAAATACGTTTTATCCATTGTAAAATGATTCTAGTCCATTCCTGTATTCTATACTTGATTCTAGTATATTTTAGTTCATACTTTATTCTATTCTATTTTAGTTCATACTTCATTCTAGTCTATTTTAGTTCTATACTTTATTCTAGTCTATTTTAGTTCATACTTTATTCTAGTATATTTTAGTTCATACTTTATTCAAGTCTATTTTAGTTCATACTTTATTCTAGTCTATTTTAGTTCATACTTTATTCTAGTCTGTACATGTACCTTATTCTAATCTGTACATGTACCTTATTCTAGTCGGTACATGTACCTTACTATAGATGTATATCTACCTTATTCTAGTATGTACATCTACCTTATTCTAGTATGTATATGTACCTTATTCTAGTATGTACATGTACCTTATTCTAGTATGTACATGTACCTTATTCTAGTATGTACATGTACCTTATTCTAGTCTGTACATGTACATTATTCTAGTATGTACATGTACCTTATTCTAGTCTGTACATGTACCTTATTCTAGTCTCTACATGTACCTTATTCTTGTATGTACATGTACCTTATTCTAGTCGGTACATGTACCTTATTCTAGATGTATATGTACCTTATTCTAGATGTATATCTACCTTATTCTAGTCTGTACATGTACCTTATTCTAGATGTATATGTACCTTATTCTAGTCTGTACATGTACCTTATTCTAGATGTATATCTACCTCATTCTAGTCTGTACATGTACCTTATTCTAGATGTATATCTACCTCATTCTAGTCTGTACATGTACCTTATTCTAGATGTATATCTACCTTATTCTAGTCTCTACATGTACCTTATTCTAGTATGTACATCTACCTTATTCTATTATGTACATCTACCCTATTCTATTATGTACATCTATCTTATTCTAGATGTATATGTACCTTATTCTAGTATGTACATGTACCTTATTCTAGATGTATATGTACCTTATTCTAATCTGTACATCTACCTTATTCTAGTATGTACATGTACCTTATTCTAGATGTATATGTACCTTATTCTAGTATGTACATATACCTTATTCTAGATGTATATGTACCTTATTCTAGTATGTACATCTACCTTATTCTAGTATGTACATGTACCTTATTCTAGTATGTACATCTACCTTATTCTAGTCTGTACGTCTACCTTATTCTAGTATGTACATGTACCTTATTCTAGTATGTACATCTACCTTATTCTAGTCTGTACCTCTACCTTATTCTAGTATGTACATGTACCATATTCTAGTCTGTATATGTACCTTATTCTAGTATGAATATGTACCTTATTCTAGTATGTACATGTACCTTATTCTAGTCTGTACATGTACCTTATTCTAGTCTGTACATGTACCTTATTCTAGTCTGTATATGTACCTTATTCTAGTCTGTACATGTACCTTATTCTAGTATGTACATCTACCTTATTCTAGTATGTACATGTACCTTATTCTAGTATATACATCTACCTTTGTCTATTATGTACATGTACCTTATTCTAGTATATACATCTACCTTAGTCTAGTATGTACATGTACCTTATTCTAGTCTGTACATCTACCTTATTCTAGTCTGTACATGTACCTTATTCTAGTATATATATCTACCTTAGTCTAGTATGTACATGTACCTTATTCTAGTATATACATCTACCGTAGTCTAGTATGTACATGCACCTTATTCTAGTATATACATCTACCTTAGTCTAGTATGTACATGTACCTTATTCTAGTATATACATCTACCGTAGTCTAGTATGTACATGTACCTTATTCTAGTATATACATCTACCTTAGTCTAGTATGTACATGCACCTTATTCTAGTATATACATCTACCTTAGTCTAGTATGTACATCTACCTTATTCTAGTATGTACATGTACCTTATTCTAGTATGTACATGTACCTTATTCTAGTCTTTACATATACCTTATTCTAGTATGTACATCTACCTTATTCTAGTATGTACATCTACCTTATTCTAGTATATACATCTACCTTATTCTAGTCTGTACATCTACCTTATTCTAGTATGTACATCTACCTTATTCTAGTCTGTACATCTACCTTATTCTAGCATGTACATCTACCTTATTCTAGTATGTACATCTACCGTATTCTAGTATGTACATCTACCTTATTCTAGTCTGTACATCTACCTTATTCTAGTATGTACATCTACCTTATTCTAGTCTGTACATCTACCTTATTCTAGTATGTACATCTACCGTATTCTAGTCTGTACATCTACCTTGTTCTAGTCTGTACATCTACCTTATTCTAGTATGTACATCTACCTTATTCTAGTATATACATCTACCTTATTCTAGTATGTACATCTACCTTATTCTAGTATATACATCTACCTTATTCTAGTCTGTACATCTACCTTATTCTAGTATGTACATCTACCTTATTCTAGTATGTACATCTACCTTATTCTAGTATGTACATCTACCTTATTCTAGTATGTACATCTACCTTATTCTAGTATGTACATCTACCTTATTCTAGTATGTACATCTACCTTATTCTAGTATGTACATCTACCTTATTCTAGTCTGTACATCTACCTTATTCTAGTCTGTACATCTACCTTATTCTAGTCTGTACATCTACCTTATTCTAGTATGTACATCTACCTTATTCTAGTCTGTACATCTACCTTATTCTAGTATGTACATCTACCTTATTCTAGTCTGTACATCTACCTTATTCTAGTATGTACATCTACCTTATTCTAGTATGTACATCTACCTTATTCTAGTATGTACATCTACCTTATTCTAGTGATTTATTATAGTCCGCACGTTGTTATTATACCTTGCATTATTACTCAATGCAATATTCCCACAGGCCAACGTGTCAATATTATTTAATACCCCCCTCCTTCAACTTAATTGCATATATACGCCCCACAGTCAAATCGTAACCTAGTCAACTCTACCCTCGACCTCTTCTGTGCTGAAGTATCCGTGGCCATGACCCAGACTTCGTTGTGTTGAAATATCAACACAATTTACAGTAAAAGCCTTGTTTTAAAAATTCTAAAAATCGCATACATACATGTATATATAATACATATATGTATATATATATACATGTATATCGTTGCATGAGGAGTATATATGCAAGTGGATGTCTTACCGCTTGCTGTAAACCAGTTTTCTTTTCAAATTCTGGTACATTTGTCAGGTATAATATAATAACTACCCATGTGCGTAGGGTGACATTTTTCGTATTGCCCACTCAGGAATGCAACATTTATTTGATATAAATATTAAAGTTTAGATTAAAATTATTGTTCTTTTGCTAAAATTTGGTTTTGAATGAATGTGTCACAATTAAGTACAGATTATGTTCCGTTGGTATGTTTGTGTTTCAAAGAACAACATAACATTGTTATAACCCTTCTGTATGACGGCATAACAAATGGTACAACAGTTGTGCAACGCCTGAATAGTAATGGGCATTTACAGTCTTGAATCATTCAGAAAATAATGCAAAGGACACATAAGAAATTAAATCAACCATAGTTTCATTTATCGCGGTATACAATACAATTGTTCTGTTGATCGTCGATGAATTGAGAATGGCAGGCTAATTACCCGTCTTGAACTCTCATGTTATCATAATCAATAGCACATCTTTCGCATGAACTAACACATACATATTTACAGGTGGCCAACTTAGGTTTTCTTTCTGTGTTTCTACGTATGTTTTAAGTGTATATTATAGAGTATATGTCACAATCTATTTACAGTAGCTACTAGCTTCCGATTTAATACATTTCAATTTGTTCTTGTATATTAATGTTACAACATGATGTAAATATTGATAAAATAAAATATGTTTAAACTAATATACTTACAATTTAATTTAATTACTTATAATAAGTAAGAAATAACATTTGTCTTTACATTGTTTATTGGCAAATAAAACATGGTTTGGAGTTCTGATGCGTAGGAAATAACCATACAGGCCGTAGGCCTAAGTTGTTAATTCCGGCACTCAGAACCCTTTGGTATTATTTGAATAACTGCAAATGACCTAAAACAACTACACAATTGGACGCCGCGTTTGGCATCACACACTAAGTCATGTTTTATTGCATATTTAACAACGGTAAATTCCTTCTTTGCGTATACAAACAAAATGCTGAGTCACTGTTATTTAATAACTATTTATGCCTATAACTTTTGCTCGACTAATTATATGTTATATTTCGGGTTTTACGCCTGCATCAGCACCATTTTGGGCTATATCGCCGCCGGGCAGTTTACCTAACAACACCTTTCCTGGGTAGGCTCCAGCGGTTAACCAGTACTTGGGTGCACCAACCTCCGTAAGAAACATTTTCATATAAAAGAGACACGGCCTGAGCGGGGCTCGAACCCGTGACCATCAGTGATGATAGGTTACAGTGATATACAAGTCAGCGACCTTAGCCACTCGACCACGGAGGCGGACCTTGCTCGACTCAACTGAGCACAAAATAAAAAAAATGTTTGTGACACATACCTTAATTGTTATTCTATATGTTCCAATTTGTACTCTGGTGAGCGTAATTGCGGGAGTTATGCTATGCAGGCTATCAGCAGTCTTGTGGAAGGTCGGTGGTTCTATCTAGGTGCCTAAAATAGTGCCCAGAGGTGCATCCGGGTATTCCTCCATGGAGAATCGAGATATGGCCTAAGCTGTTGGTGCGACTAAACGCACAAAACCAACAAGTGTGAGAGTTATATACAGTATTGGTGATCCCATGAAGTATATACAGTATTGGTGATCCCATGAAGTATATACAGTATTGGTGATCCCATGAAGTATATACAGTATTGGTGATCCCATGAAGTATATACAGTATTGGTGATCCCATGAAGTATATACAGTATTGGTGATCCATGAAGTATATACAGTATTGGTGATCTCATGAAGTATAATTATACAGTATTGGTGATCCCATGAAGTATATACAGTATTGGTGATCCCATGAAGTATATATAGTATTGGTGATCCCATGAAGTATATACAGTATTGGTGATCTCATGAAGTATAATTATACAGTATTGGTGATCCCATGAAGTATATACAGTATTGGTGATCCCATGAAGTATATATAGTATTGGTGATCCCATGAAGTATATACAGTATTGGTGATCCCATGAAGTATATACAGTATTGGTGATCCCATGAAGTATATACAGTATTGGTGATCTCATGAAGTATAATTATACAGTATTGGTGATCCCATGAAGTATATACAGTATTGGTGATCCCATGAAGTATATATAGTATTGGTGATCCCATGAAGTATATACAGTATTGGTGATCCCATGAAGTATATACAGTATTGGTGATCCCATGAAGTATATACAGTATTGGTGATCCCATGAAGTATAATATACAGTATTGGTGATCCCATGAAGTATATACAGTATTGGTGATCCCATGAAGTATATACAGTATTGGTGATCCCATGAAGTATATACAGTATTGGTGATCCCATGAAGTATATACAGTATTGGTGATCCCATGAAGTATATACAGTATTGGTGATCCCATGAAGTATATACAGTATTGGTGATCCCATGAAGTATAATTATACAGTATTGGTGATCCCATGAAGTATATACAGTATTGGTGATCCCATGAAGTATATACAGTATTGGTGATCCCATGAAGTATATACAGTATTGGTGATCCCATGAAGTATATACAGTATTGGTGATCCCATGAAGTATATACAGTATTGGTGATCCCATGAAGTATATACAGTATTGGTGATCCCATGAAGTATATACAGTATTGGTGATCCCATGAAGTATATACAGTATTGGTGATCCCATGAAGTATATACAGTATTGGTGATCCCATGAAGTATATACAGTATTGGTGATCCCATGAAGTATAATTATACAGTATTGGTGATCCCATGAAGTATAATTATACAGTATTGGTGATCCCATGAAATAGACTCGATAACCATACACAATACAGGCTTTGATCACATTGAATACAGCTTTTAAAATTGAATTAGTATCTTTTGACTAAAGTTAGTTTGAAGAAATGTTTGTATGCATTAAAGCACTTAACGTTTACTAGGGATTTCAATTACTACCTACTCATTTGGACATTTGAATATGCTTCAGTCACACACATAGATATGTTCTAAGATATCCATGCATAGTACTTCCCATACGAGACCCTCATGGACTTCACCATAAGGGACCCACATTGGCCACGTTACGGACCCATATTTACTTCCAAGATGGGACCCACACTAATCCCGTTAGCACATCCCATATTGGGCCCATATGGGTACCATAATAATTGCTAGATACCATAATAATCCACTGAGCTGTTGTTGATTTAGTATCAACTTGGAAATGAGAGCTGGAACTACTGGACTCCACTTAGCTGTTGTTGATTTAGTATCAACTTGGAAATTGGATGTCTTCTAAAATGTACTAGATATTGACCCAAAACAAATACGTCGAAAATAAACAACAACAGCACTTCACTTCTTGTTATTACATTAAATAGTGGCCCAACTACGATGTTTAGAATTAGAAACTTGAGTTTGAAAATGTGTGATTAATTAATGAATCTCTAGAACAATGGATTATTTATTGGGCGTTATGTCGACCATACGAAATTAACAGTTTATGTCAATATTGTCAAGCCTAGGGGTCATATAATGATTGGTTGCGTGTTATTCCCTTGACTAGCGCCAACTCAGACCGCCTATTAATATAGGGGTCGTCTGTCAACTTCATAAGTTTTTAGTATCATGAAATGATAACAATGTCCAGTTTCACATTCACAAACATCTTACTAACTATTTGCACCTTATTATACATTTCTTATATACACCAACACAGCTGTATTTTATGCAAATATCACTTAAAATTTATTATAAATATTTCTATGGAAATAAAACAAGTAACCAACAATAAACATTCATAGTCCTTGATAAAACGATCCCAAGCACTCCAATACTGCACACAATACACTATACAGTGCACCAATATATAATTATGTGCACTGTGAATAGCGCCCAACCTACGATGTTTGCTGTTAATCACAACCCGCACAACAAGAAAAAGCGCACATATACGCGTATAATACCATCCGTTCGTAAATGTGCGCCGTGTCCATATCAACAATATGGCTACCTGGTTCCAAACACCGTTTCTATGATAACAATGAATTAAGACACCGAATATCTTATAATGAGATTAAAATATAAACAATGTTACCTTGTCTAAGTCTGGACTGTTTCCAGTATATAAATACTATTTATAGTTTGACTCTGCTAAATCTGTGAGAAATGACAGTTTAAAACTACCCACAATGCAATGCGATTTCTATCAAAGTGCTTCTGAAAATTGGCTACCATAAGATACAGATGTTTTACTATGTCATGGATTTAAAAGATTAACTGATAACACATACTTGCAAATGATAATCATTGATAGCAACACTGATTTAAACCAATATTCTAACAAATTACTGCAATAAACATTGATGACACATCATAGCTGAGAATAAAAACGAGTGAATAGTCGCCATCGACCGTATGTAAACAAAATGTACATGTATGTTAAGCGTCACTAATAAACCTGGGGAATTACACTATGGTACACAGTTAGGTTATGAGTACCTAGAGTTCCTAGAGTTATACATGTACATAATTATGCTATGAGTATCTACAGTTCCTAGAGTTATACACGTACATAATTATGTTATGAGTATCTACAGTTCCTAGAGTTATACACGTACATAATTATGTTATGAGTATCTACAGTTCCTAGAGTTATACACGTACATAATTATGCTATGAGTAACTATCTAGAGTTCCTAGAGTTATACATGTACATAATTATGCTATGAGTAACTATCTAGAGTTCCTAGAGTTATACATGTACATAATTATGCTATGAGTATCTAGAGTTCCTAGAGTTATACATGTACATAATTATGCTATGAGTATCTAAAGTTCCTAGAGTTATACATGTACATAATTATGTTATGAGTATCTAGAGTTCCTAGAGTTATACATGTACATAATTATGCTATGAGTATCTAGAGTTCCTAGAGTTATACATGTACATAATTATGCTATGAGTATCTATAGTTCCTAGAGTTATACATGTACATAATTATGCTATGAGTACCTAGAGTTCCTAGAGTTATACACGTACATAATTATGTTATGAGTATCTAGAGTTCCTAGAGTTATACATGTACATAATTATGCTATGAGTAACTATCTATAGTTCCTAGAGTTATACACGTACATAATTATGCTATGAGTATCTAAGTTCCTAGAGTTATACATGTACATAATATCTATGAGTACTAGAGTTCCTAGAGTTATACATGTACATAATTATGCTATGAGTATCTAAGTTCCTAGAGTTATACATGTACATAATTATGTTATGAGTATCTAGAGTTCCTAGAGTTATACACGTACATAATTATGCTATGAGTATCTAGAGTTCCTAGAGTTATACATGTACATAATTATGCTATGAGTATCTAGAGTTCCTAGAGTTATACAAATACATAATTATGCTATGAGTATCTAGAGTTACTAGAGTTATACATGTACATAATTATGCTATGAGTATCTAGAGTTCCTAGAGTTATACATGTACATAATTATGCTATGAGTATCTAGAGTTCCTAGAGATATACATGTACATAATTATGCTATGAGTATCTAGAGTTCCTAGAGTTATACATGTACATAATTATGTTATGAGTAACTATCTAGAGTTCCTAGAGTTATACACGTACATAATTATGCTATGAGTAACTATCTAGAATTCCTAGATTTATACATGTACATAATTATGCTATGAGTATCTAGAGTTCCTAGAGTTACATAATTATGCTATGAGTAACTATCTACAGTTCCTAGAGTTATAAATGTACATAATTATGCTATGAGTAACTATCTACAGTTCCTAGAGGTATACACGTACATAATTATGCTATGAGTAACTATCTAGAGTTCCTAGAGTTATACATGTACATAATTATGCTATGAGTATCTAGAGTTCCTAGAGTTATACATGTACATAATTATGCTATGAGTAACTATCTAGAGTTCATAGAGTTATACATGTACATAATTATGCTATGAGTAACTATCTACAGTTCCTAGAGTTATAAATGTACATAATTATGCTATGAGTAACTATATACAGTTCCTAGAGTTATACACGTACATAATTATGCTATGAGTATCTAGAGTTCCTAGAGATATACATGTACATAATTATGCTATGAGTATCTAGAGTTATACATGTACATAATTATGCTATGAGTATCTAGAGTTCCTAGAGATATACATGTACATAATTATGCTATGAGTATCTAGAGTTATACACGTACATAATTATGCTATGAGTAACTATCTAGAATTCCTAGATTTATACATGTACATACTTATGCTATGAGTAACTATCTATAATTCCTAGATTTATACATGTACATACTTATGCTATGAGTAACTATCTAGAGTTCCTAGAGGTATACACGTACATAATTATGTTATGAGTATCTAGAGTTCCTAGAGTTATACATGTACATAATTATGTTATGAGTATCTAGAGTTCCTAGAGTTATACATGTACATAATTATGTTATGAGTATCTAGAGTTCCTAGAGTTATACATGTACATAATTATGCTATGAGTAACTATCTAGAGTTCCTAGAGTTATACATGTACATAATTATGCTATGAGTATATAGAGTACCTAGAGTTATACATGTACATAATTATGCTATGAGTATCTAGAATTCCTAGAGTTATACATGTACATAATTATGCTATGAGTATCTAGAATTCCTAGAGTTATACATGTACATAATTATGCTATGAGTATCTAGAGTTCCTAGAGTTATACACGTACATAATTATGTTATGAGTATCTAGAGTTCCTAGAGTTATACATGTACATAATTATGCTATGAGTAACTATCTACAGTTCCTAGAGTTATACATGTACATAATTATGTTATGAGTACCTAGAGTTCCTAGAGTTATACATGTACATAATTATGCTATGAGTAACTATCTAGAGTTCCTAGAGTTATACATGTACATAATTATGCTATGAGTATCTAGAGTTCCTAGAGTTATACATGTACATAATTATGCTATGAGTATCTAGAGTTCCTAGAGTTATACATGTACATAATTATGTTATGAGTATCTAGAGTTCCTAGAGTTATACACGTACATAATTATGCTATGAGTATCTAGAGTTCCTAGAGTTATACATGTACATAATTATGCTATGAGTATCTAGAGTTCCTAGAGTTATACAAATACATAATTATGCTATGAGTATCTAGAGTTCCTAGAGTTATACATGTACATAATTATGCTATGAGTATCTAGAGTTCCTAGAGTTATACATGTACATAATTATGCTATGAGTATCTAGAGTTCCTAGAGTTATACATGTACATAATTATGTTATGAGTAACTATCTAGAGTTCCTAGAGTTATACATGTACATAATTATGCTATGAGTATCTAGAGTTCCTAGAGTTATACATGTACATAATTATGCTATGAGTAACTATCTAGAGTTCCTAGAGTTATACATGTACATAATTATGTTTGAGTAACTATCTAGAGTTCCTAGAGTTATACATGTACATAATTATGCTATGAGTAACTATCTAGAATTCCTAGAGTTATACATGTACATAATTATGCTATGAGTAACTATCCTAGAGTTACCTAGAGTTATAATGTACATCATTATGCTATGAGTAACTATCTACAGTCCAGAGGTATACATGTACATAATTATGCTATGAGTAACTATCTAGAGTTCCTAGAGTTATAAATGTACATAATTATGCTATGAGTAACTATCTACAGTTCCTAGAGTTATACATGTACATAATTATGTTATGAGTAACTATCTAGAGTTCATAGAGTTATACATGTACATCATTATGCTATGAGTAACTATCTACAGTTCCTAGAGTTATAAATGTACATCATTATGCTATGAGTAACTATATACAGTTCCTAGAGGTATACACGTACATAATTATGTTATGAGTAACTATCTAGAGTTCATAGAGTTATACATGTACATCATTATGCTATGAGTAACTATCTACAGTTCCTAGAGTTATAAATGTACATCATTATGCTATGAGTAACTATATACAGTTCCTAGAGGTATACACGTACATAATTATGCTATGAGTAACTATCTAGAGTTCCTAGAGTTATACATGTACATAATTATGCTATGAGTACTATCTAGAGTTCCTAGAGATATACATGTACATAATTATGCTATGAGTATCTAGAGTTCCTAGAGATATACATGTACATAATTATGCTATGAGTATTTAGAGTTATACACGTACATAATTATGCTATGAGTAACTATCTAGAATTCCTAGATTTATACATGTACATACTTATGCTATGAGTAACTATCTAGAATTCCTAGATTTATACATGTACATACTTATGCTATGAGTAACTATCTAGAGAGTTCCTAGAGGTATACACGTACATAATTATGTTATGAGTATCTAGAGTTCCTAGAGTTATACATGTACATAATTATGTTATGAGTATCTAGAGTTCCTAGAGTTATACATGTACATAATTATGCTATGAGTAACTATCTAGAGTTCCTAGAGTTATACATGTACATAATTATGCTATGAGTATATAGACTATCTAGAGTTATACATGTACATAATTATGCTATGAGTATCTAGAGTTCCTAGAGTTATACATGTACATAATTATGCTATGAGTAACTATAGTTCCTAGAGTTATACATGTACATAATTATGCTATGAGTATCTAGAGTTCCTAGAGTTATACATGTACATAATTATGTTATGAGTATCTAGAGTTCCTAGAGTTATACACGTACATAATTATGTTATGAGTATCTATAGTTCCTAGAGTTATAAATGTACATAATTATGCTATGAGTAACTATCTATAGTTCCTAGAGTTATACATGTACATAATTATGTTATGAGTAACTATCTAGAGTTCCTAGAGTTATACATGTACATAATTATGCTATGAGTATCTAGAATTCCTATAGTTATACATGTACATAATTATGCTATGAGTATCTAGAATTCCTAGAGTTATACATGTACATAATTATGCTATGAGTATCTAGAATTCCTAGAGTTATACATGTACATAATTATGCTATGAGTATCTAGAATTCCTAGAGTTATACATGTGCATAATTATGTTATGAGTATCTAGAAGTCCTAGAGTTATACATGTACATAATTATGCTATGAGTATTTAGAGTATCTAGAGTTATACATGTACATAATTATGCTATGAGTATCTAGAGTCCCTAGAGTTATACATGTACATAATTATGCTATGAGTATCTAGAATTCCTAGATTTATACATGTACATAATTATGTTATGAGTATCTAGAATTCCTAGATTTATACATGTTCATAATTATGCTATGAGTATCTATCTAGAGTTACTAGAGTTATACATGTACATAATTATGCTATGAGTATCTAGAGTTCCTAGAGTTATACACGTACATAATTATGCTATGAGTATCTAGAGTTATACACGTACATAATTATGTTTTGAGTATCTAGAGGTCCTAGAGGTATACATGTACATAATTATGCTATGAGTATCTAGAGTTCCTAGAGTTATACATGTACATAATTATGTTATGAGTATCTAGAGTTCCTAGAGTTATACATGTACATAATTATGCTATGAGTATCTAGAGTTCCTAGAGTTATACACGTACATAATTATGCTATGAGTATCTAGAGTTCTCGTACATAATTATGTTATGAGTAACTATCTAGAGTTCCTAGAGTTATAAATGTACATCATTATACTATGAGTAACTATATACAGTTCCTAGAGGTATACACGTACATAATTATGCTAGGAGTAACTATCTAGAGTTCCTAGAGTTATACATGTACATAATTATGCTATGAGTATCTAGAGTTATACATGTACATAATTATGTTATGAGTAACTATCTAGAGTTCATAGAGTTATAAATGTACATAATTATGCTATGAGTAACTATCTACAGTTCCTAGAGGTATACACGTACATAATTATGCTATGAGTAACTATCTAGAGTTCCTAGAGTTATACATGTACATAATTATATTATGAGTAACTATCTAGAGGTCCTAGAGTTATACATGTACATAATTATGCTATGATTATCTAGAGTTCCTAGAGTTACACATGTACATAATTATGTTATGAGTATCTAGAGTTATACACGTACATAATTATGTTATGAGTATCTAGAGTTCCTAGAGTTATACATGTACATAATTATGCTATGAGTATCTAGAGTTCCTAGAGTTATACATGTACATAATTATGTTATGAGTATCTAGAGTTCCTAGAGTTATACATGTACATAATTATGCTATGAGTATATAGAGTTATACACGTACATAATTATGCTATGAGTAACTATCTAGAGTTCCTAGAGTTATACATGTACATAATTATGCTATGAGTATCTAGAGTTCCTAGAGATATACACGTACATAATTATGTTATGAGTAACTATCTAGAGTTCCTAGAGTTATACATGTACATAATTATGTTATGAGTAACTATCTAGAGTTCGTAGAGTTATAAATGTACATAATTATGCTATGAGTATCTAGAGTTCCTAGAGTTAGACATGTACATAATTATGCTATGAGTATCTATAGTTCCTAGAGTTATACATGTACATAATTATGTTATGAGTATCTAGAGTTCCTAGAGTTATACATGTACATAATTATGCTATGAGTATCTAGAGTTCCTAGAGTTATACATGTACATAATTATGCTATGAGTATCTAGAGTTCCTAGAGTTATTATACATGTACATAATTATGCTATTTATCTATAGTTCCTAGAGTTATACATGTACATAATTATGCTATGAGTATCTAGAGTTCCTAGAGTTATACATGTACATAATTATGTTATGAGTATCTATCTATAGTTCCTAGAGTTATAAATGTACATAATTATGCTATGAGTATCTAGAGTTCCTAGATTTATACACGTACATAATTATGCTATGAGTATCTACAGTTCCTAGAGTTATAAATGTACATCATTATGCTATGAGTAACTATCTACAATACCTAGAGGTATACACGTACATAATTATACTATGAGTAACTATCTAGAGTTCCTAGAGTTATAAATGTACAATATTATGCTATGAGAATCTAGAGTTCCTAGAGATATACATGTACATAATTATGTTATGAGTATCTATCTAGAGGTCCTAGAGTTATACATGTACCTACTTATGCTATGAGTAACTATCTACAGTTCCTAGAGTTATACATGTACATAATTATGTTATGAGTATCTAGAGTTCCTAGAGTTATACATGTACATAATTGTGCTATGAGTATCTAGAGTTCCTAGAGTAATACATGTACATAATTATGCTATGAGTAACTATCTAGAATTCCTAGAGTTATACATGTACATAATTATGCTATGAGTATCTAGAGTTCCTAGAGTTATACACGTACATAATTATGTTATGAGTATCTAGAGTCTCCTAGAGTTATACATGTACATAATTATGCTATGAGTATCTAGAGTTCCTAGAGTTATACATATACATAGTTATGCTATGAGTAACTATCTAGAGTTCCTAGAGTTATACATGTACATACTTATGCTATGAGTAACTATCTAGAATTCCTAGAGTTATACATGTACATAATTATGTTATGAGTATCTATAGTTCCTAGAGTTATACACGTACATAATTATGCTATGAGTAACTATCTAGAGTTCCTAGTGTTATAAATGTACATAATTATGCTATGAGTAACTATCTACAGTTCCTAGAGTTATAAATGTACATACGTATGCTATGAGTAACTATTTACAGTTCCTAGAGTTATACATGTACATACATATGCTATGAGTAACTATATACAGTTCCTAGAGTTATAAATGTACATCATTATGCTACGAGTAACTATCTACAGTTCCTAGAGTTATACACGTACATAATTATGTTATGAGTATCTAGAGTTCCTAGAGTTATACATGTATATAATTATGTTATGAGTAACTATCTAGAGTTCCTAGAGTTATACATGTACATAATTATGTTATGAGTAACTATCTAGAGTTCCTAGAGTTATAAATGTACATAATTATGCTAGAGTACTACATTCCTAAGTATACATACTAATTATGCATGAGTAACTATCTAGAGTTCCTAGAGTTATACATGTACATAATTATGTTATGAGTAACTATCTAGAGTTCCTAGAGTTATACATGTACATAATTATGCTATGAGTATCTAGAGTTCCTAGAGTTATACATGTACATAATTATGTTATGAGTATCTAGAGTTATACATGTACATAATTATGTTATGAGTATCTAGAGTTCCTAGAGTTATACATGTACATAATTATGCTATGAGTATCTAGAGTTCCTAGAGTTATACATGTACATAATTATGTTATGAGTAACTATCTAGAGTTCCTAGAGTTATACATGTACATAATTATGCTATGAGTATATAGAGTTATACACGTACATAATTATGCTATGAGTAACTATCTAGAGTTCCTAGAGTTATACATGTACATAATTATGCTATGAGTATCTAGAGTTCCTAGAGTTATACACGTACATAATTATGTTATGAGTAACTATCTAGAGTTCCTAGAGTTATACATGTACATAATTATGTTATGAGTAACTATCTAGAGTTCCTAGAGTTATAAATGTACATAATTATGCTATGAGTATCTAGAGTTCCTAGAGTTATACATGTACATAATTATGCTATGAGTATCTATAGTTCCTAGAGTTATACATGTACATAATTATGTTATGAGTATCTAGAGTTCCTAGAGTTATACATGTACATA
>CM026392.1:43280885-43324950 GCA_014843695.1 Archivesica marissinica | reverse complement strand
TTACTGCGCCAGGTGTAGGCTGCAATGTTTTGCTCTGTTCGTTTTTGGATTTTACTGCTAAAACGAGTGACTCTAGAATTCATATTTTTGGCATAGTTGTTTATAAACTGGATACCATCATGATTCTGAGTTTGTTTTGTGGAATTATCATTGGATTAATTAGTTATATTGATTTAAAACAATTTGGAATTGGAAAATATTGGATATATACTGTGATAATTTCAATATTTTTGGTGAACAACATCTCACCAAGTGAAATGGCTATTCAATACAATAGAGACCAATTATTGGATTTTAGATATGTGCCCAGAAGGAACATAATACCAAATGAAGAAACATTATCTATATTTAAGATATAGAGGTAAACGAGCGGGTCGCCCGAGGACAAAGACTAATGCTGGCATACATTTGACTAATCTAATTCCAATTAAACTGGATCACACAATTATCAAAAATGCCCACAGAAAAAGACAAATTAAAATTGCTACTGTCAATGCCAGATCAATTAGAACGAAAACAGCAGAATTTGTGCAACATATATTTGAAGAGAACATTGACTTTTGCCTTGTGACGGAAACTTGGCTCCAAGTGGATGGTGACGATGTTATACGGGGTGAACTTGCTCAGGATGGTTTCTGCTTTGACGATGTACCCAGATCTAGTCGCTGTGGCGGGGGACTCGGTCTTATGTATAGAAACAATCTGAATGTGTCCAAACTTCCTTTAAATGCATTTCGTTCATTTGAGTGTTCCGAATGGAAAGTATGTAGCCAAACATTCATTATTCATGTCATTGGAATTTATAGAACTCCATATTCCGAACGAAATCCAATCACTATGGCTGCATTCATGAAATAATTTGAAGAATATCTAGAACAAGTCATGTCACAAACTGGGTCCATAGTGATTCTTGGGGACTTCAATATTCACATCGATAATCGTTCTGAATGTTACACCAAAAAGTTTCTAAATTGCTTAAAATCGTTTGGCTTGATCCAACATGTAAATACACCAACTCATTCTGAAGGCCATATTTTGGACTTGATCATCACGAAAAAGGAGGATAAACGCGCCAGTGTTACCAATGTTTCCACAGATTACTATCTCTCTGACCACTGTTTTGTCAGCTGCAACTTGGAACAAACGCGACCTCCCCTAGTAACCAGAAATATAAAATCTCGAAACTGGAAATGTGTTTCTAAAGAGTCGTTCGGATTGGATCTCGAAAACTTGCAAAACCTTGTAGAGAAATCGTCAACTGTGAATGTACTTGTATCTGATTTCTCTAAGACAACATCCGAAATTGTTAACAAACATGCGCCCCTGAAAGAAAGATCAGTGACATGTAGACCCAAGGTTCCGTGGTATTCTGGATACTTGAGACTATTAAAGCAGTATAAAAGATCAATTGAAAAAATCTACTTCCGAGACAGGTCAGACATTACCAAAACTGTTTACAAGAATGTAAGAAACTCGTACACTGCTGCGGTAGCATCAGTTAAGGACGGGCACTATCAAAGCAGAATAGGAGAGGCTGAGGGAAATGTGAAGAAACTCTACAGTGTTACTTCTAACTTACTGGGACGATCTAAAGAAAACCCTCTTCCACCGCACACAAGTGAAGTTGCTTTGGCAAATGACTTCTTGCAATATTTCACTGGTAAAATCTTGAAACTACGCAATGACCTGGATAACATTAGCACTGAATCCGACCTATCGGTGCCTGGAATTAATGACACATTAGAAACATCGTTGTGTCCAAATATTCTATCTGAATTCCAGTTAGTAACTGAAAGTGATATCACCAAACTTGTGAAAGAATCAAAATCTACCACATGTGAACTGGATGTAATGCCAACATCAAAACTAAACGAGAACCTTTCTACAATAATACCTGTTATGACAGAAATTGTCAATAGGTCATTGTCAACTGGTGTGTTCCCAGATGAGTGGAAGAGTGCTGTAGTGAAGCCCCTTCTGAAAAAGAAAGGTCTCCCCCTAGAACTGAAAAACTATCGCCCAGTGTCAAACCTAACTTTCTTGTCCAAAATACTTGAAAAAGCAGCAATGACTCAGATTTCAAATGATATCGAATCAGAAAATCTGTTACCAACATACCAAAGTGCTTATCGTAAAGGTCATGGTGTAGAGACCGCCATGATGAAAATGTATAGTGACCTTCTTGAAACAGCTGACAAGAGTCACATCACTATCGTCGTAATGATCGATCTCAGTGCCGCATTCGACACCATCGACATACCAATATTGCTTGAAGTCTTACAATCTGACTTCGCAATTCAGGGAACTCCCCTGAAGTGGATTCAATCATACCTTAGCGGCAGAGACATGAAAATAGTCATCGAACAGTCAGCGTCCAAATCCGAGCCACTGGAGTTCGGTGTACCTCAGGGTTCTTGTGCTGGGCCGGTTATATTTACCCTCTATATAGCAGCCCTTAACAAAGTTATAAAAAAGTATCCTGCAGATCTTTATGGATATGCAGATGACCATAAAGTGGCATTCAAAATTAAAGCTGGAAATAATGAAAGTGAGGCATCTGTTCTGAAACAACTTGAAGATTGTTTAAATGACGTCATTGGATGGATGACCAAATTCAAACTTAAAATGAATAACAGCAAAACTGAAATTATCATGTATGGCACGAGGCAACAGCTGTCGAATACGAACATAAGTAGTGTGAATGTTGGCGGGATTGAGGTTAAGTGTGTTGACAATGCGAGAGACCTCGGTGTTCTGATGACAAGCACCTTAAATTTTGACAAACACATCCAAAAAAAGTGTCAGATCGCCAACATGCAACTGAGAAATCTAAGTTATTAGAAAACATCTTAGTCAAAAATCTACAGAAATACTAGTCCATGGCCTCATTCACTCCCACTTAGATTTCTGTAATGGACTATTCACAAACATTCCTACTTACCAAATGAAACAATTAGAACGTGTCCAAAATCACGCAGCAAGAGTTGTAACCGGTGCTAGTTTTGACCAACCAAGCAATGAGATCCTAAAAACAGTGCACTGGCTTCCTGTTCGTGCCCGCATCATGTACAAAGTGATTGTTACTGTGTTCCGGGCGTTAAATGGTACAGCGCCTGTGTATATCCAAGGACTGTTCCAACCTGCCATTCAGACCGAATATAGGCAAAAACTACGATCATCAACATCTAGTGAAACCAAACTGTATGAACCACCACCAACACGAATAAAACTGGCGGACAAATCTATCGTTACCGTAGGACCGAAATGGTGGAACTCGCTCCCAGACCAACTCAGGGAAATAAAAAAAAATTGAATCAGAATTCAAATCAAAACTAAAAACATACTTGTTTCGACGGTTCTTGAACTAGAGTGTATGTATGACGGTGTCGTTAATTCTGAATTCTACAGTGACTTGCTAGGAAATAAATTGATGTATTTTTAAATATGATCATATATGTCTCACATTTGCCTTGTTGTAAATGATTTTTTGTAAATACTCATTTTACACTCTATTTTTATGCATTGATACATAGTAATGTAAAGTTTGGATTGTACAGCGCAACCGAATATTTTATACATTTTTGCGCTTTATAAATGCTTTGTATTTGTATTTTATTTGTATTAACTAACTTCTAATATTTGGACGTCGGGTAAATATTGTCGTGCATGGCGAGTTCTGGAGAAAGTTACAATTTCTGATTTAGAAGGATTGAATGTAACACACCAGTTTGATGCCCATGTGGATATTGCCTGTATATCACTTTGAAGAATAACATCAGCTAAATTGATATCCTGGACACAGATCGCATATTGCTTTGTATTTCATTAACAATATCATTCCTAAATATTAAAAATAAAAGAGGGCCAAATATGGAACTCTGCGAAACCACGGCACGCAAATATAGCCGTTCTACTGCATAGATAGTCTGGAAACCAGTCGTGTTGTTCACCTGTAATGCCAGTAGATTCCAGTTTTACAAGACGATCACGATGCCATACGTTAGCAAAAGCTTTACTTATATCTAAATATACTACTCGAACTGTGAGGCCTTCAAGAACGTTACATACTAAAAGTCAAATGAGTGATGGTGGAATCATCCGGAAGAAAACAAGATTGAAACTGGGTTAGAAAATGTATTTGAAGATTATACGTTCGAAAACCTTTTTTATAGTGTTCAATAATGAAATAGGTCTGTAGTTAGATGGTAGTTTTTGGTCACCTTTCTTAAATATCGCCGATACGTTCGCTCCTAACTACTAGCTAATCTGCACTGCCTTAAAGATAAATTGAAAATATCGCATAAAGGTTTTGAAAGATCATGGCAGGCTTCTGTAAGTATTCTATTACTTAGACCACCAGGACCAGATGCCTTGTCACAGACGGATCTGTAGTCCAGTGGTAACACGCTGGACTGGTAATCCAGGGATCGCAGGTTCGATCCCCCGCCTGACCCTAATAAAATTAACAGTCTTTCAGATGGGACGTTAAACCGAGGTCTCGTGTCGGTGCTTTACACCGTGCACGTAAAAGAACCAGAGGATACTCTGGAATGGGTCTCTGTCTGTATCATTGCACTATTTACTTATCTCTTCAGGAGGCGTCGCTCATATGGGCAACCGGTAGCGACGATAAATAAACGTAAAAACACAGATGCCTTGTCGACTTTAGAACATCGAGTACTTCAGCTGGTGTGACCTTGATGGGACTTAGTGTATTTGTTGCATTGTTTTTAACCAATGGCGATTGTGATATTGATGGATCTTAGTGTATTTGTTGCATTGTTTTTAACCAATGGCGGTTGTGATATAGATGGGACTTAGTGTATTTGTTGCATTGTTTTTAACCAATGGCGGTTGTGATATTGACGGATCTTAGTGTATTTGTTGCATTGTTTTTAACCAATGGCGGTTGTGATATTGATGGGACTTAGTGTATTTGTTGCATTGTTTTTAACCAATGGCGGTTGTGATATTGGTGGATCTTAGTGTATTTGTTGCATTGTTTTTAACCAATGGCGGTTGTGATATTGATGGGACTTAGTGTATTTGTTGCATTGTTTTTAACCAATGGCGGTTGTGATATTGACGGATCTTAGTGTATTTGTTGCATTGTTTTTAACCAATGGCGGTTGTGATATTGGTGGATCTTAGTGTATTTGTTGCATTGTTTTTAACCAATGGCGGTTGTGATATTGACGGATCTTAGTGTATTTGTTGCATTGTTTTTAACCAATGGCGATTGTGATATTGGTGGATCTTAGTGAATTTGTTGCATTGTTTTTAACCAATGGCGGTTGTGATATTGGTGGATCTTAGTGTATTTGTTGCATTGTTTTTAACCAATGGCGGTTGTGATATTGGTGGATCTTAGTGTATTTGTTGCATTGTTTTTAACCAATGGCGGTTGTGATATTGATGGATCTTAGTGTATTTGTTGCATTGTTTTTAACCAATGGCGGTTCTTTGTTATCATTTTCAATAATTGTCTTGTCAGAAAAAACATTGTTCATGCATTTCGCTTCTTAGGTATTATTAGTAATTAATGTATCATTATTTGTATTAATACAAACTGGTATGGCAGTACTGCCTGGTTTTAATTTATCTGAAATATCTGTTTATAATATTTGTCTTTTGCCGTTCTTATAAAAGTTACTATTTCATTGCGTAGCAGTCTGAATTTAGCTCAGTAATAAACAGAATAACTTAGCATAGCCTTTCTATATGCACGTTTA
Organism: Archivesica marissinica; assembly: GCA_014843695.1. Lineage (NCBI taxonomy): Eukaryota > Metazoa > Mollusca > Bivalvia > Venerida > Vesicomyidae > Archivesica > Archivesica marissinica. Next base: position 43,319,218 of record CM026392.1, on the reverse strand, counting down.
TGTTTCCTTATCTATAATTTAATAGCTTTCAGTTCTCCTTATTAGTTATCCGTGGAGCATCCAGCGGTTTCACCATAACAGTTTATTTGGAATAGAGTTGTTAGTGGTTAGGTTTTGTTTGCGTGTGCTTATATCTTCATCGTCTACACTTACCCAGTCAGCCGTGGCAAAATTATCACGCACTATCTGGTAATCGCCTCTATCATAATACAGTAACATATACTAGTATACCGAAGCTTGCCACTTTGGGTTTATTAAATTTTAAAATTCCAAAAGTTGGACAATGGTATCTTAATTGAAGATCAAGAACGGCTCCCCTACTCTAGCTACGACACTATCAGGATAGCGTACCCTTATTAAATGTAAAACGGAGGAGTGTTCGGTGTGGTGTGTGGGATCGATATCGTCTATGGTTTGAACTAAGTTAATTTCTTGATTCAATTTTTCTTAATAGTGGTGCTTGATTTTGGTTAAGAATGAAGTCACTTGAAATATGTTCGTTGCACCTGTATCGGTAACAAGACCGATAGAGTCAAACATTAGGTTGTCGTAAATGGAATCAGTGCTAGTTGGTCTGTAAAATCGACCGAATAAGGCACGTTTATTATTTTTCATCGTAATTTCTAAACAGACCATTCAATATGTTTCGGCTCGAGGTCAAGACGGTGAGAGTAGTATAATGTATTTTTTAACATAAACAATAACACCGCCGTGACTATCACCAGCACTATCCTTGGGTTCTGGGGTTTGAACATTAGGAAGAGCAATGTCAGAGTTATCTATCGAATCCCATTTTCTACTCTGCTAGCCAATTCCATATATCATCATATTCCATTACATATTAAATATAGCTTTGACATTACTATATTATTCCAATGTGCAGTTCTCACTTATAGTGCTATCTTTTGATTGCATTTGATTGTATATATGTTGAGGGCCTCATGGTAGATTAACTTCTGTTAAATGAGTACTCTCGTTAAATAAAGTCTTTATTATTATTATTATTATAATCATTTAGCCAAAAGGTCGAAGTTCAACTGCTATCAAATCCAGTTTGTTTCTTAAACTGTGGATATTGTATTGAACAAAAGATAAATGGTTGTTCGTGGGTGGACAATAATTCAGATACAGTGTTCGAAGTAGAGACGGATGATGTTGATGTCAACGAATTGTCTGGTCCTGGATTGGAATGATTGTCACCTGATATTAACAGTAAGTGAAAACATACAGTTTCGCTTATAATTCGCTTATAATTCGATGTGTGTATACGAATATACGGATGCCTTATAACAATGTGGAGTTGTGGAAGTCGTGATAGCGCAGTGGTAGCGCGTTCGCTTCATGTGCGAAAGGCCCGGAGTTCGAGCCCCGCTGGAGCCGTTACGATTGTGCCTTTAGGCAAGGCATTTAAGTTACACGTGCCTCTTCTCTCTCCCTCGTGGCGATGGTTTCCACCAGGAATGAGGTCTCGAGAGTGATTAATATAGGTTAAAATAAATTTGTATAAACTAATGTGGAGTTCTAATTATCTGTGTACGTTTAAATGAAGTGAAACTAGAAAAAAGAATATTTAATGAAATATGTATCGTAAACACAACATGGATCAGAAGAGCGTGTGTGTGTGTGTGTGTGTGTGTTTTACGTTTATTTATCGTCGCTACCGGTTGCCCATTTGAGCGACGCCTCCTGAAGAGATTAGTCATTTTAGATTTTGGAGGATAATGCAATGAGACAGACCGAATTTCATTCCAGAGTCTCCTCTGGTTCTTTTACGTACACGGTGTAAAGCACCGACACGAGACCTCGGCTTAACGTCCCATCTGAAAGACTGTTAATTTTATTAGGGTCAGACGGGGGATCGAACCTGCGACCCTGGATTACCAGTCCAGCGTGTGACCACTGGGCTACAGATCCGTCTGTGAATCAGAAGAGTAAACAAATCCCTAGGGTGGTGTCATGACGACGGGTACGCGACTACTAGTATTAATCGTGTAACTAAGACTGACAGAAACAATAAGTTCAAGGAAGCCGTCGTCAATGGTGCGGTTACTCGAGCAAGTTTGAATGTTTGTCTAATTTTCAATATAACCGTATCCTCTATATACACTGAAAGGATTTCTAACTAGACCCTTTTCATTTTAATGTTATTTAAATATGATTACGGGTCTTGGTTTTGAGGGTTTTCACCATATAATTCTAGAATGGCAATATAAAAATGGTAAAGTCATACATCGTGACGATTGCTCGCACGTTTAACGTCTCTACCGGATGCCCATTTAAGCGACGGGTAGTTTATCTAGCGACACCTTTCCTGGGCAGGCTCCAGCGGTTAACTAGTACTTGGTACACCAACAGCCATAAGAAACTGCCAACTTAATCCTATAAAAAAAGACACGCTCTAAGCAGGGTTCGAACCCGTGACCATCAGTGATGATAGGTTACAGTTGTATACAAGTCAGCGACCTAAATCACTTGACCACGAGGCGAACTTACACGTGACCACGTGTATGGTTCGCATCACTGTGCACGAGAATTTCATGGTGTGTGCAGAAAATCGATATTCGTGTTCAGTGCAATGTTCTATTTACCGAAACTACTCCAAAACACACACTTTTATTATAACTATGCCGCGTATGAATAACCAAGAGCTCGCTCTCGCAATTGACATGTTACAGACCGGACATTCCCGGGGACAGGTAGGTGTTACCTTTTTTTATAAACGGTTGTTTCATCAGTACTTACACATGATTTAAGAGACAACCATTTATACGGCTATGACTGTCAACCACTGTGGATTGGAGTGTCAGTCCCACTGGGTCTCGGTAGTGCAAGGCTATCCAGCTTGTTTACGATAGGTCGATCATTATATGGTTCTACCCGGGTGGTCTCCCGTGCGTTAATGTACAAAGTATTAATTCTTGCCGAGTTTATGCTGCGATTTTGAGTGAATCTTCACATTGTTTGAATTTTATTTGAACACATTGTGGCCAGTTTGCGAATGTCATTTAGATAGTGGTGCCTATTACAGTATATATTATTTGTTGAAGGTCATTGAAATGAAATGTCACTGTCAATTTCGTGTGAAATATATTCCACGTTCCGCCAAAATCGATGCATAAATGGTGGGGAAATCGCCGATTATTCAAATTTAAGTTTAAACTTTTTTTTTATTTTACAATGATTGCGAAGCAAGTTTTAACAACTTATATTAATCCTCTTGTTGGCTCGGATGAACGCACATATGTGGTCATTCGCGTGGTAGGAAACCGGAGTACCCGGAGAAAACCCACCTGTCCGATTTGGCGACCACCGTATCATCTCACATACTTCCCGGTCCGTGGATCGAACCCGGGTTGCATCGATGAGAAGCGATTATCCAAAGGTCTAGTTAGAACGTCCTTTCAGTGTATACTATCACAAATAAAAGCTGTACGGACAAATTCTGTTAAATTTCTCGACTACCTCATATAAACCAATCAATGCCACCATCGCATGATATATATATATTATTAAACAATACATCATAATTATTGCATAAAAACTCGTCGTACTTTTGAATAATTGGCAAACAACGTTGCACAAGTGTTCTCCGGTGTTTCGACATTTACATAGCATAGTATAAACAGATTATTATTAATGTACAATGTATGTATAGAGTGGTGGGACCTATGCTCGGCGTAAATCCTACATACCATGGCATATAAAGGAAGTTAAATGCATTTGTCGTATATTATTACTTTCTTGGATCGTGAACACAACTTTCAAAAGATTGTTGTTGGAATTTTAGCTTCATTACGTGACCATGCGCCTCAATACAGCTATCACAACGGCACCTGTTTCCATTGGGGAACTAGATACTTTAGTGTACCTATGCGCGTGAGCTATTTTGCACACGATACTAAGTATTGTGATTGTCTAATATTATAAATAGAAATGACTGTACTATAGTTATGCAATATTCGCGCTTAAAATCAACAAGCTATTTTGGCGCGCAAAAAGATGATTACATGAGAAATTAATTTGTGTATCGTTAATTTATCTTACCGCGAGAGATTATGTAATAGTTGTCGGTTTCTTTTGATGAGGCGCCAATATGTCTGGCTGTTTCGTTAAAGTTACGATTTTGATTGCGTAAGGTAACAGGTGGTCAGCGCCACGCTGTCTGACTTAAATGTATATAATTCTGAGTACATGCACAGAGAAATTAGAGCACAAAAGGCTGTCCTTATGCAAGGATTGATTGTGTATCTCAAATAGAAAACAATTACTGTTTCTATGACACTAAACAAAAGGCGAGATGTTTTCAGTATATTAATTGAATATACTTCTAAAACGAACTATAAACTGAACTTAAGTGTTACGGACACTTTGGGTAGCAATGGATTAAGTAGCACCGTATGTCTTGAATAAGAATACGTGATAGCTAAGATAAAAGACGAGATGTCATCTGTATATTAATTTAATATACTTATATAACGAACTATAAATTGAACTTAAGTGTTACGGACACATTGAATAGCGATGGATTAAATAGCACCGTATGTCTTGAATAGAATACGTGATAAATAATATGATATAGATAAGAGATACATATTATCTCTAAAATATAGCGGTAATAAATTGATACCAGAACAGTTCGGTGAGATATTGAATTTATCAAGAGACGCGAGCAGCTGATCAAATTAGACAGTCTAATTGAGATATCCTTGATTGTATATTGAAGATTAAAAATGTAATCCAATTATCGACAGGGCGGTGATCTAATAAAGACACTAGAAATTAATGAGGCTTGAAGTGATTATGATATAGATAAGAGATCATAGATTCACGAGACGTGAATATACGAAATAGGAGAATATACCAGACGACCAGTAAAATAGATAGAAAAGAACATTGTGTTACGTTGTTATTGTATTGATAGAGAAATGAAATATACCCCTAGACAACCGACGAGAGAGTTTATATAGCTTAAACATTGGAAAGAGCCGTAAATAGACCAGACGTAGATAAGAGCCGACGAGGGGGGACGCCACACACTGCGTACATGCATTTTTTAAATTTATGCACGGGTAAATGCTGAATGTATTATTTTGATTTAGTAACATCAATAACTAACAATATTACAACTCATAAGAACTTTTTTTCTGGTTATTTGTGTATTTTGTTCCAATTCGGATAGCCACCTGAAATGCTCATAAACCGCATCATTTCGTGGAACAAATTCTCCCAACGAGTTGTCTCTTTATATTCTGCTACTGAACCAGTCAGGTGACAGTTGCATTAGGCTACCGGACAGACGGATATGTAGTCCAGTTGTAACACGCTGGACTGGTAATCCAGGGATCGCAGGTTCGATCCCCCGTCTGACCCTAATAAAATTAACAGTCTTTCAGATGTGACGTTAAACCGAGGTCTCGTGTCGGTGCTTTACACCGTGCACGTAAAATAACCAGATGAGATTCTGGAATTGGTCTCTGTCTGTATCATGCACTATCCTCCAAAATCTAAAATAACTAATCTCTTCAGGAGGCGTCGCTCATATGGACAACCGGTAGCGACGATAAATAAACGTAAAACACACACACATTAGGCTAAACGGAATGCTATTGAACCATGCTTTACCTGTGTCAGTGAAAATAGGTTAAAACTATTTAAATATTTTAAATATATGACGGATGCAAATGGAAAAAATACGCCGAGCACAGGAATACGCCGAGCATAGGTTCCACAACTCTACACTTAACACAATTCTTAATTGGGCACCTGGTATTTTATAATATTTGGAGCCAATTAATAATCATACAATATCAATATATTGTTATTGTCATTTAACGCATCTGTAAGAAAACTGATAAAATATAACCAATACGATGAATTGAATATTGATATTATTAGGTTATTAGTTTGCTCCAAATACTGTAAAACATCAGGTGACCGATTAGCAACTTCGTTGAGCGTATATTGGATTCGATACTCGTGTCATTAATTCGTCGGCTGCACGGCGGTTCCAGGGAGGTATATGACGTTGGTACACTAAACAATACTAACACAGACGGATCTGTAGTCCAGTGGTAACACGCTGGACTGGTAAGTCAGGGATCGCAGTTTCGATCCCCCGTCTGACCCTAATAAAATTAACAGTCTTTCAGATGGGATGTTAAACCGAGGTCTCGTGTCGGTGCTTTACACCGTGCAAGTAAAATAACCAGATGAGATTCCGGAATTGGTCTCTGTCTGTATCATGCACTATCCTCCAAAATCTAAAATAACTAATCTCTTCAGGAGGCGTCGCTCATATGGACAACCGGTAGCGACGATAAATAAACGTAAAACACATACAATACTAACAAAACACTCCATTGCGATGACTAGACGGCGTACGTTTATTATTGATGAGCATCTGTCTGGCACCAGGTTATGCATGATGTATTTTCTTATTTAATACAGTATGTTTGAAAATCATTTCATACGTCAGCCGTCACGCTCTTGCATACCTATTTTTATGAGTTCCATAAGCTAACACGCTGAACGAAACGTTCCGACACTGACCTCTACCATGCAATGAAGTTGATTTGAAATCCCAAATATTTAAAATGTTCAAAAATAACTCTCCATCGGAATATTGCGTTTTTGATTTGATTTCGCATAGAAAAAAACAGGGGTAACCAAACTATTGTCTATAGGAAACACCCTGGAAATATGTGACCGTTTGTCAACGTCAAATCAAATTTTGGGCCTCATCACAGCCTGTAACATATCATTAAGTATTACAATTTTTGGTCAACATTTTCGACACGAAGTCGTCTAGTAAAATGAACCTCTCAATTCTTTTGCACTCGATATTTAAAACACACATACGAGGAAAACAACTCCGTGCAAGAACTGACCAATACAACCACTCTACGGAATACGTTCTGCGGAAAGACAAATAGTTCACGCTATCCTTCGTAACACGTGAACTGTATAGTAATAATAACTACATATACAGTCAGTAGTTCAGTGGTTAACACGTTTCAGATTGGAATTTAAACCGAGTGTCGGTGCTTTACACCGTGCACGTAAACGAACGAACGAACGAACCAGAGTAGAATCGGGAATGGGTCTCTGTGTGTATGTATCATTGCACTATCATTGCACTATCCTCCAAACTAATATGCTTGAGAAGGCGTCGCTCATATTGGGCAACCGGAAGCGACGATAAATAAACGCTAAAACACACTATTCACTGCATGTAATGAACTACCCATATACGTGAGATATTAAACTATTAAGTTGCCCCATACACTTTGATAGACACGATTTTGATATACACCGGTGCTATACACGGTTGTGTCCTACACAAATGATGGAAATGTTTATTGCTGTCCGATTAGCGCAGTGGCTAGCTCGCTCGCTTCTCACCAATGTAACCCGGGTTCGATCCTCGGACCGGGAAGTATGTGATATGGAACGGTGGTCGCCAGTTCTGACAGGTGGGTTTTCTTTGGATACTATGTTTTTAATGCTTGTTTCGCAATCGCTGTAATCTAAATACATGTAATGTTTAAACTTTTTAGAAAGTTTTTGGACGACACAAGGTGATATCGGCGTTTTTGTCTACACGAATGATGGAAACGCTTTTGGCATGTACAAAATGAAAGCAACGCCTTTGTACTGCACAATATGATATATATGCATTCGGTGAGCACAAGATGATATATATGCATTCGGTGAGCACAATATGATATATATGCATTCGGTGAGCACAATATGATATATATTCATTCGGTGAGCACAATATGATATATATGCATTCGTTGAGCGCAATATGATATATGATGCATTCGGTTAGCACAATATGATATATATGCATTCGGTTAGCACAATATGATATATATGCATTCGGTGAGCGCAATATGATATATATGCATTCGGTGAGCGCAATATGATATATGATGCATTCGGTGAGCACAATATGATATATATGCATTCGGTTAGCACAATATGATATATATGCATTCGGTTAGCACAATATGATATATATTCATTCGGTTAGCACAATATGATATATATTCATTCGGTTAGCACAATATGATATATATGCATTCGGTGAGCACAATATGATATATGTGCATTCGGTTAGCACAATATGATATATGTGCTTTCGGTGAGCACACTATAATAATTTACACAAATTCATTTTAGCTCGATTGCGAAACAAGTTCTTACAACTTATATTAACCACTCTCGAGACCTCATTCCTGATGGAATACATCGCCACGAGGGAGAGAGAAGAGGTAATGTGGAATTTAAATGCATTGCATATATGATATGATACGACGAATATGATAACTGTACCTGGAATGCAGGTCGAAATCCATCTTTTGTCTCCAAGAATTGTCCACGCCAGTAAGCCTGTCTGAACTCAAAATTGGGTTACGTCTCGCGGTCGGGCTGTTATACCTATTTTGTTTGAGAATGTCGTCGTAGAATTCTGGTTTCTGTCGAATAAATCCGCCCGAGAAAGTTGGGTCCTCGTTGAGTGCCTGCTCTGGCCATTGCACTTGATGAAGGTCACGGTGCAATGACTCACTGGGCTCTAGCGTTTTCAAGTGTCTGGCCAAATAATTCCTACCGGGTTCGAGTATCGGACTAGATAAACGTTTACCAAACCCTACCGCGAAGCTGTTGCTGAATCTAAGTTTTCTTGGAAATTTTGACCTCCGTTTGTCATATAAGTCGTCGCCGTTGATGACCACAATGAGACAAACGCTTAGAGTCGCCAATAGAACGCTAGTTGCCAAATCCATATCTGCAGAACTGAAAATAATATATAATGTTATACATTCTTACACAATAATAATATGGATTACCCCATTTCTATTAGATGTACATTTTGTATATAAAATAAGGGAGTCGTTTATTCATAGAGACCTCAATTTCATAGCTAATAGAAATGAACAGGATATCAAATGGAGCTTGATAGCAATTGTTTTTGACGTTATTCTTCTGTCCGTCTGTCCGGTGCAGTATCTTATTTATATATATATTAGGGATGGCAACGAATAGTCAAATATTCGAATGTTCGCTCAAACGTCCGAATATCCGAATACTGTTACAGATGAGTTTTTCACCGAACTATACAAAATATTCGAATATTCGAATATCTTCTCGACCGAATATTCGAATCTCTAAATCGCTATTCGTTGCCATCCCTATATATATATATTATTTCGCATAGAAATACATATATATATATGTAAGACATATGTATCCCACTCTGACCTGCGTCCACCAAATAGTAAATAGTAATTACCGAGGAGGCCCATTCGTTGTAACTCCAGAACTAAATACCCTATTAGTAATTCTTGAGTTATTAAACAATGTATATTGTAAATATGTTTAAATGTTATAGACGAAAAACTGGCCAGTTCAAGTCTTAATAAAGCTTTTTCTTCTTCATATGGGCAACCAGTAGCGACGATAAATAAGCGTAAAACACACACACACATACACACATACACACAGCACGTTATTGTGGCCTTCGTGGTATAGTAGATCTACGTTCGTTGCCTAACAACACCTATTCCTGGGCAGGCTCCAGCGGTTAACCAGTACGTGGTGCACCAACCTCCGTAAAAAAACTAACAACTGTTTCATATAAACGAGACACGGCCTGAGCGGGGCTCGAACCCATGACCATCTGTGATGATAGGTTACGGGTGGTACATCCCCACTGTACGTAGGTTCTAATCCCACGGGAGGTGTCGATTTCATTCATATATATATATATCTGAGGACCCAATACAGCTGGCTTGCGGAAGTCAAATGATTCTACCCGAGTTCTGCCTAAAGGACTGCCTCTAGGGGCACCTGCGGATTTGCTCGACCAATAACAGCTGTCCAGAGAGGAATAACACATCAATGGAATCATAATTTATATGCTTTGTTTAAGCAACGGTACTATAATTTTACAGACGGATCTGTAGTCCAGTGGTTACACGCTGGACTGGTAATACAGGGATCGCAGGTTCGAACCCCCGTCTGACCCTAATAAAATTAAGTCTTTCAGACGGGACTTTAAACCGAGGTCTCGTGTTGGTGCTTTACACCGTGCACGTAAAAGAACCAGAGGATACTCTGGAATGGGTCTCTGTCTGTATCATGCACTATTCTCCAAAATCTAAAATGACTAATCTCTTCAGGAGGCGTCGCTCATATGGTAGTAACGATAAATAAACGTGAAACACACAGAATACACCTGAGTACACGGGGGGGGGGGGGGGGGGGGTGGGATTTTATAATAGGATAATAAACATTGACATTTCATTAAAAATGAATGAAATAACACGAAGCACATCAGAGACGTAACGATAGGAAATGTTGACATCAAATAACACGCAACTTATCACATACGAATTATAAACGGAATAGGTGTGTGTGTGTTCTACTAATTAATTTATTGGTTCAGTAGAGATTAATTGGTTAAAGTAAGTACTGTGTTTAAAAAAGTAATTTTGGAAATTTGATCAAAGTAACTTGGAATCTGCAAAATAATCTATTCTTTTAGTGATAAGCTCTGCTTGTAATGGTCTCCGTGACCGAGTGGCGGGGCGGGCCTCCATGGCTGAGTGGCGGGCGGGTCTCCGTGACCGAGTGGCGGGGCGGGCCTCCGTGACCGAGTGGCGGGGCGGGTCTCAATGACCGAGTGGCGGGGCGGGGCTCCATGACCGAGTGGCGGGGCGGGGCGGGCCTCCATGACCGAGTGGCGGGGCGGGCCTCCATGGCCGAGTGGCGGGGCGGGCCTCCATGACCGAGTGGTGGGGCGGGCCTCCATGACCGAGTGGCGGGGCGGGCCTCCATGACCGAGTGACGGGGCGGGCCTCCATGACCGAGTGACGGGGCGGGCGAGTGGCGGGGCGGGCCTCCAGACCGAGTGACGGGGCGGGCCTCCGTGACCGAGTGGTGGGGCGGGCCTCCATGACCGAGTGATGTGGCGGGCCTCCGTGACCGAGTGGTGGGGCGGGCCTCCGTGACGAGTGGTGGGGCGGGCCTCCGTGACCGAGTGGCGGGGCGGGTCTCCGTGACCGAGTGACGGGGCGGGCCTCCATGACCGAGTGACGGGGCGGGCTCCATGACCGAGTGACGGGGCGGCTCCGTGACCGAGTGACGGGGCGGGTCTCCGTGACCGAGTGACGGGGCGGGCCTCCATGACCGAGTGACGGGGCGGGCCTCCATGACCGAGTGACGGGCGGGCCTCCATGACCGAGTGACGGGGCGGGCCTCCATGACCGAGTGACGGGGCGGGACTCCATGACCGAGTGACGGGGCGGGCCTCCATGACCGAGTGGCGGGGGGGGTCTCCGTGACCGATTGACGGGGCGGGCCTCATGACCGAGTGACGGGGCGGGCCTCCATGACCGAGTGACTAGGCGGGCCTCCATGACCGAGTGACGGGGCGGGTCTCCGTGACCGAGTGACGGGGCGGGCCTCATGACCGAGTGGCGGGGCGGGCCTCCGTGACCGAGTGGCGGGGCGGGTCTCCGTGACCGAGTGACGGGGCGGGCCTCCATGGCTGAGTGGCTAGTAAATGTCGTTCAAACTTGCTGTTCAACCCATTTGCTCGGTGTAGACCCGGTCCTACAAGGTATATAGGTAGCTACGCGCCTGATAACATATCACTAAACTAAACCGTTAGGTATTAAAGATATTATTTTAAGTTCGTATGTGGTAAAGTTTGACGAAAGATGATGTGTATTTAAAAATTGTCTAAATAGTATGTCAACATATTAATGATGGATGAAGACACCGGTTTACCACCCGGGTAAAACCACTGACATTCCACACGCCAGCCAGATAGCTTCCTTACATAAAACAATTCGGCATACCCAATGGGATTTAGTTTATATAAATTTATTTTAGCTCGATTGTAAAACAAGTTCTTTCAACTTATATTAATCACTCTCGAGACCTCATTCCTGATGGAATCCATCGCCACGAGGGAGAGAGAAGAGGCAACGTGAATTTAAATGCCTTGTCTAAAGGCACAATCGTAATGGCTCCAGCTGGGCTCGAACTCCGGACCTTTCGCACCTGAAGCGAACACGCATCCACTGCGCAATCACGACTTCCACTTCTTGCATAATTATGGGATTTGAACCTGTAGCGGTGAGAGGGGCAAGTGATTTGAAGTCAACAACTCTGAACCAGTCGGTCACGGAAGTCCGACATACACTAGCCTGGTGTATTGCCCATACGCATCTTTGCCATTTAGATAAGACCAATTTATATTAGTTAGAGTGCGAAACAAGTTTTTACGTCATTATATTAATCGCTCTCGATATTTCATTCCTGATGGAATCAATCGCCATGATGGAGAGAGAAGCGGCAACGTGGAATATAAGTGCATTGCGTAAGGGCACACTCGTAGAGGATATACAGCTGGACGCGAACTTCGGGGACTCTCACACCTGAAGCGAAAATACTACCATTGCGCTATCACGACTTCCACTTTGCCATTTAACTTTTTGAAATGCTTAGATTCTGTAAGATGTTAGAAGTTGTATTTTTGTTTGTTTGTTTGTTTACGTTTATTTATCGTCGTTACCGGTTGCCCATATGAGCGACGCCTCCTGAAGATTAGTCATTTTAGATTTTGGAGGATAGTGCAATGATACAGAGAGAGACCCATTCCAGAGTCTCCTGTGGTTCTTTTACGTGAACGGTGTAAAGCACCGACACGAGACCTCGGTTTAACGTCCCATCTGAAAGACTGTTAATTTTATTAGGGTCAGACTGGGGATCGAACCTGCGATCTCTGGATTACCAGTCCAGTGTTTTACCACTGGGCTACAGATCCGTCTATATCTTACAAGTTGTAACCACAATACAGCATTTTATATGGGGAAAACACTCTCCTAACCAAACAGGTATTATTTCCTCCCTATGTGTGTACACGGTCCACTCTGGAGTGCAGTGTCGTACAAAGTCAAAACGAAACATCACTGTATCAGAGAACAGCATATATTGCAGCAATTTTACTAAACTAATTAAAGCGAGCAGTCATCGCAAAAAGCAAATAAAAAGTGCATTTTAGCATTGTTACTGCAAATTCTCCCGAAATCATTCTCCCGAAATGTTCAATCAATAACTAGTGTGCTTTTTTATATACTTTATTTATTTTACAACGATTGCGAATCAAGTTTTAACAACTTATATTAATCACTCTCGTTGGCTCGGATGAAAGCGTATATGTGGTCATTCATGTGGGAGGAAAACGGAGTACCCGGAGAAAACCCACCTGTCCGAGCTGGCGACCATAGTATTATCTCATATACATCCCTGTCCGAGGATCGAACCCGGGTCGCATTGGTGAGAATAGTGTGCTTTGCGGTCTATATAAACCCAACACAGTGAATGTAGGATTTCATAAAACGGTCAGCCACGCTCCTGAATCGACGTTTGTTTATTATTGGAGTCTATCGATACTAAACGCGTGAATCACATGACACACTCATTTATAGATAGGCGATACATAGCGGAATGAATGGCTATGTACTGTTTTATAGTATGTAATATGATTTTATGATACATTGTACATAGATGAGACTATAATAAAGAATAAAACTAGCGGTGAATATGTAGCATAAATGTTGTTATTCAGGATACACGCGTTGTATTACGCATGGATACTGACCCTATTTACATTATTTTGTTATGTCGACGTTTGTTTATTAGTTGAAATATTCATATTAATATTTGGAACACAATTATGCCATATAATAGACAATTGTATTCTGTAGAAATTTGCTTTTTTCCGATGCCGATGTGGTGTCGCTTTAAAATGTTATCACGTACATTTATTTCAATGTGTTTACGATTTGTTACGGAGAAACGGACAGGCGGATACGTAGTCCAGTGGTTAACACGATGGACTGGGAATCCAGGGATCGCAGGTTCGATCCCTCGTCTGACCCTAATAAAATTAACAGTGTGACTTTAGACCGAGGGCTCGTGTCGGTGCTGTACACCGTGCACGTAAAAGAACCAGAGGAGATTCTGGAATGGGTCTCTGTCTGTATCATTGCACTATCATCCGAAAATCTAAAATTCTCTTCAGAAGGCGTCGCTCATATGGGCAACCGGTAGCGACGATAAATAAACGTAAGCACTACGGAGAAACGGAGTTATGGAGAAATAGTAAGAGTAAAGTCAAAATATGTTAATATAGTTATATATTTGGCGTACATATAACTTTGTTTCATTTATATGAAAAAGTTGGCAGTTTCTTACGGAGGTTGGTGCACCCAATTACTGGTTAACCGTTAGCCTGCCCAGGAAAGGTGTCGCTAGGTAAACTGCCCGCCGGCGATATAGCCTAAAAATGGTGCTGATGCAGGCGTAAAACCCGAAATATAAAATAAAAATATAAATAAATTGACGTACATGTACATAACATCAAACTATGTATTTATGTTGGATTACTTAAGTAATACTATATGTGTACCGTATGAAATTACACGTGTGCAACCTTTATGGAAATTGTGAGAGCCACGTGTTTAACTGTATGTTATGTAGAAATACACACTCACCTGTGTTTTACTACTACTAAATTAGAAGTCTGATTAATTAGCTCTATTTAATTCCGGAATCGCACACAAGAAATAGTTTCCAAAAGTATTCCAAAATTGGAGCGTTTGCTCGGTACCGTGTATTACGATTAATTAATTTCGTATCCACATGCGATGAAACTGTAAACCATTTAATTCGATATCCTTCGGTTTATAATTTAAGCGCATTTTCGTATTAAATTCACTATACTTGTCTGTAATCTGGGATATATAATGATCGCTAACAATATTTCATTACATTATTTTGTCACGTGATTCAAGTGTCATTCCCTTGATATTTTAATGTCTGGCTCTATGAATTTCAACATGCATTTAATTGAACTGGTGCTAATTCGTAATTTGTACTGTAATATCAAATCATATAGAATTCCAGTAACGTTTTACTTCGTTGTAACACGCAGTACGCGTAAGCACTGTTCCGCTCAAGCGACACGTATTTACGACGGTATCTAATCCCGCCCATCTAAAATATAAAATTCATAAATATTTATTGTGTACACCGTTTCAACAACAGATTTAATCGTGAAATTCCATCCGAGGAGAACCGTTAGTCTGCTATTCTATGTTCACATGATAATCTTTGATAGAAATTGGACGATATGTAACTACTTACAATAATAACAACTTTCTTATTCATATTCGAATACAGCATGTACAACTTATATATAAGTACGGAGTGTCCCATTAGTGTATCGTGTGAACGAGAGTTTATATATAAGTACGGAGTGTCCCATTAGTTTATCGTGTGAACGAAGGTTTATCTATAAGTACGGAGTGCCCCATTAGTGTATCGTGTGAACGAAGGTTTATCTATAAGTACGGAGTGTCCCATTAGTATATCGTGTGAACGAGAGTTTATATATAAGTACGGAGTGTCCCATTAGTTTATCGTGTGAACGAGAATTTATATATAAGTACGGAGTGTCCCATTAGTTTATCGTGTGAACGAGAATTTATAAGTACGGAGTGCCCCATTAATTTATCGTGTGAACGAGGGTTACTATATAAGTACGGAGTGTCCCATTAGTGTATCGTGTGAACGAGGGTTAATATATAAGTACGGAGTGTCCCATTAGTGTATCGTGTGAACGAAGGTTTATCTAAAATACGGAATGTCCCATTAGTGTATCGTGTGAACGAGGGCTTATAAATAAGTACGGAGTGGTCCATTTGTGTATCATGTGAACGAGGATATATATATATATATAAGTACGGAGCATCCCATTAGTGTATCGTATGAACGAAGGTCCTTATATAAGTACGGAGTGTCCCATTAATGCATCGTGTGAACGAGGATTTATATATTACTACAGATTGTCCCATTAGTGTATCACGTGACTAACGTTATACACGAGTATGGGAGTGACGCTGCTGGACTATATAATTACGGTCATAAACTATTCAAAGTGTCTGATTCGGTCATTCATTTACCCGTGAAGTTAGAAGCAATAATTCCAGCTTCAAAGACTGATAAAACATCTAATATTTATGCCTGCGGTGTATACAAAGCTTCATAACAGATATTTGTCGTTATAGTCCGAATCAACATTTTGTCCCATGGGTTCACCCTGCTTGAATTCGGAAAACGAGCAGCTACGTAGCACTAATACATCGACGACTCTCAAATATATTAATAACACGAGCCTTTGAAAGGAAATGAAACAATCTACAATAATATCATTATGTCGTTGTTTTACGAGGTTATATATAGAGTTTATATAGAGTTTATTTCGAAATACAATGGGCAATATGCCCATGAGTACACATTATATACACATTACATACTTTCAAACGTAAACATTGGCAGTGCGTGCCTTGTGTAAATATGTAATCTAATTATATAAAGCAAATGTGCAAATAAAAACACGTGGGCGCCCGATGGTACTGCAGTGAGGGGGAGGCTTGATCCCCTTGGCTGAAGTGTATCCTTCGCGTCTTAAAGACGCTTACTGTAAGTACGGATGGGGTAAATTTTGATGAAAGCTGCTGTGTACTTAATCTATAGAACTTGTGTGAAAAGTAAAGTGTTTGTTAATTTTAGTGTCACCCCTATTCAAAGGGCCATCCATTTCTGACTTATATGAGATATCTCTTCTTATGAACATCAGTACATCCCGAATCCTATGCTTGTATGCCTGGCGCCAGGCTGGTAGGCAATCGGTAACCATTATTTAACTAGTTGGCGGCTCACCAACCGGCCATATCAGAAAAAAATCCCTGACGAGGTTCGAACCTTCGACCTCCGGCTCCGTAGGCAGACGCCTTAACCACTAGGCCACGTGTGTGTATCTCCGTGTGTTTTACGTTTATTTATCGTCGCTATATGTTGCCCATATGAGCGACGTCTCATGAGGTGATTTTAGATTTGTTTATAATAATGCAATGATACAGATATAGTGTCTTCTTGTTCTATAACGTGCTTCCGAAATACTGTGTGCCATTTTAGTATGGTATAATGGGGGATCGAACCTGCGACCCCTGGATTACAAGTTAATGAGCGACATCACTGGATTTTTATTACCTCCCTTGGCAGATAAAGTCTGATTTGTCTCGAAATGTATGTCGGTTCTTTTAGTTAGAATCCTTTATTTTTACTGTTGTTCCCTAACCAGATGTTACGGTATGACAAAATTGTGAGTTTATCAAAATCGTGTTTAATGTTTTACAGATAAGTACCCACTGGATATGCTGCAGGATATATGTGAAGATATAGTAATTCCATTAATAATAAGATGAGAAAGTGGATGACAATTGCAAGCAAGTTATGCAACGGAAACAACGTTAAAACAGAGGAAACCACTTGTGTGTTTTACGTTTATGTATCGTGGCTACTGGTTGCCCTAGCCTGGTTTCTAGTCCGTCGATTGTTCACTTTTTAACTTCTGACAAAATGGTTGATATTATCAGAAACTCAATATGGCCAAATTAATAGTCTCGTTGTTAAAATATATTTATTTGACTGATCAAGTCCGCCTCCGTGGTCGAGTGGTTAAGGTCGCTGACTTGTATACCACTGTAACCTATCATCACTAGTGATGGTGAGGGTTCGAGCCCCGCTCAGGCAGTGTCTCATTTATATGAAAAAGTTGGCAGTTTCTTACGGAGGTTGGTGCACCCAAGTACTGGTTAACCGCTGGAGCCTGCCCAGGAAAGGTGTTGTTAAGTAAACTGTCCACCGGCGATATAGCCCGAAATGGTGCTGATGCAGGCGTAAAACCGGAAATATAAATAAATTGACTGATCAAATATAACGACGACTGTTCCCTGACTACCGGTTGCCCATATGAGCAACGCCTCCTGAAGAGATTAGTCATTTTAGATTGTTGAAGGATAGTGCAATGATACAGACAGAGACCCATTCCAGAATATCCTCTTGTTCATTTACGTGCACGGTGTATAGCACCGACACGAGACCTCGGTTTAAAGTCCCATCTGAAAGACTGTTAATTTTATTAGGGTCAGACGGGGGATCGAACATTTCGCACTTGAAGCGAAAGAACAACCACTGCACGATCACGACTTCCACACATATTTGGTATTTAATTTGGTCTAACTAAAGTAGTTTTTGAGGATAAGCTTTTGGAATAAATATTATCAGAATAAATAATGTCCTCATCTTGACATAGAAATCAAAAGCGATTGCAAACTGCGCGCGTGGATACGGTATATGGGGGTATATCAGACAACAAGTTTTCATATGCATACGAATGATTTCAGAACTACATAACACAGCCTGAGAATGCATCAGAATGCATCAAACGCAATTGTCCGAGAATTATTTTTCTGGGAAGAATATGCCCTCCGACCCCATTATTCATTCAACTCATGACCCCCTCCCCACCTCCGATAACGCTAAATCCTGTTATAGTGTCTCGATAACATGCTAGAACAAAATCCTATCATTTATTTAGAATTCTTATAGATGAATAAAATCGATATTTTTGCTGTTTCCTTACTTGAAATTATCATGTGTGATATAAACTATAAACTATAAACTTAACGAAACGAAATTGTATTAAACACTTCCGATATTAGACCCTAGCCTGGGTTCCAGTCTGTCAATTTGTCACTTTTTAACTTCTGGCAAAATATAATTGTTTTCCAAATATTTGCCTCCAAAACAGAGTATTTCAACTAATAAACAAACGTCGTATACGCGGTTTGTTGACACAATAATGTAAATAGGGTCGACATCCACACGTAATACATGTGTAATATATATATAATAATGCGTAATAACCTGAATAACACGATTTATGTTACACATTTACCGTTATATCTCGCATGTAAACATGCATATTTATTTGTAGACTTAGTTAAATTATCTCTAAACGACAGTATCATGCGTTTATTATTGACTCCAATGACACACACACGTCAAATCAGGAGCGCGGATAACCGTTATATCAAATCCTACTTTCACTTTTAAGTGTTCGAATGTATTCGGACGAATGTGTAGTAGGAATGCATATATATGTGAAAATGCTGTTTTTTGGCTTTTTGTGATGTAATGTCGCTTTAATATAAGTTGTTACAGCTTGTTTCGTAATCGCTGTAAAAGAAGTATAATTCATTCTTTTTAGCGGGAATAAAGTAACGGACCAAAGGGGGAATTAGAAAAGATTACATCGTCAAATGTGAATAATGTAACAACCAATGAACTAGAAATAGCGGAGAATACGGGGAATCATGTTAACTGGCCCATGGAAATACACCATATATGAATAGGAATACATTATAGATGCTAAAGGAATTAGCAAATGTTATGAATTAGAAACAGATCATTGAACTGTATGTTTGAGTGATAATATAGTAATAGGTAGGGCAAAGGAAATACATAATTATATAGGAATTAGAAATGTAATAGGCCAACATAGTGAACCATAGAAGTAAAGTAATAGGCCAACATAGCGAACCATAGAGGTAAAGTAATATTCCAAAGGAATTAGAAAGGTAATAGGCCAACATAGCGAGCCATAGAAGTAAAGTGTAATATTCCAAAAGAATTAGAAAGGTAATAGGCCAACATAGTGAACCATATAAGTAAAGTAATAGGCCAACATAGCGAACCATAGAAGTAAAGTAATAGGCCAACATAGATAACCATAGAAGTAAAGTAATATTCCAAAGGAATTAGAAATGTAATAGGCCAACATAGCGAGCCATAGAAGTAAAGTGTAATATTCCAAAGGAATTAGAAAGGTAATAGGCCAACATAGTGAACCATAGAAGTAAAGTAATAGGCCAACATAGCGAACCATAGAAGTAAAGTAATAGGCCAACATAGCGAACCATAGAAGTAAAGTAATAGGCCAACATAGCGAACCATAGAAGTAAAGTAATAGGCCAACATAGATAACCATAGAAGTAAAGTAATATTCCAAAGGAATTAGAAATGTAATAGGCCAACATAGCGAGCCATAGAAGTAAAGTGTAATATTCCAAAGGAATTAGAAAGGTAATAGGCCAACATAGCGAACCATAGAAGTAAAGTAATAGGCCAACATAGAGAACCATAGAAGTAAAGTAATAGGCCAACATAGCGAACCATAGAAGTAAAGTAATAGGCCAACATAGCGAACCATAGAAGTAAAGTAATAGGCCAACATAGAGAACCATAGAAGTAAAGTAATAGGCCAACATAGATAACCATAGAAGTAAAGTAATAGGCCAACATAGATAACCATAGAAGTAAAGTAATAGTCCAAAGGAATTAGAAATAGATACAATTGTAATAGGTTGAAGGGAATAGCCAATAGAAAATAGAATAACAAAACTAGACTCAAAAATAGCGGTTCGTCAAATGAACTAGAATCAGAGAAGAATGCATGTTTGAATGGAAATAAATTAATGCATGTAGACCAGGGTATTGGGGACGACTGTATCGAGTAGATTGGAACGAAGAACAAGCACTATGTCGAGACGGTCGTGCTGCCGCATACACGCACCGTGAGTACAGTGTCCCAATGCGGACATGAACACCTATTAGCTCCATATAGTGAACCACCAAAGTATCATTCGTCTGAAGCATTCGTCTAATCAGTAAACCGTTTTGGAGATATACAGCATCACACGAATGAACCCATACTTCCATTGCAGGAAATTCTCCATAAATTATTCCCATAGAGTACACCGAATGCCAAATATTATCGCTTGTAAGCGCAACGAGGACGACATTTAATGTGTTAGTATACTAGAGGACATAGAAAACGCACATCAACATTACTACATTATATACTAGAGGACATAGATAACTTACACCTACATTATATACTAGAGGACATTGAAAACGCACACCTACATTATATACTAGAGGACATAGAAAACGCACACCTACATTATATACTAGAGGACATAGAAAACGCACACCTACATTATATACTAGAGGACATAGAAAACGCACACCTACATTATATACTAGAGGACATAGAAAACGCACACCTACATTATATACTAGAGGACATAGAAAACGCACACCTACATTATATACTAGAGGACATAGAAAACGCACACCTACATTATATACTAGAGGACATAGAAAACGCACACCTACATTATATACTAGAGGACATAGAAAACGCACACCTACATTATATACTAGAGGACATAGAAAACGCACACCTACATTATATACTAGAGGACATAGAAAACGCACACCTACATTATATACTAGAGGACATAGAAAACGCACACCTACATTATATACTAGAGGACATAGAAAACGCACACCTACATTATATACTAGAGGACATAGAAAACGCACACCTACATTATATACTAGAGGACATAGAAAACGCACACCTACATTATATACTAGAGGACATAGAAAACGCACACCTACATTATATACTAGAGGACACAGAAAACGCACACCAACATTATAGGATTATTATTAAACGAAAACGAAATACGAAGGATTACATCAAAGATACATCACATATTTATTACAAACCACAAACTGATCAACTAAAAATATTCCAAAATGTTTAAAACTATGTATTTATATTATTATATAGTTATTGTTTTTCATGTAAAAACACACTTATATGAAGTGTGCGTTTTCTACGTCCTCTAGTATATAGATTGTACATATTACAACTAATCACACACTGACTTTATTCTGTTTTATATACATGTACTTCATAAAGGTGGTTTCACATTTATTAAATTTTCCAAAAAGACTTGGTTGCAATAGTTAGTATTTGTTTCTACAGTAAATGTTTATGAATAGGCCCGTAGGCACGCTGAGGCAAATGAGGCACTCGCCTCCGTTAGAATTTGTTTCTACAGTAAATGTTTATGAATAGGCCCGTAGGCACGCTGAGGCAAATGAGGCACTCGCCTCCGTTAGAATTTGTTTCTACAGTAAATGTTTATGAATAGGCCCGTAGGCACGCTGAGGCAAATGAGGCACTCGCCTCCGTTAGAATTTGTTTCTACAGTAAATGTTTATGAATAGGCCCGTAGGCACGCTGAGGCAAATGAGGCACTCGCCTCCGTTAGAATTTGTTTCTACAGTAAATGTTTATGAATAGGCCCGTAGGCACGCTGAGGCAAATGAGGCACTCGCCTCCGTTAGAATTTGTTTCTACAGTAAATGTTTATGAATAGGCCCGTAGGCACGCTGAGGCAAATGAGGCACTCGCCTCCGTTAGAATTTGTTTCTACAGTAAATGTTTATGAATAGGCCCGTAGGCACGCTGAGGCAAATGAGGCACTCGCCTCCGTTAGAATTTGTTTCTACAGTAAATGTTTATGAATAGGCCCGTAGGCACGCTGAGGCAAATGAGGCACTCGCCTCCGTTAGAATTTGTTTCTACAGTAAATGTTTATGAATAGGCCCGTAGGCACGCTGAGGCAAATGAGGCACTCGCCTCCGTTAGAATTTGTTTCTACAGTAAATGTTTATGAATAGGCCCGTAGGCACGCTGAGGCAAATGAGGCACTCGCCTCCGTTAGAATTTGTTTCTACAGTAAATGTTTATGAATAGGCCCGTAGGCACGCTGAGGCAAATGAGGCACTCGCCTCCGTTAGAAGTTGGCAAGTAACGACATGTACAGGAACACTCTGATAAAACTGCGTTCAAAATGAACAGACAAACATCCACACACATTATTAGGGGGTGGGGGTCGCCTCGGTTATTTTCAGATTATGGCTACGGCACTGATGAAGAGAGGTGAGGAGACTGACAACAATATTCCAGTTGCTATTGACAACTGCAATTCTACTATTTTTTTAAATATAAAAAATCGAATTCCCCACAGAACAAAATACCATAAATTATTACAATAAAGAAATGTGGAGAACTGTTGTTCTCCTCTTTATAGGAATTTAATACTGTTTATTTCAGAAATTCCTCCATCTCCAGTTTCTGATATCAAGGGTAGCAGGAATTCAACATTTCGCTAAGATGAAATATCTGTTTGAAAAAAAAAGATTGTTTATTATTACCCGGGCGGGTTTTCTTTTGACAACATGGGCGTGGGTTTGTGAAAACGTGACTCTAAATTTAGACAACATTGCAAAATAATGGCCCTTCTTTGGACAGATATGGCAAAATCATGGCCCTTTGGACAGATATGGCAAAATAATGGCCCTTCTTTAGACAGATATGGCAAAATCATGGCCATTCTATGGACAGATATGGCAAAATCATGGCCCTTAAAACAGATATGGCAAAATCATGACCTTTCTTAAGACAGATATGGCAAAACTATGGCCCTTCTTTAGACAGATATGGCAAAACCATGGCCCTTAAGACACATATGGCAAAATCATGACCTCTCTTTGGGCAAATATTGTAAACTCATAAAGTTACTTTAGACAGATCTTGCAAGATCATGACCTTACCTTAGACATATTTAGTAGAATCATGACCCGGCTTTAGACATACATGTATCGCTTGCTAAATCATGACCATACTTTAGACAGATCTGGCAAAATCATAACATTACTTTAGACAGATCTGACAAAATCATAACATTACTTTAGACAGATCTGGCAAAATCATAATATTACTTTAGACAGATCTGACAAAATCATAATATTACTTTAGACAGATCTGGCAAAATCATAACATTACTTTAGACAGATCTGGCAAAATCATAACATTACTTTAGACACATCTGGCAATATCATAATATTACTTTAGACAGATCTGGCAAAATCATAATATTACTTTAGACAGATCTGGCAAAATCATAACATTACTTTAGACACATCTGGAAATATCATAATATTACTTTAGACACATCTGGCAAAATCATGACACATTAGAAATATTGCAAGTCAAATTGAACGTAAGTAATGAGCACACTCGATTGTATTGAAAAGATAGGACCCACCATGGAGTATACCATGCCATTCCTCTATAAATGTTGAACACATCTTAATTCACTGTGTAGATTTAGCACTCATTCGTCAAACATAATTATTATACAGTTGTGACAATGACGGAGCTTGTCGACACTGTCGATTTTAAATACATTATTGCATTTTTACAAGAATCACATCTTTTCCATAAATTGTAAAGTTTTACAACTGACGTTTTTATCATTTTTACAGCTCAATAAATTGTGTTGCAATTGACCTTTCGTCATTACAATTTTAATACATACAGTATGTTATCTACATATATTTTTAATTGTAGATATATTGTATACAATACACTGAACCGAATTTTTAAACGTCCACCTAATAAATTGTGAGCTTAGGGTAACGGGTCTGTGTATTAGTCCAAATATTGGTAGTCTATTGTTATCCACCATACTCTATCAATGTACATTAAGAAAACACCAATTTATTGTCATGGCTGACCAAGCGGAACGGAAGGTTCGAATCCTAAGTTTTGGCATGAGGACCACGTGCACGGCATGGTGAGTGCTCAATTTGATTGCAATTTATTCTATGTGCGACCCGTAACCGAAAAAACAGAAAATATGGCGAGAATGACCATTGAGGAAAGCGGGCGAGCCGTCGGTATGCTTGATACAGGCACTTCTATCAGACAGGTATGTTCAGCATTGTAATTAAATTCGATATTTCAAGTACATTTTGTAATGAATCATACAATGTCATATTTTAATATTATTCTAAATCATTTCCATCGTGTTTCCAGGTTTCACGACTTTTCAACAGACGGCATTCTACTATGGTCTTCATTGTCTTCAACTGTTGTACAACATCAGGTGGACGTTTAGAAATTCGGTTCAGTGTATACTTAACCCGGCGCGATATAGCCTGAACTGTGCTGATGCGCCGTTAATACAAATACTCACTCACTCACTCACTCACAAACTAAAGATGTATCTCATCCAAATCATTCATCGTTTTCATCATCCCGTCGTCATCATCATATGGTCATCATCAGCATCCGGTCATCATCAGCATCAGCATCAGCATCAAGCCAGCATCACATGTTCGATACCCGATCAGGCCACGTATGTAGTGTCATTGACCAAATCACCTCACACAAATTGCTTAGTACTTATTAACCGCTTAGGTCGGCTAAGCCTGCCCAGGAAAGCATGCATAGGTCCCCGCAAGGGCTTTGATACAAACATACACTATAAGCCTGTCCAGGAAAGCATGCATAGGTCCCCGCAAGGGCTTTGATACAAACATACACTATAAGCCTGTCCAGGAAAGCATGCATAGGTCCCCGCAAGGGCTTTGATACAAACATACACTATAAGCCTGTCCAGGAAAGCATGCATAGGTCCCCGCAAGGGCTTTGATACAAACATACACTATAAGCCTGTCCAGGAAAGCATGCATAGGTCCCCGCAAGGGCTTTGATACAAACATACACTATAAGCCTGTCCAGGAAAGCATGCATAGGTCCCCGCAAGGGCTTTGATACAAACATACACTATAAGCCTGTCCAGGAAAGCATGCATAGGTCCCCGCAAGGGCTTTGATACAAACATACACTATAAGCCTGTCCAGGAAAGCATGCATAGGTCCCCGCAAGGGCTTTGATACAAACATACACTACGCCTGTCCAGGAAAGCATGCATAGGTCCCCGCAAGGGCTTTGATACAAACACACACTAAGCCTGTCCAGGAAAGCATGCATAGCTCCCCGCAAGGGCTTTGATACAAACACACACTAAGCCTGTCCAGGAAAGCATGCATAGCTCCCCGCAAGGGCTTTGATACAAACATACACTATTATCATGTATATATCTGAAATAACCACCCCATGTGAAAGAAGACTGGAATCCGTGCAAAGCTGCATGATTGGTTTGTATAATATAAACAATTAAGCTACTTAGGTTCGACTAATTAATTCCTGAATAATTTAAAACAAATCTATTTGTATAGTCCCAGGTTGCTCATTCGTGTTGCATTGTCCCAGGGTTGCTCACTGGTGTATACATATTAATGTATATACCAATACTAAGCTTGTTATGACCAGGAGTTGATGTATTACCATGAACATTTGTTTCCCTGTGTAAATACGATTTAGTACAGAATTGACTGTCTGAGGTTGGATGTACATTAACACTCTTTGGTATAATAGTTCTGTCCCAGTCTTACATAACTTGGGTTGATCATGTTGTCCTGTCCCAGTCTAACATAACTTTGGTTGATCATTTTCTCCTGTCCCAGTCTTACATAACTTGGGTTGATCATGTTGTCCTGTCCCAGTCTAACATAACTTTGGTTGATCATTTTCTCCTGTCCCAGTCTAACATAACTTTGGTTGATCATTTTCTCCTGTCCCAGTCTTACATAACTTGGGTTGATCATGTTCTCCTGTCCCAGTCTAACATAACTTTGGTTGATCATTTTCTCCTGTCCCAGTCTAACCTAACTTGAGTTGATAATTTTCTCCTGTCCCAGTCTAACCTAACTTGAGTTGATCATTTTCTCCTGTCCCAGTCTAACCTAACTTGAGTTGATAATTTTCTCCTGTCCCAGTCTAACCTAACTTGAGTTGATAATTTTCTCCTGTCCCAGTCTAACCTAACTTGAGTTGATAATTTTCTCCTGTCCCAGTCTAACCTAACTTGGGTTGATCATTTTTCCCTTTCTTTTTGATAGTTTATGTCCACCCCAGTATGGAAGTGAAGTTTATATAACATTGTTTGATAAAGTATTACCATACCAGTACGGAAGTGAAGTTTATATAACATTGTTTGATAAATTAGTACCATACCAGTACGGAAGTGAAGTTTATATAACATTGTTTGATAAATTAGTACCATACCAGTACGGAAGTGAAGTTTATATAACATTGTTTGATAAATTATTACCATACCAGTACGGAAGTGAAGTTTATATAACATTGTTTGATAAATTATTACCATACCAGTACGGAAGTGAAGTTTATATAACATTGTTTGATAAAGTATTACCATACCAGTACGGAAGTGAAGTTTATATAACATTGTTTGATAAAGTATTACCATACCAGTACGGAAGTGAAGTTTATATAACATTGTTTGATAAATTAGTACCATACCAGTACGGAAGTGAAGTTTATATAACATTGTTTGATAAATTATTACCATACCAGTACGGAAGTGAAGTTTATATAACATTGTTTGATAAATTAGTACCATACCAGTACGGAAGTGAAGTTTATATAACATTGTTTGATAAATTATTACCATACCAGTACGGAAGTGAAGTTTATATAACATTGTTTGATAAATGATGTCCACTCAAGTCTAGAAGCCCACACGAAGAAGAAAGTGTGCACTAGGTTAGAGGGGAAATGTTATACTTATATTCACACGTAAAACAATGTTCTGATAATTATCAAATTTCAATTAAAAGAAAAACATGGTGTAGCCAATACATTTTTGCACATTATGATATGCCAAGTGCGCATTCTCTTTTTCGTATGAGTACTAGTATATATATATATATAAATATGTCAATTATCAATCAATATATAATTTGGTTTAAAGTTTCCACCGTATAAATGCATTTAGACGACAAATGAGTTTATTTAATTTGGTTTGATCATTTGTGTGTTTTACGTTTATTTAACGTAGCGACCAGTTGCCCGTATGATCGGCTCCTTCTGAAGAGATTATTCATTTTATATATTGGCAGAAACCCATCTCATCTGGTTCTTTTACGTGCATGGTGTAAAGCACCGACACGAGACCTTGGTTTAAAGTCCCACCTGAAAGACTGTTCATTTTATTAGGGTCAGACAGGGGGATCGAACCTGCGATCCCTGGGTTCGTTACGTCTGAAAGATTGTTAATATGATTATAGTCAGACGGGTGATCGAGTGGGGGGGGGGGGGCACCCGAGTCTCTACACAAATAAAAGCCATATGACCGCATCTGTCGGGTAAAATAAAAAAGGAATGTTGTATGCATGAATGCTCTATTTTTGTCAAGCTATCCAGCTGGCTTGCGGGAGATCGGTGGTTCTAGCCAGCTGGCTTGCGGGAGGTCGGTGGTTCTATCCAGCTGGCTTGCGGGAGATCGGTGGTTCTATCCAGCTGGCTTGCGGGAGATCGGTGGTTCTATCCAGCTGGCATGCGGGAGATCGGTGGTTCTATCCAGCTGGCTTGCGGGAGGTCGGTGGTTCTATCCAGCTGGCTTGCGGGAGATCGGTGGTTCTATCCAGCTGGCTTGCGGGAGATCGGTGGTTCTATCCAGCTGGCATGCGGGAGATCGGTGGTTCTATCCAGCTGGCTTGCGGGAGATCGGTGGTTCTATCCAGCTGGCTTGCGGGAGGTCGGTGGTTCTATCCAGCTGGCTTGCGGGAGATCGGTGGTTCTATCCAGCAGGCTTACGGGAGATCGGTGGTTCTATCCAGCTGGCTTGCGGGAGATCGGTGGTTCTATCCAGCTGGCTTGCGGGAGGTCGGGGGTTCTATCCGGTGCCCGTTCGTGCTTGAAACACTGCTCAAAGAGGGCACCCGAAGTCTTCCACCAATAATACAGCCATTTATGCCAAGCACCTTGCGATGACCCATGCATGTTTACCTTGGCAGTTAGCCGACCTAAGCAACTAACCAGTACTAAGCAATGTATGCGAGGTGACCTAAGCAACTAACCAGTACTAAGCAATGTATGCGAGGTGACCTAAGCAACTAACCAGTACTAAGCAATGTATGCGAGGTGACCTAAGCAACTAACCAGTACTAAGCAATGTATGCGAGGTGACCTAAGCAACTAACCAGTACTAAGCAATGTATGCGAGGTGACCTAAGCAACTAACCAGTACTAAGCAATGTATGCGAGGTGACCTAAGCAACTAACCAGTACTAAGCAATGTATGCGAGGTGACCTAAGCAACTAACCAGTACTAAGCAATGTATGCGAGGTGACCTAAGCAACTAACCAGTACTAAGCAATGTATGCGAGGTGACCTAAGCAACTAACCAGTACTAAGCAATGTATGCGAGGTGACCTAAGCAACTAACCAGTACTAAGCAATGTATGCGAGGTGACAGGGACACCACAAACGTACCGTGCCTTGACCTAATATCGAACCCGAGACCCTTCGATTCCAAATCGGACGCTCTACCACTGGCCAACGGACGCCATGGGTGAACATTTCGTCAGCTTAGAAAACATCATGTCAAACACCATGCACATTATAGGAAGCCAAAAGCTATACAGAAAGGGAAGCAATCTAGAAATGAGCTCAGGAGTGACTCATACACAGTTATTGTTCATTTCCATATTTAAATCCTCGCTAGTTTGCTAGTTGATATAATGCAATGCGGACTACCTCCAACTAGAGACTACCCCACTAACAACATGTAAACCGCCTCGGTTGGAGAGTGTTTACGGCCACTGACTTGTATACCACTGTAACCTATCATCTCTGATGGTCACGAGTTCGAGTCCCGCTCAGACCGTGTCTCATTTATATGAAAAAGTTGGCAGTTTCTTACGGAAGATGGTGCACCAAGTACTGGTTAACCGCTGGAACCTGCCCATGAACGGTACTGTTAGGAAAAGTGCCCGTCGCTCAAATGGGAAACCGTTAAATAAACTTTAAAAAACCTGTATTAATTTTTATATCCATTGCCATTGTATAATAATGTGGAAGCTATACATATCCTTCTTTGAGCTATATTAAATTCACTAGCTTCTATTTTGTATTCTCTTATATTGTCCATTTACACATACCGTCTACATCTGCTATGTCAAAGTCGGTTATGTCGAATTCTCCGGTTATCTCGAAGTCGGATCACAGTCCCGTTTCAGACACTATCACTGTACATATAACTGGATCTGTTTATATCGAATTTCGTTAAGTCAAGCTTTGGTTATGTCGAAGTATTTTGTTAGGTCCGACGGAATTCGACATAATGGGTGTAGACTGTATGTCAAACTCATTGCGGGGGGGCGGCTAGTCATGTTTCACTGAACAGGCTTTGCCGACCTAAGCGGTATACAAACGTGCCATTTTTGGAAGAGGTTCGATTCTTTCTAGCCGCCATTACATCAGCTTAGTATGGATATATATATCAATGGGATCAACAACGCCTTGGATAACTCGTATCCATCACCATAAGGGCGGGAGTGAGGATTTAGGCGTTGTACCATTGACACCACCACTGGGTCTTGCGGGGCCCAAACTCACAACCCTTCAGTAACTGTTGAAGACGGACACCATACCCATTGCACCATGGAGGCTCCATAAACTTCCTATAAAGCATAATGTCAAACGACCTTGAACTTGAACTCTGAAGTGAGGCAGAATTTATCAAACATTTTATTTGTATTTTAACATTCATAACATGTACATGTATATCATTAATCATTAAACAACACATATTGAAATTCAATGCAACTAAAGCACTTGGAATGATTTATGTACAAATAACACATTCATTGGTACATGTATATCACAAAACTGTATTATAATATCAAATCATGTACACCTACCGATCCTAGGACCTCTCAATGTAAACATCCAAACAATCTTTTAAAGCTAAAATACTTTATCAAATTTATTGTATGCACACAATTTAAGAAATGGGTTTACTACAACATTAAAATACTACTTGTTGTGCGTGTGTGTTTTACGTTTATTTATCGTTGCTACCGGTTGCCCATATGAGCGACGCCTCCTGAAGAGATGGGTTAGTGTAGATTATTGAAGGATAGTACCATGTCACATTCTTCCCGTCCGAGGATCGAACCCAGGTTGCATTGGTGAGAAGCGAGCTCTAGTCATTTAATAATCATAAGGAGGGATAGTGGAATAAAATTGCTAGCATGTTGTGCAAAGGAAACAACGATAAAAACAGAGGAAAACAATTAATAGGACCTTTCTACTTTTAGGGAGTATTCAGGGGCAGTAACTGACCAATGTCTCTCATTATATTCGTTACAAAATCAGTGTTTCCCAAGTTTTGCAGTTACAAACTCCATCCTTTAGTGTACATGTACTTGAACTAGGTTAGCAGGCTGTCCGATTAGCGCAGTGGTTAGCGCGCTCGATTCTCACCAATGCGACCCGGGTTCGATCCTGGAAGTATGTGAGATGGTATGGTAGTCGCCATATTGGACAGGTGGGTTTTCTCCGGGTACTCCGGTTTCCTCCCACATGAATGACCACATTTACGCTTTTATCCGCGCCAACGAGAGTGATTAAAATAAGTTATTAAGAACTTGCTTCGCAATCGTTGTAAAATAAATAAAGTTTAAACGTTTTTTTTAGCAGCAATGACATTAATGTGCGTAAATCACTTTTAACATGTTTTATTAATAATGCCGGCAGAACCAACGGGACACTCGCCTACAATGAAATTTCGTTTTGTCTTGAACAGGCATATATCTTTATATGAAAATTATGATTACAGGATTTAACTGAGAGTTACTACACGGCGGAGTAAAAGCATGATTTGGGAACCGGTCGTTAATGTCAGTCGAATCTTCTGGCAACTTGTTGGCTTACTATGCATTGTATAACTTGTAGATACGACAGCTGACCACACATCTGCACTTCACTACAGAAACTGTACAAATAAATTAAGGTTGACTATATACATGGCAAGAGTTGGCAGCTACAAGTTGGATTCAATTGTATACAGTGGTTAAGTCCAAGAGATACTTTTGTACACCAACCTCAGTAAGAAACTGCCAACTTTTTCATATAACGAGACTCGGTCTGAGCGGGGCTCGAACCAGTGACCATCAGTGATGATAGGTTATAATGTTATACAAGTCAGCGACTGTAACCACTCAACAACGGAGACGGACACCGAACAGAGATTTCATGAAACTGAGCTATAAAGATGCTTGCAAATCATGTGTCGCCAAGTGTTTGCAATTCATTCAATTCATGTTGAGTTATGTGCTCCTTAACCCTTTCAACACCACAGACCTCTGTGTAGGCTTACAAAAAGTGTAGCTCCAGATGAGACGGCTCGTCATCAGGATCTGCACTTTTTGCAAGTAGTATTACTAATTGTAGACAAAATTACCCATCTTGATAAATGAACTGGTCCGAATATAATTTTCTTATTCATTTATTGGTCTAAGAATATCATGGACCAGTCCATGTCAGTTACTTGGTGTTGAAAGAGTTAAGAAACATTGAAAATGTCAGGGCAGTCACATGACCATGTAACATTCAATACCAGCCAATCGTGGGCCAAAATATAAAATTGGCCCTGAAAGGTGAAATTATTACATGCTCGGCCTAAAGGAGTTTAGTAAATAAAAGTCAGTTCTTATACTCTAACATGTGCGCTGTTGCAGAAACAGAAATCATGTACACGCAAATCATGTACACGCAGATCATGTACACATAAATCATGTACACATAAATCATGTACACGCAAATCATGTACACACAAATCATGTACACGCAGATCATGTACACATAAATCATGTACATGCAAATCATGTACATGCAAATCATGTACACGTAAATAATGCACTCGTAAAGCATGTGCACTTAAACCATGTACGTGTAAACATGTACAAGTAAATTATGCGCACGTTATATCGTGCACAAGTACACACAAAGTAACATAAAAGCAAAATAATGTAAAGTAGTTGGTGCAATAGGTCGGCTTTCTGTTAATTCACACATTTCAAAAACGTCGCCACAAACCCGAAATAATGTGCTATGTGTATAACAAGCAATGTTTACATTTACACTTGACACATCATTAACTCTTTGCATGTCCAAGATAAGACTGTAAAGTATCTAAAGACAGGTGATTTATCTAATACTGTGTATATAGGATATCTCTCAAGACAGGTGATTTTTCTAAGACTGTAAAGTATCTAAAGACAGATGATTTATCTAAAACTGTGTATATAGGATATCTCTTAAGACAAGTGATTTATCTAAGACTGTAAAGTATCTAAAGACAGGTGATTTATCTAAGACTGTAAAGTATCTAAAGACAGGTGATTTATCTAAAACTGTGTATATAGGATATCTCTCAAGACAGGTGATTTATCTAAGACTGTAAAGTATCTAAAGGCAGATGATTTATCTAAAACTGTAAACTAGCATGTAAACCATAGACAGGTGATTTGTTCAACACTGTGTAGATAGCATATCTCAAGACAGGTGATTTGTTCAACAATGTGTAGATAGCATATCTCAAGACAGGTGATTTGTTCAACAATGTGTAGATAGCATATCTCAAGACAGGTGATTTGTTCAACAATGTGTAGATAGCATATCTCAAGACAGGTGATTTGTTCAACAATGTGTAGATAGCATATCTCAAGACAGGTGATTTGTTCAACACTGTAGATAGCATATCTCAAGACAGGTGATTTGTTCAACACTGTGTAGATAGCATATCTCAAGACAGGTGATTTGTTCAACACTGAGTATATAGCATATCTCAAGACAGGTGATTTGTTCAACACTGTAGATAGGATATCTCAAGACAGGTGATTTGTTCAACACTGTAGATAGCATATCTCAAGACAGGTGATTTGTTCAACACTGAGTATATAGCATATCTCAAGACAGGTGATTTGTTCAACACTGTAGGTAGGATATCTCAAGACAGGTGATTTGTTCAACACTGTAGATAGGATATCTCAAGTCAGGAGATTTGTTCAACACTGTAGATAGGATATCTCAAGACAGGTGATTTGTTCAACACTGTGCAGGTAGCATATCTCAAGACAGGTGACTTAATAGAATGTTAGGTAGGGCATTTCTTCGCTTTCTCCACAATCCAAGATTATTCATCTGTTGTCGTAGGTTCTGCACCCATAACTTTGTTTCTTGAGCACTGTCGGCCTACAAAATATACAAAGATTAACTGTCAGCCTACAAAATATACAAAGATTAACTGTCGGCCTACAAAATATACAAAGATTAACTGTCAGCCTACAAAATATACAAAGATTAACTGTCGGCCTACAAAATATACAAAGATTAACTGTCAGCCTACAAAATATACAAAGATTAACTGTCAGCCTACAAAATATACAAAGATTAACTGTCGGCCTACAAAATATACAAAGATTAACTGTCGGCCTACAAAATATACAAAGATTAACTGTCGGCCTACAAAATATACAAAGATTAACTGTCGGCCTACAAAATATACAAAGATTAACTGTCAGCCTACAAAATATACAAAGATTAACTGTTGGCCTACAAAATATACAAAGATTAACTGTCGGCCTACAAAATATACAAAGATTAACTGTCGGCCTACAAAATATACAAAGATTAACTGTCGGCCTACAAAATATACAAAGATTAACTGTCAGCCTACAAAATATACAAAGATTAACTGTTGGCCTACAAAATATACAAAGATTAACTGTCGGCCTACAAAATATACAAAGATTAACTGTCGGCCTACAAAATATACAAAGATTAACTGTCGGCCTACAAAATATACAAAGATTAACTGTCAGCCTACAAAATATACAAAGATTAACTGTTGGCCTACAAAATATACAAAGATTAACTGTCGGCCTACAAAATATACAAAGATTAACTGTCGGCCTACAAAATATACAAAGATTAACTGTCGGCCTACAAAATATACAAAGATTAACTGTCAGCCTACAAAATATACAGATTAACTATCGGCCTACAAAATATACAAATATTAACTGTCGGCCTACAAAATATACAAAGATTAAAGTAATGACACTTGCTTTACAATGTCAAATATATACCTCCATTATATACACCACCACTATGTCCATTATATACACCACTATATCTATTATATACACCACTATATCTATTATATACACCACTATATCCATTATATACACCACCATACCCATTATATACACCACTATATCCATTATATACACCACCACTATGTCCATTATATACACCACTATATCCATTATATACACCACTATATCCATTATATACACCACCATACCCATTATATACACCACTATATCCATTATATACACCACCATACCCATTATATACACCACTATATCCATTATATACACCACCATATCCATTATATACACCACTATATCCATTATATACACCACTATATCCATTAAATACACCACCATATCCATTATATACACCACTATATCCATTATATACACCACTATATCCATTATATACACCACCATACCCATTATATACACCACTATATCCATTATATACACCACTATGTCCATTATATACAACACTATATCCATTATATACACCACTATATCCATTATATACACCACCATACCCATTATATACACCACTATATCCATTATATACACCACCATACCCATTATATACACCACTATGTCCATTATATACACCACTATATCCATTATATACACCACTATATCCATTATATACACCACCATACCCATTATATACACCACTATATCTATTATATACACCACCATATCCATTAGATACACCACTATATCCATTATATACACCACTATATCCATTATATACACCACCATACCCATTATATACACCACTATATCCATTATATACCCACCACTATGTCCATTATATACACCACTATATCCATTATATACACCACTATATCCATTATATACACCATTATATACACCATTATATACACCACTATATCCATTATATACACCACTATATCCATTATATACACCACCATATCCATTATATACACCACTATATCTATTATATACACCACTATATCCATTATATACACCACCATACCCATTATATACACCACTATATCCATTATATACACCACTATGTACATTATATACACCACTATATCCATTATATACACCACTATATCCATTATATACACCACTATATCCATTATATACACCATTATATCCATTATATACACCACTATATCCATTATATACACCACCATATCCATTATATACACCACTATATCCATTATATACACCACCATATCCATTATATACACCACTATATCCATTATATACACCACTATATCCATTATATACACCACCATATCCATTATATACACCACTATATCCATTATATACACCACTATATCCATTATATACACCACTATATCCATTATATACACCACTATATCCATTATATACACCACCATACCCATTATATACACCACTATATCTATTATATACACCACCATATCCATTATATACACCACTATATCCATTATATACACCACTATATCCATTATATACACCACCATACCCATTATATACACCACTATATCCATTATATACACCACCACTATGTCCATTATATACACCACTATATCCATTATATACACCACTATATCCATTATATACACCATTATATACACCATTTTACTATATCCATTATATACACCACTATATCCATTATATACACCACCATATCCATTATATACACCACTATATCTATTATATACACCACTATATCCATTATATACACCACCATACCCATTATATACACCACTATATCCATTATATACACCACCACTATGTACATTATATACACCACTATATCCATTATATACACCACTATATCCATTATATACACCACTATATCCATTATATACACCATTATATCCATTATATACACCACTATATCCATTATATACACCACTATCCATTATATACACCACTATATCCATTATATACACCACCATATCCATTATATACACCACTATATCCATTATATACACCACTATATCCATTATATACACCACCATATCCATTATATACACCACTATATCCATTATATACACCACTATATCCATTATATACACCACTATATCCATTATATACACCACTATATCCATTATATACACCACCATATCCATTATATACACCACCATATCCATTATATACACCACTATATCCATTATATACACCACTATATCCATTATATACACCACTAAATCCATTATATACACCATTATTTACACCACTATATCCATTATATACACCACTATATACATTATATACACCACTATATCCATTATATACACCACTATATCCATTATATACACCACCATATTCATTATATACACCACTATATCCATTATATACACCATTATATACACCACTATATCCATTATATACACCACTATATCCATTATATACACCACTATATCCATTATATACACCACCATATCCATTATATACACCACTATATCCATTATATACACCATTATATCCATTATATACACCACTATATCCATTATATACACCACTATATCCATTATATACACCACTATATCCATTATATACACCACTATATCCATTATATACACCACTATATCCATTATATACACCACTATATACATTATATACACCACTATATCCATTATATACACCATTATATCCATTATATACACCACTATATCCATTATATACACCACCATATCCATTATATACACCATTATATACACCTATATTATATACACCACTATATCCATTATATACACCACTATATCCATTATATACACCATTATATACACCATTATATACACCACTATATCCATTATATACACCACTATATCCATTATATACACCACTATATACATTATATACACCACTATATCCATTATATACACCACCATATCCATTATATACACCATTATATACACCACTATATCCATTATATACACCATTATATACACCATATATCCATTATATACACCACTATATCCATTATATACACCACTATATCCATTATATACACCACTATATCCATTATATACACCACCATATCCATTATATACACCACTATATACATTATATACACCACTATATCCATTATATACACCACTATATCCATTATATACACCACTATATCCATTATATACACCACTATATCCATTATATACACCATTATATCCATTATATACACCACTATATCCATTATATACACCACTATATCCATTATATACACCATTATATACACCATTATATACACCACTATATCCATTATATACACCACTATATCCATTATATACACCACTATATCCATTATATACACCACTATATCCATTATATACACCACTATATCCATTATATACACCACTATATCCATTATATACACCACTATATCCATTATATACACCATTATATTTTTACACCACTATATCATTATATACACCACTATATCCATTATATACACCACTATATCCATTATATACACCATTATATACACCACTATATCCATTATATACACCACTATATCTATTATATACACCACTATATCCATTATATACACCACTATATCCATTATATACACCACTATATCTATTATATACACCACTATATACATTATATACACCATTATATCCATTATATACACCACTATATCTATTATATA
>CM026392.1:43257436-43279885 GCA_014843695.1 Archivesica marissinica | reverse complement strand
CCACTATATCAATTATATACACCACTATATCCATTATATTCACCACTATATCCATTATATACACCACTATATCCATTATATACACCATTATATACACCACTATATCTATTATATACACCACTATATCCATTATATACACCACTATATCCATTATATACACCATTATATCCATTATATACACCATTATATACACCATTATATACACCATTATATACACCACTATATCAATTATATACACCACTATATCCATTATATACACCACTATATCCATTATATACACCACTATATCCATTTATACACCACCATATCCATTATATACACCACTATATCTATTATATACACCACTATATCCATTATATACACCACCATATCCATTATATACACCACTATATCCATTATATACACCACTATATCCACTATATACACCACTATATCCATTATATTCACCACTATATCCATTATATACACCACCATATCCATTATATACACCATTATATACACCACTATATCCATTATATACACCACTATATCCATTATATACACCATTATATACACCACTATATCCATTATATACACCACTATATCCATTATATACACCACTATATCCATTATATACACCACTATATCCATTATATACACCATTATATCCATTATATACACCACTATATCCATTATATACACCACTATATCCATTATATACACCACTATATCCATTATATACACCACTATATCCATTATATGCACCACCAATATCCATTATATACACCACCATATATCCATTATATACACCACTATATCCATTATATACACCACTATATCCATTATATACACCACCATATCCATTATATACACCACCATATCCATTATATACACCATTATATACACCACTATATCCATTATATACACCACTATATCCATTATATACACCACTATATCCATTATATACACCACCATATCCATTATATACACCATTATATACACCACTATATCCATTATATACACCACTATATCCATTATATACACCACTAATCCATTATATACACCACTATGTCCATTATATACACCACTATATCCATTATATACACCACTATATCCATTATATACACCATTATATACACCACCATATCCATTATATACACCACTATATCCATTATATACACCACCACTATGTCCATATATACACCACCACTATGTCCATTATATACACCACTATATCCTTATATACACCATTATATACACCATTATATACACCACTATATCCATTATATACACCACTATATCCATTATATACACCACTATGTCCATTATATACACCACTATATCCATTATACACCACCATATCCATTATATACACCACTATATCCATTATATACACCACTATATCCATTATATACACCATTATATACACCATTATATACACCACTATATCCATTATATACAC
Source organism: Archivesica marissinica (assembly GCA_014843695.1). Taxonomy (NCBI): domain Eukaryota; kingdom Metazoa; phylum Mollusca; class Bivalvia; order Venerida; family Vesicomyidae; genus Archivesica; species Archivesica marissinica. The sequence continues at coordinate 43,278,444 of CM026392.1, read as the reverse complement.
CACTATATCCATTATATACACCACCATATCCATTATATACACCACTATATCCATTATATACACCACTATATCCATTATATACACCATTATATACACCATTATATACACCACTATATCCATTATATACACCACTATATCCATTATATACACCACTATATCCATTATATACACCACCATATCCATTATATACACCACTATATCCATTATATACACCATTATATACACCACCATATCCATTATATACACCACCATATCCATTATATACACCACTATATCCATTATATACACCACTATATCTATTATATACACCATTATATACACCACTATATCCATATATACACCACTATATCCATTATATACACCATTATATCCATTATATACACGATTATATACACCATTATATACACCACCATATCCATTATATACAACATTATATACACCACTATATCCATTATATACACCACTATATCCATTATATACACCACTATATCCATTATATACACCACTATATCCATTATATACACCACTATATCCATTATATACACCATTATATCCATTATATACACCACTATATCCATTATATACACCACTATATCTATTATATACACACTATATCCTTATATACACCACCATATTCATTATATACACCACTATATCTATTATATACACCATATATACACCACTATGTCCATTATATACACCACTATATCCATTATATACACCACCATATCCATTATATACACCACTATATCCATTATATACACCACCATATCATTATATACACCACTATGTCTATTATATACACCACTATATCCATTTGGACATTTCCATGTTATATAATAGCTCACATTGATGGAATGGACTTTTCCATGTTATATAATAGCTCACCTTGATGGAATGGACATTTCCATGTTATATAATAGCTCACATTGATGGAATGGACTTTTCCATGTTATATAATAGCTCACATTGATGGAATGGACATTTCCATGTTATATAATAGCTCACATCGATGGAATGGACTTTTCCATGTTATATAATAGCTCACCTTGATGGAATGGACATTTCCATGTTATATAACAGCTCTAATAGCTCACATTGATGGAATGGACTTTTCCATGTTATATAACAACTCACTTTGATGGAATGGACTTTTCCATGTTATATAATAGCTCACCTTGATGAGAAATGATTCTTTACTCCATTCAAGAATCTCAAAGACGTCGGTATAATCTGGATCCTGACTAACGACACATTTCTCCAGCATAAAGGGTTCTCTCATCACTTGGTATCGGCCATTCTTCTCTTTAATGAACACGACGGCGGCGCTCTTAATGCGCAAGCTGTTGTTATCGTTGTTATTGAAGAACGTATTTCTCATTATGTTCTTGTCATCTTCATTCTTCTTTTCATTTGGTTGCTGGAACGAGAAACATTATATGATGGTCTGGTGTTTTTATAAAGTTTACGTTTAAACTTTATATATTTAACAACAATTGCGAAGCAAGTTCTAACAACTTATATTAATCACTCTCGTTGGCGTGAATGAAAGCGTATATGTGTCACTCTCGTTAGCGCGGATGAAAGCGTATATGTGGCGATTCGTGTGAAAGGAACCGGAGTACCCGGAGAAAACCCACCTGTCCGATCTGGTAACCCAGATCTGGTGTTTTATAGATATTCTCAAATCTTTAAATCAATAAGTTAAATTAAGGTATCTAGCCATGTTAACTGACATTCCGCACATCTTCGATCGATCAATTAAATTAAGGTATCTAGCCATGTTAACTGACATTCCGCACATCTTCGATCGATCAATTAAATTAAGGTATCTAGCCATGTTAACTGACATTCCCACATCTTCAATCAATCAATTAAATTAAGGTATCTAGCCATGTTAACTGACATTCCAACATCTTCAATCAATCAATTAAATTAAGGTATCTATCAATGTTAACTGACATTCCCCACATCTTCAATCAATCAATTAAATTAAGGTATCTAGCCATGTTAACTGACATTCCAACATCTTCAATCAATCAATTAAATTAAGGTATCTAGCCATGTTAACTGACATTTCCACATCTTCAAATCAATCAATTAAATTAAGGTATCTAGCCATGTTAACTGACATTCCCACATTTTCGATCAATCAATTAAATTAAGGTATCTAGCCATGTTAACTGACATTCCCAGATCTTCAATCAATCAATTAAATTAAGGTATCTAGCCATGTTAACTGACATTCCCATATCTTCAATCAATAAATTAAATTAAGGTATCTATCCATGTTAATTGACATTTCCAACATCTTCAATCAATCAATTAAATTACGGTATCTATCCATGTTAATTGACATTTCCAACATCTTCAATCAATCAATTAAATTACAGTATATATCCATGTTAATTGACATTTCCAACATATTCAATCAATCAATTAAATTAAGGTATCTATCCATGTTAATTGACATTTCCAACATCTTCAATCAATCAATTAAATTAAGGTATCTAACCATGTTAACTGACATTCCCACATCTTCAATCGATCAATTAAATGAAGTTATTTAGCCCTGTTAACTGACATTCCCACATCTTCAATCAATCAATTAAATTAAGGTATTTAGCCATGTTAACTGACATTCCCACATCTTCAATCGATCAATTAAATTAAGTTATTTAGCCCTGTTAACTGACATTCCCACATCTTCAATCAATCAATTAAGTTAAGGTATTTAGCCATGTTAACTGACATTCCGCACATCTAAGATCAATCAATTAAATTAAGGTATTTAGCCATGTTAACTGACATTCCGCACATCTTCAATCGATCAATTAAATTAAGGTATCTAACCATGTTAACTGACATTCCCACATCTTCAATCGATCAATTAAATTAAGTTATTTAGCCCTGTTAACTGACATTTCCACATCTTCAATCGATCAATTAAATTAAGTTATTTAGCCCTGTTAACTGACATTCCCACATCTTCAATCAATCAATTAAATTAAGGTATTTAGCCATGTTAACTGACATTCCCACATCTTCAATCGATCAATTAAATTAAGTTATTTAGCCATGTTAACTGACATTCCCACATCTTCAATCAATTAAGTTAAGGTATTTAGCCATGTTAACTGACATTCCGCACATCTAAGATCAATCAATTAAATTAAGGTATCTAGCCATGTTAACTGACATTCTGCACATCTTCAATCGATCAATTAAATTAAGGTATCTAACCATGTTAACTGACATTCCCACATCTTCAATCAATCAATTAAATTAAGGTATCTAACCATGTTAACTGACATTCCAACATCTTCAATCAATCAATTAAATTAAGGTATCTAGCCATGTTAACTGACATTTCCCACAAAGTCATCTTCAATCAATTTCAACAATTGGAGTTAAAATACACAATATGACCATTAAAAACAACATTCGAATAGAATGAGTGCTTTACCATGCTCACTGTAGCTTACTGAACTTAATTTTGTATGAAAATTGTAAAAAAAAAGACTTTTTGTACTGAGATATTGGCTCCCTGAGGTGGGTCAGGGTCTCTATAGGGTGACTACCTTGCCCATGTCGCCCTCAAGAATGAGCACTGGCCATCAATACTATAAACATGTATGTTTTACCTGCATCAGAGTGAGCAGTACTCCATATGCAGTTGTAAATTTGTAATTCTTGCATTTTTTCATGGCCCACAAATGATCTATTGGCTGCGTAACATGGAGCTGACTGGTTATTACATCACAGACATCTTTACGGTTCCATTGTAGCGTATCCAGGGCAACACGCGACACCTCAATCTTCTCCGTCACACTGCAATGCTGATTGGATTTCTGGGATGGTTTTCGCTGTCGGAAACTTGTTGTTCGTGCTTTCTGAAAAGAATGGGGAAAATTTATGATGTGAATGGGAGAAGTTTATGGATTGCGTGGAAGCTGCTTATGGAGTGCGTGGGATAAGCGTATGATGTACAAGGGAGAGAATTATGGCATGATAGGGAGAAGTTTATGGAGTGCGTGGGAGAAGCTTATGATGTACAAGGGGAGAGGATTATGGCATGATAGGGAGAAGTTTATGGAGTGCGTGGGAGAAGCGTATGATGTACAAGGGAGAGGATCATGGCATGATAGGGAGAAGTTTATGGAGTGCGTGGGATAAGCGTATGATGTACAAGGGAGAGAATTATGGCATGATAGGGAGAAGTTTATGGAGTGCGTGGGAGAAGCGTATGATGTACAAGGGGAAGGATTATGGCATGATAGGAGATTTATGGAGTGCGTGGGAGAAGCTTATGATGTACAAGGGGAGAGAGGATTATGGCATGATAGGGAGAAGTTTATGGAGTGCGTGGGAGAAGCTTATGATGTACAAGGGGAGAGGATTATGGCATGATAGGGAGAAGTTTATGGAGTGCGTGGGAGAAGCATATGATGTACAAGGGAGAGGATCATGGCATGGATAGGGAGAAGTTTATGGAGTGCGTGGGAGAAGCTTATGATGTACAAGGGAGAGGATTATGGCATGATAGGGAGAAGTTTATGGAGTGCATGGGATAAGCGTATGATGTACAAGGGAGAGGATTATGGCATGATAGGGAGAAGTTTATGGAGTGCGTGGGAGAAGCGTATGATGTACAAGGGAGAGGATTATAGCATGATAGGGAGAAGTTTATGGAGTGCGTGGGAGAAGCGTATGATGTACAAGGGGAGAGGATTATAGCATGATAGGGAGAAGTTTATGGAGTGCAGTAAGTTTGTAGACTCCGCTAAACATCTGCTATATATACTATATAATTATTATATAGTGATGCAGCTCTGGGAGACCATATCAACTAAAATCACCCTCCACTCCAGTTAAAGCCAGGAATTACATTCTTGTGATTCTGCAGACAGTGTTTTAGATATGACCTCCAGTTAAAGCCAGGAATTACATTCTTGTGATTATGCAGCCAGTGTTTTAGATATGACCTCCAGTTAAAGCCAGGAATTACATTCTTGTGATCCTGCAGCCAGTGTGTTAGATATGACCTCCAGTTAAAGCCAGGAATTACATTCTTGTGATCCTGCAGCCAGTGTGTTAGATATGACCTCCAGTTAAAGCCAGGAATTACATTCTTGTGATCCTGCAGCCAGTGTGTTAGATATGACCTCCAGTTAAAGCCAGGAATTACATTCTTGTGATCCTGCAGCCAGTGTGTTAGATATGACCTCCAGTTAAAGCCAGGAATTACATTCTTGTGATCCTGCAGCCAGTGTGTTAGATATGACCTCCAGTTAAAGCCAGGAATTACATTCTTGTGATCCTGCAGCCAGTGTGTTAGATATGACCTCCAGTTAAAGCCAGGAATTACATTCTTGTGATCCTGCAGCCAGTGTGTTAGATATGACCTCCAGTTAAAGCCAGGAATTACATTCTTGTGATCCTGCAGCCAGTGTGTTAGATATGACCTCCAGTTAAAGCCAGGAATTACATTCTTGTGATCCTGCAGCCAGTGTGTTAGATATGACCTCCAGTTAAAGCCAGGAATTACATTCTTGTGATCCTGCAGCCAGTGTGTTAGATATGACCTCCAGTTAAAGCCAGGAATTACATTCTTGTGATCCTGCAGCCAGTGTGTTAGATATGACCTCCAGTTAAAGCCAGGAATTACATTCTTGTGATCCTGCAGCCAGTGTGTTAGATATGACCTCCAGTTAAAGCCAGGAATTACATTCTTGTGATCCTGCAGCCAGTGTGTTAGATATGACCTCCAGTTAAAGCCAGGAATTACATTCTTGTGATCCTGCAGCCAGTGTGTTAGATATGACCTCCAGTTAAAGCCAGGAATTACATTCTTGTGATCCTGCAGCCAGTGTGTTAGATATGACCTCCAGTTAAAGCCAGGAATTACATTCTTGTGATCCTGCAGCCAGTGTGTTAGATATGACCTCCAGTTAAAGCCAGGAATTACATTATTGTGATCCTGCAGCCAGTGTGTTAGATATGACCTCCAGTTAAAGCCAGGAATTACATTCTTGTGATCCTGCAGCCAGTGTGTTAGATATGACCTATGCTTTCACACAAATACAAATCCTTCCCTCCACCCCGTGTCTCCTCCTTTCTTGTATATCACAAATAGTCTAAATATAGCCCTATTGCATGATAGGTTTACCCCTTTGGATTAAGAGGTATCCACCCCTACCCCCACCCCACCCCACCCCCTTCAGTTCCAGAAATGGTTGACAAGTATGCACTTGCCTAGCAGTCTGGAATGAAACTTTGTGTATATTCCATGTTATTTCTGTGTCATGTGACATAATCAATATGTTCACTTACAGCATTTATCTGTCCAAGAATGTCTTCAATTTTATCTTTGGCTTCCTTTAGTGAGCTCTTGTCCATATGATTATGTGGGGTTGTTTTGTAAAGTCGATCTAACAATAAGGGATATCTGAAAAATAACAACAGAATAGATTATTGTAACGGCTAGAATGGAATTGTGTAATAAACACAGAGAAAATTTAAAATTACAATAATTCTATAATACAAGTTAATAGAAATATTAGTAGCAGTACTAGTACCGGAGTACCCCCACATGTCGGGTACAATATCGTGGGTACATAGACACGTGGTAGGGTACAATATCGTGTCTACTTAGACACGTGGGTAGGGTACAATATCATGTCTACTTAAGACACGTGGGTAGGGTACAATATTGTGTCTACTTAAGACACGTGGGTAGGGTACAATATTGTGTCTACTTAGATACGTGGGTGGGATACAATATCTTGTCTACTTAGACACGTGGGTAGGGTACAATATCATGTCTACTTAAGACACGTGGGTAGGGTACAATATCGTGGGCTAGAGATACTTTAGATTTATATGAGTACAATATTTCTAAAAGCTGTTTATTCGACATACTTCATTATTCTCTGTACAGGAACCATGAGGAAGGATTTGAGGTGTAGTTTCCGTAGCTGTTGATTGTCGTTCTGCGAGACTTGCAGGAATATTCGGAGCAGTTCCTTCTCTCGTTCAAGCTGTTCCAACAACACGGGAGCCTGAGCCTGCAATGTAAGGTATGGTTTAAGCATTTCAAAATAATCATAAATTGACTAATCAGTTAAAGAACCCGTCGTCCTGTTAGTATGTCCAACATATAGGGAATTACGTACCAAGTATCTGAAACCGTATTATAACCATTGGCCTAACATTCATATGCTTGAACATATCATGTCGGAACAGTCAAAGCGTTGTATTCTTAATACTTCTAAGTTCATATATTATGCATTAATCAGTAGGACTAGACATTAATACATTCTAATATTTAAATAATTATATCAATACATACAATTCACCGTAAACATATTTATGCAGAACAGATCTTTGTAATTCGAACCTGATATCTTTTCACAAGATTTTATTAAAGAGACCGCTCGGTAATTACTTTTGTGTGTATCCACTACACTGTGTAACTATTGTATTTGCTTTAAACGTCTTATAGATGTTTTACGCAATAAACTATTGTTGTTGTTTGTGTATCCACTACAATGTGTAACTATTGTATTTGCTTTAAAAGTCTTATAGATGTTTTACGCAATAAACTATTGTTGTTGTTTGTGTATCCACTACACTGTGTAACTATTGTATTTGCTCTAAGCATCTTATAGATGTTTTACGCAATAAACTATTGTTGCTGTTGTCTTTTGCCTAATATGGCAAGTTGCGCTTTTTTTGGGGTTACGTTTGTGTTTCAGTTTCATTGTGTGTTCTATTAGGGAGATTTTGCATGTTGGTAGCAAGTTGTTATTTTGTACACATGTACCATATACCAACCTCCAACCTTGTGAGATTAAGAGGAATTTGTTTGTTACAGTGTATGATCAAATTATATTTCACGGAATGAACATTGAAATTCAATTCAATATATTTATTGCATTAAATATGATAACATATTTATATCAAACAATACATAAATAAACAAAGTACAATGGAAAGGCATGGATACATTTTCAGAAGAGCATAGATGGTTGTGGTGTCTAAAATTGCTAATTTCTTGCTAAACTTGAAAGCAGTAGTTTCATTAGTGGCCTTAGAAATGAGTTATACTAATACCTTTCTATGATCATGATGGAAACATAATAAAAGTACGATGGTCGCCAGATCGGACTGGTGGGTTTTCTCCGGGTACTCCGATTTCCTCCCACGTGAATGACCACATTTACGCTTTCATCCACGACAACGAGAGTTGTTTGAACTTGCTTATATAATAATAAATGTTCTTTTTATTTTATGCCGAATTGTGTTATAATGATAGAAAATGGCCTAGCAATGCACTAAATGGTGCTATAACGTTGTGCTTAGACAACAGCATAGCTGACATCACTGACTGCTTGAGTCCGAAAACGTTCACGTTGACAATATTTCAAACTACAGTCAAACCTCTCCAGAGCAAACACCAGCCGGATACACCCAAGATTGGTTGTTGTAGAGAGGTTGTTGTTCTAGGGAGGTTCAACTTTTTGAAGTTTGGAAATGCGCGAATAGTCAGTTTCGACAGTTATAATTGCTCATACTGATTTGAATATAGAGTATACAGAATAGGGGTACTACTTTCATGATATGTACACACTGTTTTTTTCCCAGCAAAATGTTTGTCTGTTCTTGGGAGGTTTTCTGCATCGCTGGGTGGGAAATTGACTGTCGTTGTGTGTTGTTGGGAGGTGTCGTTCATGAGAGGTGAAATTGTATTAAAATGCAATGGGTGGGATTATAGGTGACGTTATAAAGAGGGCGTCGCTCATGGGAGGTGACGTTTGGGGAGGTGGGACTGTACGGGGGATGGGAACCACAGGTGGAAATAGCGAGAATTTTTAAAAAATATTTTTACTACTTTCAATCGAGTGTGTAGAAAGGCCTAAGTACCTGGTTAACGCAGTAATTCTCAAATGTGAGGAACATGGTGGAGGATTCCAGGAACAGACATCCAATCATTACACTGCTAAACTCCTGCAATATAAAACAACATGATGTATCCACTGATTACAAGCTTATTCATGATGTTATCCTCAAAATAGATCGGTTGATGAGATGTTCAACCGTCTTACTTCAAGGAGATAAATTAAATTCAGATATTGATAAACACTTCTGTGCGTAATAACGTCATGTCCGTTACTTTAGAAAATATGGTGGCTGCAAAACCTTAACCCATAATCTGTCGATCACAACTAAAGCCGCTTTTGCAAAGAGCCCGATCAGATGGAACAAAATGTGCCGGCACAAAATGTGCTTTCTGATCGGGCTCTATGCTGTTTGCTATTCGGATAGTGGAGCTAACACACTTGCCTGAATAGCAAACAATATTAAGCAGCCAACCTGTATTAAGCAGCCATTGACCTCTATTAAGCAGCCACCTTCCAGAATCCCAATATTTTATTTTATTATACATTTGACCTCTATTAAGCAGCCACCTTCCAGAATCCCAATATGTTATTTTATTATACATTTGACCTCTATTAAGCAGCCACCTTCCAGAATCCCAATATGTTATTTTATTATACATTTGACCTCTTATTAGCAGCCACCTGTGCTAAGCAGCCACTTTCTGTGATTCCCTTGGCTGGCTGCTTAAGGCAGGTTTGACTGTATAGTGAAATGAGGCTCCCAGCGATTTATATTTTTTATATTTTTATATTAAGCCAAAACTATTTGAATTCATATAAGAAAAAAGAATATTTGTATTTATTTTTGCAAGATAAGATTTGATTTCATTTAGTGTTCACCGAAATATGTTTAATGCCACTCGCGTAAAATACAAATTTCGATGAGTCACTCGATGAAATCAATTCCAATCATACACAACACAAATATCCGTTACAATTGTGCCCTTAGGCAAGGCATTTAAATTCCACGTTGTCTCTTCTCTCTCCCTCGTGGCGATGGATTCCATCAGGAATGAGGTCTCGAGAGTGATTAATACAAGTTGTAAGAACTTGTTTCGCAATCAATCTAAAATAAATTCGTATAAACTAACACAAATATCCTCTATATTCTCTGTGTTATTCTGCGCTAATCGGACCTTCTTACGGTTGTTTCTGTCTGTTCGACTCCTAATCTTTCATCATTACAATTTTACTCATACATGTATGTTATCTATATATATATATGTATACATATAACTACAGTCTACGCCCGTTATGTCAAAGTCGGTTATGTCGAATTCTCCGGTTATCTCAAAGTTGGATCAAAATCTCGTTTCAGACACTTATCATTTTACATATAACTGTCTCCGTCAAACTTATTTATTATTAAAAGTATTTCGTCCGGTCCGACGGAAAATCGACATATCGGATGCAGACTGTATCTTGTATACAATATACTTAACCCGGCGCGATATAGCCTGAACTGTGCTGATGCGCCGCTAAACCAAATACTCGCTCGACGCGTAATGTGTCAATGCATTGGTAGTGGCGTCGAGAGACGCCTCTATGATGGCAACGGTTAAGATGTGATGAAATGTTGTTATTAACTTACATTGTCGTTATTATGAGCAGCAGAATGGATGGCTGACTTCAATTTTGTCATAAAATGTTTATTCACATGTAATAGTTCATCTAGGTTGAGAAATATGGCATCTAACTGTTCCTTGTGTAACAATCCAGCCTTCATAATTGGCTTATAAAATTCCTGAAAAAGAGAAAATAATCAGCCTTTTGTTTGTAAACTATCTTAAAACAACATGATTGTAGCTGTGTAATGTACATACATGTACTTGTGTTATGCATGCGACACATTGACTCAATATAGAGCTGTGCAACGTACATGTACTTGTGTTATGTATGCGACACATTGACTCAAAATGGAGTTATTTGTAGTGGACCTGTGTCATGTATGCGTCACATTGACTCAAAATGGAGTTGTGTCATGTACTTGTGTCATGTATGCGTCACATTGACTCAATATGGAGCTGTGCAACGTACATGTACTTGTGTCATGTATGCGACACATTGACTCAATATGGAGCTGTGCAACGTACATGTACTTGTGTCATGTATGCGTCACATTGACTCAATATGGAGCTGTGCAACGTACATGTACTTGTGTCATGTATGCGACACATTGACTCAATATGGAGCTGTGTAATGGACCTGTGTCATGTATGCGACACATTGACTCAATATGGAGCTGTGTAATGGACCTGTGTCATGTATGTGACACATTGACTCAATATGGAGCTGTGTAATGGATCTTTGTCATGTATGCAACACATTGACTCAATATGGAGCAGTGTAATGGAACTTTGTCATGTATGCGACACATTGACTCAATGTGGAGCTGTGTCACGTACATGTACCTGTGTTATGTATGCGACACATTGACTCAATATGGAGCTATGTGTAATGGACATGTATGTGTGATTTATGCGACACATTGACTCAATATGGAGCTATGTGTAATGGACATGTATGTGTGATTTATGCGACACATTGACTCAATATGGAGCTATGTGTAATGGACATGTATGTGTGATTTATGCGACACATTGACTCAATATGGAGCTATGTGTAATGGACATGTATGTGTGATTTATGCGACACATTGACTCAATATGGAGCTATGTGTAATGGACATGTATGTGTGATTTATGCGACACATTGACTCAATATGGAGCTATGTATAATGGACATGTATGTGTCATGTATGCGACACATTGACTCAATATGGAGCTATGTATAATGGACATGTATGTGTCATGTATGCGACACATTGACTCAATATGGAGCTATGTATAATGGACATGTATGTGTCATGTATGCGACACATTGACTCAATATGGAGCTATGTATAATGGACATGTATGTGTCATGTATGCGACACATTGACTCAATATGGAGCTATGTATAATGGACATGTATGTGTCATGTATGCGACACATTGACTCAATATGGAGCTATGTATAATGGACATGTATGTGTCATGTATGCGACACATTGACTCAATATGGAGCTATGTGTAATGGACATGTATGTGTCATGTATGCGACACATTGACTCTATATGGAGCTATGTATAATGGACATGTATGTGTCATGTATGCGACACATTGACTCTATATGGATAAATATAACTAAATAATATAAACGTCCACCCTTGCAACAAAAGTTAAAAAGTTTTAAAAATATGTTTTTTGTGAAAGAGAAATGATGAGTAAGTGTTAAATGTTGATTTGTTTGAATTGTATTTCATGTAGCTATATTAAAGTTTGTTATTAATTTAATACATCGTTTGTTACATCATAACCTGCAGAATTTCTCATGATAAATGTAAATTTAAGTGTTATTATTATGCATAAGTTTGAACCAACATCACCATGGTAACGCTGCCTATCAAGTACAAATCTGACCACTCTACCACTGTACTCACCCACAACACCAAAGATGAGGCTGATAAAGTGACCCAAAATGCAATGCACAGATTTATTATCATAATGACACTGACTGTAAGCATGGGGAAACGTTTTACGACTGCTAAATTGTACAAATAGCGCTGTTGTAAATTTGATTTATATTACAGGCGGATCTATAGCCCAGTGGTAACACACTGGACTGGTAATCCAGGGATCGCAGGTTCGATCCCCCGTCTGACCCTAATAAAATTAACAGTCTTTCAGATGGACGATAAACCGAGGTCTCGTGTCGGTGCTTTACACCGTGCACGTAAAAGAACCAGAGGAGACTCTGGAATGGGTCTCTGTCTGTATCATTGCACTATCCTCCAAAATATAAAATGACTAATATCTTCAGGAGGCGTCGCTCATATGGACAACCGGTAGCGATGATAAATAAACGTAAAATAAAAAAATAAAAAATAAAAATAAATTGATTTATATTATTGAATCCTGCATTAAGCCTACCTCTTTGAGAATATTCAAATCACGACCGTAGTTCAATTCCGTGTCCATTATCTCCTGTATCGTCTCCTTGCGTTCTATTCTCCGGCTGAAGCATTGTGGGCAAACTTGTGATCTATTTACGTCTATCATGTCCTCGGGTCCGCAATCCACACAGTCTTGAAACTGAAATACAGATTCGGAATAGTTTTTATTTGTGCGCAATTACCCTTAGTGGGCTCTCGATAGAACGCCAGAGAACAACCATGAGTGAACCGTGAGAGAGGATTAGTTGGAATATGTATAAACCAAGGCTGTTAATCCTGGTATCAAACTCAAGTGTATAATCTAGAATACTGCCAAGTTTCAGTATAATCTAGAATACTGCCAAGTGTCAGTATAATCTAGAATACTGCCAAGTTTCAGTATAATCTAGAATATTGCCAAGTGTCAGTATAATCTAGAATACTACCAAGTGTCAGTATAATCTAGAATACTACCAAGTGTCAGTATAATCTAGAATACTGCCAAGTTTCAGTATAATCTAGAATACTGCCAAGTTTCAGTATAATCTAGAATACTGCCAAGTTTCAGTATAATCTAGAATACTGCCAAGTTTCAGTATAATCTAGGATACTGCCAAGTGTCAGTATAATCTAGAATACTACCAAGTGTCAGTATAATCTAGAATACTGCCAAGTTTCGGTATAATCTAGAATACTGCCAAGTTTCAACATCACACACACACATGTACTGCAGTTACTTTGCATTAAATTATGAATGCAAAAATTTAAACTTGTTTGTTTTACAGTACATGAATGCCCTCCGTGGCCATGTGGTTACGGTGGTTGACTTCAAATCACTTTCCCTTCAGCAATGTGATTTGCAGAAGATCGGTGGTTCTACCAGGGTGTCTGTCAGTACCTGAAATACTGCTCAGAATCATGAACAATGACGATCATGCACAGAATCATGAACCATGACAATCGTGCACATAATCATGTACCATGACGAATCATGCACAGAAACATGAATCAATATGACCATGCACATAATCATGAACCATGACGATCAGGCACAGAATCACGAACCATTCTGTGTATAGATCGTATATTATCAATTTATATTTGTGGAAAGATATATCCCTATAGGCTTGCCCTGTATTACAGAGATGATTACAAAACTGTCTAGCCATTCAACGCAGAGAACATTGACTCCATAGAGCAGATCCTCGAAATCCAACAAAATCCTAATTAAACTGAAGTCATTACAAATCCCAATCTATAGTTACATACGTCTCATCAGGACAGATAAGTCATACACTGCTCACCACCATGAACCACATTACTCATTACAAGTTGCTGTAGATAATGTTTGCTGTATGTTCATTACAAGTTGTTGTAGATAATGTTTGCTGTATGTTCATTACAAGTTGCTGTAGATAATGTTTGCTGTATGTTCATTACACGTTGTTGTAGATAATGTTTGCTGTATGTTCATTACAAGTTGCTGTAGATAATGTTTGCTGTATGTTCATTACAAGTTGTTGTAGATAATGTTTGCTGTATGTTCATTACAAGTTGCTGTAGATAATGTTTGCTGTATGTTCATTACAAGTTGTTGTAGATAATGTGTGCTGTATATTCATTACAAGTTGCTGTATATAATGTTTGCTGTATGTTCATTACAAGTTGTTGTAGATAATGTTTGCTGTATGTTCATTACAAGTTGCTGTAGATAATGTTTACTGTATACTCATTACAAGTTGTTGTAGATAATGTGTGCTGTATACTCATTACAAGTTGCTGTAGATAATGTTTACTGTATACTCATTACAAGTTGTAGATAATGTTTACTGTATACTCATTACAAGTTGTAGATAATGTTTACTGTATACTCATTACAAGTTGTAGATAATGTTTACTGTATACTCATTACAAGTTGTAGATAATGTTTACTGTATACTCATTACAAGTTGTAGATAATGTTTACTGTATGTTCATTACAAGTTGCTGTAGATAATGTTTACTGTATACTCATTACAAGTTGTAGATAATGTTTACTGTATACTCATTACAAGTTGTAGATAATGTTTACTGTATGTTCATTACAAGTTGTTGTAGATACTGTTTACTGTATACTCATTACAAGTTGCTGTAGATAATGTTTACTGTATGTTCAAAACAAGCTGCTGTAGAT
Source organism: Archivesica marissinica (assembly GCA_014843695.1). NCBI lineage: Eukaryota > Metazoa > Mollusca > Bivalvia > Venerida > Vesicomyidae > Archivesica > Archivesica marissinica. The sequence continues at coordinate 43,263,357 of CM026392.1, read as the reverse complement.
AATGTTTACTGTATATTCATTACAAGTTGCTGTAGATAATGTTTACTGTATATTCATTACAAGTTGTAGATAATGTTTACTGTATATTCATTACAAGTTGTTGTAGATAATGTTTGCTGTATACTCATTACAAGTTCTTGTAGATAATGTTTGCTGTATACTCATTACACGTTCTTGTAGATAATGTTTGCTGTATACTCATTACAAGTTGTAGATAATATTTACTGTATATTCATTACAAGTTGTTGTAAATAATGTTTACTGTATACTCATTACAAGTTGATGTAGATAATATTTACTGTATACTCATTACACGTTGCTGTAGATAATGTTTACTGTATATTCATTACAAGTTGTTGTACATAATGTTTACTGTATACTCATTACAAGTTGCTGTAGATAATGTTTACTGTATACTCATTACAAGTTGTTGTAGATACTGTTTGCTGTATACTCATTACAAGTTGTAGATAATATTTACTGTATATTCATTACAAGTTGTAGATAATATTTACTGTATATTCATTACAAGTTGTTGTAAATAATGTTTACTGTATACTCATTACAAGTTGATGTAGATAATATTTACTGTATACTCATTACAAGTTGTTGTACATAATGTTTACTGTATACTCATTACAAGTTGTTGTACATAATGTTTACTGTATACTCATTACAAGTTGTTGTAGATAATGTTTGCTGTATGTTCATTACAAGTTGTTGTAGATAATGGTTACTGTATACTCATTACACATTGTTGTACATAATGTTTACTGTATACTCATTACAAGTTGTAGATAATGTTTGCTGTATACTCATTACAAGTTGTTGTAGATAATGTTTACTGTATACTCATTACAAGTTGTTATAGATAATGTTTACTGTATACTCATTACAAGTTGTAGATAATGTGTGCTGTATACTCATTACAAGTTGCTGTAGATAATGTTTACTGTATACTCATTACAAGTTGTAGATAATGTTTACTGTATGTTCATTACAAGTTCTTGTATATAATGTTTACTGTATACTCATTACAAGTTGTTGTAGATAATGTTTGCTGTATACTCATTACAAGCTGCTGTAGATAATGTTTACTGTATACTCATTACAAGTTGTTGTAGATAATGTTTACTGTATACTCATTACAAGTTGTAGATAATGTTTACTGTATACTCATTACAAGTTGTTGTAGATAATGTTTACTGTATACTCATTACAAGTTGTTGAAAATAATATTTACTGTATACTCATTACAAGTTGCTGTAGATAATGTTTACATATGTTTTCTGTATTTTTCTTACAAGTTTTTGTGCATGTATATAATGGTTACAGATGTTTTCTATATGTTCATTAAAATATGTTGTAATTTTATTTTATAAGCGGTGTAGTTCAATTTATATACATATACTGTATAAGCAGTGTAGTTCAGTTTGTATACATAAAATAAGCAGTATAGTTCAGTTTGTATACATATATTTGATGAGCGGTATAGTTCAGTTTGTATACATATATTTGATGAGCGGTATAGTTCAGTTTGTATACATATATTTGATGAGCGGTATAGTTCAGTTTGTATACATATATTTGATGAGCAGTGTAGTTCAGTTTGCATACATATATTTGATGAGCAGTGTAGTTCAGTTTGTATACATATATTTGATGAGCGGTGTAGTTCAGTTTGTATACATATATTTGATGAGCGGTGTAGTTCAGTTTGTATACATATATTTGATGAGCGGTGTAGTTCAGTTTGTATACATATATTTGATGAGCAGTGTAGTTCAGTTTGCATACATATATTTAATAAGCAGTGTAGTTCAGTTTGTATACATATATTTGATGAGCGGTGTAGTTCAGTTTGTATACATATATTTGATGAGTGGTATAGTTCAGTTTGTATACATATATTTGATGAGCGGTGTAGTTCAGTTTGTATACATATATTTGATGAGCGGTGTAGTTCAGTTTGTATACATATATTTGATGAGCGGTATAGTTCAGTTTGTATACATATATTTGATGAGCGGTGTAGTTCAGTTTGTATACATATATTTGATGAGCGGTGTAGTTCAGTTTGTATACATATATTTGATGAGCGGTATAGTTCAGTTTGTATACATATATTTGATGAGCGGTGTAGTTCAGTTTGTATACATATATTTGATGAGCGGTGTAGTTCAGTTTGTATACATATATTTGATGAGCGGTATAGTTCAGTTTGCATACATATATTTGATGAGCGGTGTAGTTCAGTTTGTATACATATATTTGATGAGCGGTGTAGTTCAGTTTGCATACATATATTTGATGAGCGGTGTAGTTCTGATACATATTCTTTACGAAAGGATCAGGAAAACATCATTACACTACAATACCGAACGTGACATTTTAGCAAAGTGAAGGTCTTATAGCCGTATTAGACACGTACAATTTAATTGGAACTGAATATGAGATAGATTAAACTAGATATCACATTGAACTATTGATATTACATTGATATCGGATCTAACACTCGTGGAGATTTCATACCATATTTTATGAAACAAGCTTTGGAATTTTGCTCTTTATTTATCGTCGCTACCGGTTGCCCATATGAGCGATGCCTCCTGAAGAGATTAGTCATTTTAGATTTTTGGAGGAAAGTGCAATGATACAGACAGAGACCCATTCCAGAATCTCCTCTGGTTCTTTTACGTGCAACGGTGTAAAGCACCGACACGAGACCACAGCTTAAAGTCCCAACTGAAAGACTGTTAATTTTATTAGGGTCAGACGGGGGATTGAACCTGCGATCCCTGGATTACCAGTCCAGCGTGTTAACCACTGGACTACAGATCCGTCTGTGACAGATAAGCCCAATTTATCCCGAAATATATATTGGCCATTTTAGTGGGATTCCTTTTTTTTTACTGTTGTTCCCTAACAAGATGTTGCAGTAGGATAAATGTAACTTTCTCAAAATCATGTTAATTAATCTATAGCTCATTTTTACAGTAAAGTATCCATTAGACATGCTGTAGGATATCTGTCGAGAATTAATAATTATAAGATGAGAAAATGGTTGAAAATCAATAGCATGTGGTGCAAAGGAAACAACGATAAAAACAGAGGAAACCACTTAAGAGGATCTATCTACTTTTAGGAGTATTCAGGGGCAGTAACTGACTAAATGTCTCTTATTGGCACATTGTACTACATACTCAATAATCAATAGCTACGGTAATAGATAACAGCGGGGAACAGCAGCTATATGTGGTATAAGTGATATAGTGTATGTGGAGTAAGGGGTTAAGATAAAGGTAGGCGGCACATTTTAGCTTCCAATCCGTTCATTATTAAAATAACCAAATCTTTATGAAGTTGAGGCCACTCTCCTTTTTTGATCATTTTGATTGGTAAGAGCCTGGTCAGCACCACAATAGTGATGTCCCTTAGGCAAGGCACTGAAATCCACATTGCCTCTTCTATCTCCGTCATGGCGATGGATTCCATCAGGAATGAGGTCTCCGGAGTGATCAATATAGGTTGTACGAACTTGTTTCGCAATATAAAGTTGTAATCAATTGAGCTATGGATTCCATCAGGAATGAGGTCTCCGGAGTGATCAATATAGGCTGGAAGAACTTGTTTCGCAATATAAAGTTGTAATCAATTGAGCTATGGATTCCATCAGGAATGAGGTCTCGGGAGTGATCAATATAGACTGTACGAACTTGTTTCGCAATATAAAGTTGTAATCAATTGAGCTATGGATTCCATCAGGAATGAGGTCTCCGGAGTGATCAATATAGACTGTACGAACTTGTTTCGCAATATAAAGTTGTAATCAATTGAGCTATGGATTCCACCAGGAATGAGGTCTCCGGAGTGATCAATATAGTCTGTAAGAACTTGTTTCGCAATATAAAGTTGTAATCAATTGAGCTATGGATTCCACCAGGAATGAGGTCTCTGGAGTGATCAATATAGGCTGTAAGAACTTGTTTCGCAATATAAAGTTGTAATCAATTGAGCTATGGATTCCATCAGGAATGAGGTCTCCGGAGTGATCAATATAGGCTGTAAGAACTTGTTTCGCAATATAAAGTTGTAATCAATTGAGCTATGGATTCCATCAGGAATGAGGTCTCCGATTGATCAATATAGGCTGTTGAACTTGTTTGGAGTGATCAATATGCTGTAGAACTTGTTTCGCAATATAAAGTTGTAATCAATTGAGCTATGGATTCCATCAGGAATGAGGTCTCCGGAGTGATCAATATAGACTGTAAGAACTTGTTTCGCAATATAAAGTTGTAATCAATTGAGCTATGGATTCCACCAGGAATGAGGTCTCCGGAGTGATCAATATAGGCTGTAAGAACTTGTTTCGCAATATAAAGTTGTAATCAATTGAGCTATGGATTCCACCAGGAATGAGGTCTCCGGAGTGATCAATATAGACTGTAAGAACTTGTTTCGCAATATAAAGTTGTAATCAATTGAGCTATGGATTCCATCAGGAATGAGGTCTCCGGAGTGATCAATATAGGCTGTAAGAACTTGTTTCGCAATATAAAGTTGTAATCAATTGAGCTATGGATTCCACCAGGAATGAGGTCTCCGGAGTGATCAATATAGACTGTAAGAACTTGTTTCGCAATATAAAGTTGTAATCAATTGAGCTATGGATTCCATCAGGAATGAGGTCTCCGGAGTGATCAATATAGGTGTACGAACTTGTTTCGCAATATAGTTTAATCAATTGAGCTATGGATTCCATCAGGAATGAGGTCTCCGGAGTGCTCACTATATGTGTTGTTTTGTTGTTGTTTTGTTGGGTTGTGGGTGGTGTTTGTGTTTGTTTTGTTTGTTTTGGTTGGTTTTTTGGTTGGGTGTTTGGTGTTTTGTTTGTTGTTGTTTTGGTTGGTTTGTGGGTTGGGTGTTGACTGTAAACTTGTTTCGCATATAAATTTGTAATCATGAGCATGTATTCCACCAGTAATGAGGTCTCGGAGTGATCAATATAGGCTGAAGAACTTGTTTCGCAATATAAGTTGTAATAATTGAGCTATGATTCCAACGGAATGAGTCTCCGGAGTGATCAATATAGGCTGTACGAACTTGTTTCGCAATATAAAAAGTTGTAATCAATTGAGCTATGGATTCCATCAGGAATGAGGTCTCCGGAGTGATCAATATAGGCTGTACGAACTTGTTTCGCAATATAAAGTTGTAATCAATTGAGCTATGGATTCCATCAGGAATGAGGTCTCCTGAGTGATCAATATAGGCTGTAAGAACTTGTTTCGCAATATAAAGTTGTAATCAATTGAGCTATGGATTCCATCAGGAATGAGGTCTCCGGAGTGATCAATATAGACTGTAAGAACTTGTTTCGCAATATAAAGTTGTAATCAATTGAGCTATGGATTCCACTAGGAATGAGGTCTCCGGAGTGATCAATATAGGCTGTAAGAACTTGTTTGAATATAAATTTGTAATCAATTGAGCTATGGATTCCACCAGGAATGAGGTCTCAGGAGTGATCAATATAGACTGTAAGAACTTGTTTAGAATATAAAGTTGTAATCAATTGAGCTATGGATTCCATCAGGAATGAGGTCTCCGGAGTGATCAATATAGACTGTAAGAACTTGTTTCGCAATATAAAGTTGTAATCATTGAGCTATGGATTCCATCAGAATGAGGTCTCCGAGTGATCAATATAGACTTAAACTTGTTTCGCAATTAAAGTTGTAACAATTGAGCTATGGATTCACAGGAATGAGGTCTCCGGAGTGATCAATATAGGCTGTAAGAACTTGTTTCGCAATATAAAGTTGTAATCAATTGAGCTATGGATTCCATCAGGAATGAGGTCTCCGGAGTGATCAATATAGGCTGTAAGAACTTGTTTCGCAATATAAAGTTGTAAT
>CM026392.1:43232251-43256436 GCA_014843695.1 Archivesica marissinica | reverse complement strand
AGAACTTGTTTCGCAATATAAAGTTGTAATCAATTGAGCTATGGATTCCACCAGGAATGAGGTCTCCGGAGTGATCAATATAGGCTGTAAGAACTTGTTTCGCAATATAAATTTGTAATCAATTGAGCTATGGATTCCACCAGGAATGAGGTCTCAGGAGTGATCAATATAGACTGTAAGAACTTGTTTCGCAATATAAAGTTGTAATCAATTGAGCTATGGATTCCACCAGGAATGAGGTCTCCGGAGTGATCAATATAGACTGTAAGAACTTGTTTCGCAATATAAAGTTGTAATCAATTGAGCTATGGATTCCATCAGGAATGAGGTCTCCGGAGTGATCAATATAGGCTGTACGAACTTGTTTAAATAAAGTTGTAATCAATTGAGCTATGGATTCCACCAGGAATGAGGTCTCCGGAGTGATCAATATAGACTGTAAGAACTTGTTTAAATAAAGTTGTAATCAATTGAGCTATGGATTCCATCAAGAATGAGGTCTCCGGAGTGATCAATATAGGCTGTACGAACTTGTTTAAATAAAGTTGTAATCAATTGAGCTATGGATTCCACCAGGAATGAGGTCTCCGGAGTGATCAATATAGGCTGTACGAACTTGTTTAAATAAAGTTGTAATCAATTGAGCTATGGATTCCATCAGGAATGAGGTCTCCGGAGTGATCAATATAGACTGTAAGAACTTGTTTCGCAATATAAAGTTGTAATCAATTGAGCTATGGATTCCATCAGGAATGAGGTCTCCGGAGTGATCAATATAGACTGTAAGAACTTGTTTCGCAATATAAAGTTGTAATCAATTGACCTATGGATTCCACCAGGAATGAGGTCTCCGGAGTGATCAATATAGGCTGTAAGAACTTGTTTCGCAATATAAAGTTGTAATCAATTGAGCTATGGATTCCATCAGGAATGAGGTCTCCGGAGTGATCAATATAGACTGTAAGAACTTGTTTCGCAATATAAAGTTGTAATCAATTGAGCTATGGATTCCACCAGGAATGAGGTCTCCGGAGTGATCAATATAGACTGTAAGAACTTGTTTCGCAATATAAAGTTGTAATCAATTGAGCTATGGATTCCATCAGGAATGAGGTCTCCGGAGTGATCATATAGGCTGTAGAACTTGTCGCAAATAAAGTTGTAATCAATTGAGCTATGGATTCCATCAGGAATGAGGTCTCCGGAGTGATCAATATAGGAGTAAGAACTTGTTTCGCAATATAAAGTTGTAATCAATTGAGCTATGGATTCCATCAGGAATGAGGTCTCCGGAGTGATCAATATAGACTGTAAGAACTTGTTTAATATAAAGTTGTAATCAATTGAGCTATGGATTCCACCAGGAATGAGGTCTCCGGAGTGATCAATATAGGCTGTAAGAACTTGTTTCGCAATATAAAGTTGTAATCAATTGAGCTATGGATTCCATCAGGAATGAGGTCTCCGGAGTGATCAATATAGACTGTAAGAACTTGTTTCGCAATATAAAGTTGTAATCAATTGAGCTATGGATTCCATCAGGAATGAGGTCTCCGGAGTGATCAATATAGGCTGTAAGAACTTGTTTCGCAATATAAAGTTGTAATCAATTGAGCTATGGATTCCACCAGGAATGAGGTCTCCGGAGTGATCAATATAGGCTGTAAGAACTTGTTTCGCAATATAAAGTTGTAATCAATTGAGCTATGGATTCCATCAGGAATGAGGTCTCCGGAGTGATCAATATAGACTGTAAGAACTTGTTTCGCAATATAAAGTTGTAATCAATTGAGCTATGGATTCCATCAGGAATGAGGTCTCCGGAGTGATCAATATAGGCTGTAAGAACTTGTTTCGCAATATAAAGTTGTAATCAATTGAGCTATGGATTCCATCAGGAATGAGGTCTCCGGAGTGATCAATATAGACTGTAAGAACTTGTTTCGCAATATAAAGTTGTAATCAATTGAGCTATGGATTCCATCAGGAATGAGGTCTCCGGAGTGATCAATATAGACTGTAAGAACTTGTTTCGCAATATAAAGTTGTAATCAATTGAGCTATGGATTCCATCAGGAATGAGGTCTCCGGAGTGATCAATATAGGCTGTAAGAACTTGTTTCGCAATATAAGTTGTAATCAATTGAGCTATGGATTCCATCAGGAATGAGGTCTCCGGAGTGATCAATATAGGCTGTAAGAACTTGTTTCGCAATATAAAGTTGTAATCAATTGAGCTATGGATTCCATCAGGAATGAGGTCTCCGGAGTGATCAATATAGACTGTAAGAACTTGTTTCGCAATATAAAGTTGTAATCAATTGAGCTATGGATTCCACCAGGAATGAGGTCTCCGGGAGTGATCAATATAGGCTGTAAGTTGTAATATAAAGTTGTAATCAATTGAGCTATGGATTCCACAGGAATGAGGTCTCCGGAGTGATCAATATAGACTGTAAGAACTTGTTTCGCAATATAAAGTTGTAATCAATTGAGCTATGGATTCCATCAGGAATGAGGTCTCGGAGTGAATATAGACTGTAAGAACTTGTTTCTATAAAGTTGTAATCAATTGAGCTATGGAGGAATGAGGTCTCCGGAGTGATCAATATAGGCTGTAAGAACTTGTTTCGCAATATAAAGTTGTAATCAATTGAGCTATGGATTCCATCTCCGGAGTGATCAATCGCAATCAATTGAGCTATGGAGGAATGAGGTCTCCGGAGTGATCAATATAGGCTGTAAGAACTTGTTTCGCAATATAAAGTTGTAATCAATTGTATGGATTCCATCAGGAATGAGGTCTCCGGAGTGATCAATATAGTGTGTTTCGCAATCAATTGAGCTATGGATTCCATCAGAATGATCTCCGGAGTGATCAATATAGACTGTAAGAACTTGTTTCGCAATATAAAGTTGTAATCAATTGAGCTATGGATTCCATCAGGAATGAGGTCTCCGGAGTGATCAATATAGGCTGTAAGAACTTGTTTCGCAATATAAAGTTGTAATCAATTGAGCTATGGATTCCATCAGGAATGAGGTCTCCGGAGTGATCAATATAGACTGTAAGAACTTGTTTCGCAATATAAAGTTGTAATCAATTGAGCTATGGATTCCACCAGGAATGAGGTCTCCGGAGTGATCAATATAGGCTGTAAGAACTTGTTTCGCAATATAAAGTTGTAATCAATTGAGCTATGGATTCCATCAGGAATGAGGTCTCCGGAGTGATCAATATGTAAGAACTTGTAAGTTGTAATCAATTGAGCTATGGATTCCATCAGGAATGAGGTCTCCGGAGTGATCAATATAGACTGTAAGAACTTGTTTCGCAATATAAAGTTGTAATCAATTGAGCTATGGATTCCACCAGGAATGAGGTCTCCGGAGTGATCAATATAGGCTGTAAGAACTTGTTTCGCAATATAAAGTTGTAATCAATTGAGCTATGGATTCCATCAGTGATCAATCAATATAGGTAAGAACTTGTTTCGCAATATAAAGTTGTAATCAATTGAGCTATGGATTCCATCAGGAATGAGGTCTCCGGAGTGATCAATATAGGCTGTAAGAACAATTGTATGGATTCGGAATGAGGTCTCCGGAATCATATAGACTGTAAGAACTTGTTTCGCAATATAAAGTTGTAATCAATTGAGCTATGGATTCCACCAGGAATGAGGTCTCCGGAGTGATCAATATAGGCTGTAAGAACTTGTCTAATATAAGTTGTAATCAATTGAGCTATGGATTCCATCAGGAATGAGGTCTCCGGAGTGATCAATATAGACTGTAAGAACTTGTTTCGCAATATAAAGTTGTAATCAATTGAGCTATGGATTCTTGTAATATAAAGTTGTAATCAATTGAGCTATGGATTCCATCAGGAATGAGGTCTCCGGAGTGATCAATATAGACTGTAAGAACTTGTTTCGCAAGTTGTAATCAATTGTATGGATTCGGAATGAGGTCTCCGGAATCAATATAGGCTGTGAACTTGTTTCGCAATCAATTGAGCTATGGATTCCATCAGGAATGAGGTCTCCGGAGTGATCAATATAGACTGTAAGAACTTGTTTCGCAATATAAAGTTGTAATCAATTGAGCTATGGATTCCACCAGTGATCAATCAATATAGGCTGTAAGAACTTGTTTCGCAATATAAAGTAATGTAATTCCGGAATTCTCCGGAGTGATCAATATAGCGCAATATAAAGTTGTAATCAATTGAGCTATGGATCCGGAGTGATCCAATATAGACTGTAAGAACTTGTTTCGCAATATAAAGTTGTAATCAATTGAGCTATGGATTCCACCAGGAATGAGGTCTCCGGAGTGATCAATATAGGCTGTAAGAACTTGTTTCGCAATATAAATTTGTAATCAATTGAGCTATGGATTCCACCAGGAATGAGGTCTCAGGAGTGATCAATATAGACTGTAAGAACTTGTTTCGCAATATAAAGTTGTAATCAATTGAGCTATGGATTCCATCAGGAATGAGGTCTCCGGAGTGATCAATATAGACTGTAAGAACTTGTTTCGCAATATAAAGTTGTAATCAATTGAGCTATGGATTCCACCAGGAATGAGGTCTCCGGAGTGATCAATATAGGCTGTAAGAACTTGTTTCGCAATATAAATTTGTAATCAATTGAGCTATGGATTCCACCAGGAATGAGGTCTCAGGAGTGATCAATATAGACTGTAAGAACTTGTTTCGCAATATAAAGTTGTAATCAATTGAGCTATGGATTCCATCAGGAATGAGGTCTCCGGAGTGATCAATATAGACTGTAAGAACTTGTTTCGCAATATAAAGTTGTAATCAATTGAGCTATGGATTCCATCTGGAATGAGGTCTCCGGAGTGATCAATATAGGCTGTAAGAACTTGTTTCGCAATATAAAGTTGTAATCAATTGAGCTATGGATTCCATCAGGAATGAGGTCTCCGGAGTGATCAATATAGACTGTAAGAACTTGTTTCGCAATATAAAGTTGTAATCAATTGAGCTATGGATTCCACCAGGAATGAGGTCTCCGGAGTGATCAATATAGGCTGTAAGAACTTGTTTCGCAATATAAAGTTGTAATCAATTGAGCTATGGATTCCACCAGGAATGAGGTCTCCGGAGTGATCAATATAGGCTGTACGAACTTGTTTCGCAATATAAAGTTGTAATCAATTGAGCTATGGATTCCATCAGGAATGAGGTCTCCGGAGTGATCAATATAGGCTGTACGAACTTGTTTCGCAATATAAAGTTGTAATCAATTGAGCTATGGATTCCATCAGGAATGAGGTCTCCGGAGTGATCAATATAGGCTGTAAGAACTTGTTTCGCAATATAAAGTTGTAATCAATTGAGCTATGGATTCCACCAGGAATGAGGTCTCCGGAGTGATCAATATAGACTGTAAGAACTTGTTTCGCAATATAAAGTTGTAATCAATTGAGCTATGGATTCCACCAGGAATGAGGTCTCCGGAGTGATCAATATAGGCTGTACGAACTTGTTTCGCAATATAAAGTTGTAATCAATTGAGCTATGGATTCCATCAGGAATGTGGTCTCCGGAGTGATCAATATAGGCTGTACGAACTTGTTTCGCAATATAAAGTTGTAATCAATTGAGCTATGGATTCCACCAGGAATGAGGTCTCCGGAGTGATCAATATAGGCTGTAAGAACTTGTTTCGCAATATAAAGTTGTAATCAATTGAGCTATGGATTCCATCAGGAATGAGGTCTCCGGAGTGATCAATATAGACTGTAAGAACTTGTTTCGCAATATAAAGTTGTAATCAATTGAGCTATGGATTCCATCAGGAATGAGGTCTCCGGAGTGATCAATATAGGCTGTAAGAACTTGTTTCGCAATATAAAGTTGTAATCAATTGAGCTATGGATTCCACCAGGAATGAGGTCTCCGGAGTGATCAATATAGGCTGTAAGAACTTGTTTCGCAATATAAAGTTGTAATCAATTGAGCTATGGATTCCATCAGGAATGAGGTCTCCGGAGTGATCAATATAGACTGTAAGAACTTGTTTCGCAATATAAAGTTGTAATCAATTGAGCTATGGATTCCATCAGGAATGAGGTCTCCGGAGTGATCAATATAGGCTGTAAGAACTTGTTTCGCAATATAAAGTTGTAATCAATTGAGCTATGGATTCCATCAGGAATGAGGTCTCCGGAGTGATCAATATAGACTGTAAGAACTTGTTTCGCAATATAAAGTTGTAATCAATTGAGCTATGGATTCCATCAGGAATGAGGTCTCCGGAGTGATCAATATAGACTGTAAGAACTTGTTTCGCAATATAAAGTTGTAATCAATTGAGCTATGGATTCCATCAGGAATGAGGTCTCCGGAGTGATCAATATAGGCTGTAAGAACTTGTTTCGCAATATAAGTTGTAATCAATTGAGCTATGGATTCCATCAGGAATGAGGTCTCCGGAGTGATCAATATAGGCTGTAAGAACTTGTTTCGCAATATAAAGTTGTAATCAATTGAGCTATGGATTCCATCAGGAATGAGGTCTCCGGAGTGATCAATATAGACTGTAAGAACTTGTTTCGCAATATAAAGTTGTAATCAATTGAGCTATGGATTCCACCAGGAATGAGGTCTCCGGGAGTGATCAATATAGGCTGTAAGTTGTAATATAAAGTTGTAATCAATTGAGCTATGGATTCCACAGGAATGAGGTCTCCGGAGTGATCAATATAGACTGTAAGAACTTGTTTCGCAATATAAAGTTGTAATCAATTGAGCTATGGATTCCATCAGGAATGAGGTCTCGGAGTGAATATAGACTGTAAGAACTTGTTTCTATAAAGTTGTAATCAATTGAGCTATGGAGGAATGAGGTCTCCGGAGTGATCAATATAGGCTGTAAGAACTTGTTTCGCAATATAAAGTTGTAATCAATTGAGCTATGGATTCCATCTCCGGAGTGATCAATCGCAATCAATTGAGCTATGGAGGAATGAGGTCTCCGGAGTGATCAATATAGGCTGTAAGAACTTGTTTCGCAATATAAAGTTGTAATCAATTGTATGGATTCCATCAGGAATGAGGTCTCCGGAGTGATCAATATAGTGTGTTTCGCAATCAATTGAGCTATGGATTCCATCAGAATGATCTCCGGAGTGATCAATATAGACTGTAAGAACTTGTTTCGCAATATAAAGTTGTAATCAATTGAGCTATGGATTCCATCAGGAATGAGGTCTCCGGAGTGATCAATATAGGCTGTAAGAACTTGTTTCGCAATATAAAGTTGTAATCAATTGAGCTATGGATTCCATCAGGAATGAGGTCTCCGGAGTGATCAATATAGACTGTAAGAACTTGTTTCGCAATATAAAGTTGTAATCAATTGAGCTATGGATTCCACCAGGAATGAGGTCTCCGGAGTGATCAATATAGGCTGTAAGAACTTGTTTCGCAATATAAAGTTGTAATCAATTGAGCTATGGATTCCATCAGGAATGAGGTCTCCGGAGTGATCAATATGTAAGAACTTGTAAGTTGTAATCAATTGAGCTATGGATTCCATCAGGAATGAGGTCTCCGGAGTGATCAATATAGACTGTAAGAACTTGTTTCGCAATATAAAGTTGTAATCAATTGAGCTATGGATTCCACCAGGAATGAGGTCTCCGGAGTGATCAATATAGGCTGTAAGAACTTGTTTCGCAATATAAAGTTGTAATCAATTGAGCTATGGATTCCATCAGTGATCAATCAATATAGGTAAGAACTTGTTTCGCAATATAAAGTTGTAATCAATTGAGCTATGGATTCCATCAGGAATGAGGTCTCCGGAGTGATCAATATAGGCTGTAAGAACAATTGTATGGATTCGGAATGAGGTCTCCGGAATCATATAGACTGTAAGAACTTGTTTCGCAATATAAAGTTGTAATCAATTGAGCTATGGATTCCACCAGGAATGAGGTCTCCGGAGTGATCAATATAGGCTGTAAGAACTTGTCTAATATAAGTTGTAATCAATTGAGCTATGGATTCCATCAGGAATGAGGTCTCCGGAGTGATCAATATAGACTGTAAGAACTTGTTTCGCAATATAAAGTTGTAATCAATTGAGCTATGGATTCTTGTAATATAAAGTTGTAATCAATTGAGCTATGGATTCCATCAGGAATGAGGTCTCCGGAGTGATCAATATAGACTGTAAGAACTTGTTTCGCAAGTTGTAATCAATTGTATGGATTCGGAATGAGGTCTCCGGAATCAATATAGGCTGTGAACTTGTTTCGCAATCAATTGAGCTATGGATTCCATCAGGAATGAGGTCTCCGGAGTGATCAATATAGACTGTAAGAACTTGTTTCGCAATATAAAGTTGTAATCAATTGAGCTATGGATTCCACCAGTGATCAATCAATATAGGCTGTAAGAACTTGTTTCGCAATATAAAGTAATGTAATTCCGGAATTCTCCGGAGTGATCAATATAGCGCAATATAAAGTTGTAATCAATTGAGCTATGGATCCGGAGTGATCAATATAGACTGTAAGAACTTGTTTCGCAATATAAAGTTGTAATCAATTGAGCTATGGATTCCATCAGGAATGAGGTCTCCGGAGTGATCAATATAGGCTTGTAATATAAAGTTGTAATCAATTGAGCTATGGATTCCATCAGGAATGAGGTCTCCGGAGTGATCAATATAGGCTGTAAGAACTTGTTTAATATAAAGTTGTAATCAATTGAGCTATGGATTCCACCAGGAATGAAGTGATCAATATAGAATCAATTGAGCTATGGATTCGCTATGGAGTCCAATTGAGCTATGGATTCCATCAGGAGGTCTCCGGAGTGATCAATATAGGCTGTACTCAATTGAGCTATGGATTCCATCAGGAATGAGGTCTCCGGAGTGATCAATATAGAAAGACTGTAAGAACTTGTGAGCTATGGATTCCATAACAATTGAGCTATGGATTCCATCAGGAATGAGGTCTCCGGAGTGATCAATATAGGTTTGTAATCAATATAGACTGTAAGAACTTGTTTAACAATTGAGCTATGGATTCCATCAGGAATGAGGTCTCCGGAGTGATCAATATAGGTTTGTAATCAATTGAGCTATGGATTCCATCAGGAATGAGGTCTCCGGAGTGATCAATATAGACTGTAAGAACTTGTTTCGCAATATAAAGTTGTAATCAATTGAGCTATGGAGGAATGATCTCCGGAGTGATAATATAGACTGTAAGAACTTGTTTCGCAATATAAAGTTGTAATCAATTGTAATCAATTGAGCTATGGATTCCATCAGGAATGAGGTCTCCGGAGTGATCAATATAGACTGTAAGAACTTGTTTCGCAATATAAAGTTGTAATCAATTGAGCTATGGATTCCATCAGGAATGAGGTCTCCGGAGTGATCAATATAGACTGTAAGAACTTGTTTCGCAATATAAAGTTGTAATCAATTGAGCTATGGAGTGATCAATATAGGCTGTAAGAACTTGTTTCTGTAATCAATTGAGCTATGGATTCCATCAGGAATGAGGTCTCCGGAGTGATCAATATAGACTGTAAGAACTTGTTTCGCAATATAAAGTTGTAATCAATTGAGCTATGGATTCCATCAGGAATGAGGTCTCCGGAGTGATCAATATAGACTGTAAGAACTTGTTTCGCAATATAAAGTTGTAATCAATTGAGCTATGGATTCCACCAGGAATGAGGTCTCCGGAGTGATCAATATAGGCTGTAAGAACTTGTTTCGCAATATAAAGTTGTAATCAATTGAGCTATGGATTCTCAATATAGACTGTAAGAACTTGTTTCGCAATATAAAGTTGTAATCAATTGAGCTATGGATTCGCAATAATATAGGCTGTACGAACTTGTTTCGCAATATAAAGTTGTAATCAATTGAGCTATGGATTCCATCAGGAATGAGGTCTCCGGAGTGATCAATATAGAGGTCTCAATTGAGCTATGGATTCCATCAGTGATCAATATAGGCTTGTTTCGCAATATAAAGTTGTAATCAATTGAGCTATGGATTCGCAATCGCAATTGTATATAAGTTGTAATCAATTGAGCTATGGATTCCATGAGGTCTCCGGAGTGAATTGTTTCGCAATATAAAGAATCAATTGGGAATGAGGTCTCTCCGGAGTGATCAATATAGGCTTGTACAATTGAGCTATGGATTCCATCAGGAATGAGGTCTCCGGAGTGATCAATAAAATAATATAAGTTGTAATCAATTGAGCTATGGATTCCATCAGGAATGAGGTCTCCGGAGTGATCAATATAGGCTGTAAGAACTTGTTTCGCAATATAAAGTTGTAATCAATTGAGCTATGGATTCCACCAGGAATGAGGTCTCCGGACAGCAGGCTGTACGAACTTGTCAATTGAGCTATGGATTCGGAATGAGGTCTCCGGAGTGATCAATATTCAATTGAGCTATGGATTCCATCAGGAATGAGGTCTCCGGAGTGATCAATATAGACTGTAAGAACTTGTTTCGCAATATAAAGTTGTAATCAATTGAGCTATGGAGGAATGAGGTCTCCGGAGTGATCAATAAAGAACTTGTTTCGCAATATACAATAATGGAATGAGGTCTCCGGAGTGATCAATATAGACTGTAAGAACTTGTTTCGCAATATAAAGTTGTAATCAATTGAGCTATGGATTCCATCAGGAATGAGGTCTCCGGAGTGATCAATATAGTGGACAATATAGCTGTACTTGAATACAATTGAGCTATGGATTCCAGCCTGATCCTGTACGAACTTGTAATCAATTGAGCTATGGATTCCATCAGGAATGAGGTCTCCGGAGTGATCAATATAGGCTGTACGAACTTGTTTCGCAATATAAAGTTGTAATCAATTGAGCTATGGATTCCATCAGGAATGAGGTCTCCGGAGTGATCAATATAGAATTACAATTGAGCTATGGATTCCAAGGAATGATCAATCACTTGCTTGTAAGAATGAGCTGTGCGCAATATAAAGTTGTAATCAATTGAGCTATGGATTCCATCAGGAATGAGGTCTCCGGAGTGATCAATATGGCTGTAAGAACTTGTTTCGCAATATAAAGTTGTAATCAATTGAGCTATGGATTCCATCAGGAATGAGGTCTCCGGAGTGATCAATCAATTGAGCTATGGATTCCATCAGGAATGAGGTCTCCGGAGTGATCAATATAGACTGTAAGAACTTGTTTCGCAATATAAAGTTGTAATCAATTGAGAACAATTGAGCTATGGATTCCATCAGGAATGAGGTCTCCGGAGTGACGCAATATAAAGTTGTAATCAATTGAGCTATGGACTCCGGAGTGATCAATATAGGCTGTAAGAACTTGTTTCGCAATATAAAGTTGTAATCAATTGAGCTATGGATTCCATCAGGAATGAGGTCTCCGGAGTGATCAATATAGGCTGTAAGAACTTGTTTCGCAATATAAAGTTGTAATCAATTGAGCTATGGATTCCATCAGGAATGAGGTCTCCGGAGTGATCAATATAGAATTTTGAATACAGCAGCATATTATTCAGACAATATTATCATAAAACAAAACATGTAATGCATGTGTTTGCCTTCTTCACACAAAGTGACGCACCTACTAAATTAGACCTCCCAGAATGCACTAGGACATTTTCCTGCATTCAGCTGCGGAAAACAATAACTTAGAATTACCGACAAAATGTGTCACGTAGCTTGTATTTATGAGTGTGCTAACCACTTCTTCAGGACATTCCGCCGTCTGCTGCGTCCAAACACACACTCTCCTATATTGACTTAAAAGGAATTAGGATGAAAATACGTCAACAGAGAAGAAAAGTCTCCTTCTCTCATTGGTTATGAAGCTTACAGCAGGAAGTTGACAAAACTTATGAAGGTTGAAATTAATCTGAATGTTTACAAATACTGCTGATTCACTGTATGCAAAATTGATCAGACTTGGATCTGTAGATTTTGTTCACACTAACTTATTTCAGGTTATATGGCGCTTATTATGTAGACTATGGTTTTACACCTCACCTCGTGCACAAGGAAGTATAAATATGATATGGAGAAGAGGGGAGGCGCGTGTGTGTTTTACGTTTATTTATCGTCGCTACCGGTTGCCCATATAAGCGATGCCTCCTGAAGAGATTAGTCATTTTAGATTTTTGGAGGATAGTGCAATGATACAGACACGAGACCTCGGTTTAAAGTCCCATCTGAAAGACTGTTAATAATATTAGGATCAGACGGGGGATCGAACCTGCGATCCCTGGATTACCAGTCCGACAAATCCGTTGTCCGACACTGGACTACAGATCCGTCAGTGAGGGGAAACGCATGCATTCCAATGCAATTTAACCCTTTGCCTACTGCGTGAATAAAATCACATTTACAAACAACATGGATCCAGATCAGCCTTGGCATCTGATCAGGATCTATGTTGTTTGCTATTTATCCAAGTGTTTTAGCTCCACTATCCAAATAGCAAGCAGCATAGAGCCTGATCAGACGACACGTGCTGTCTGATCAGGCTCTATGCTGTTTGCAAAAGTGATTTTATCTGACGGTAGCATGCAAAGGATTAAGAACACATAGAAATAGCTATTATCGAAGCCACCATATTATATGATGTGAATGTCGTACCTCCTAACTGTTAACATTATTGATGCAATGAATCTCCTGAACGCTACGCTCTTGGTAACACCCAATTTTAAGGAACAATACAAAAATGGTACAGTGGTCGCCAGATCAGACATGTGGGTTTTCTCCGGGTACTCTGGTTTCCTCCCACATGATTGACTACATATACGCTTTCATCCGCGCCAACAAGAGTGATTAATATAAGTTGTTAAACTTGCTTCGTAATCGTTGTAAAATAAATAAAGTTTAGACTTATATACAGTCTCCTAGAATATATACATATTTATCCTACCTTCATATGTAGTAATGGTCAAAAATGGCCTGCCTAATAAACTGTGCTTTATTAGTATGTGCCTAATAAACTGTGCTTTATTAGTCTGTGCCTAATAAACCTTTTGTGATGTTATAGCGCTGCGTGTATGACGTTACATGTTAACAGATGGTATGATAAACTTCAGGTCATGAATATTAGATAATATTTCCTCTCTAAAGCTTCTTTTTTATCGGAAGATAAGATATATAGAATATTAGGTTACTGTCTTAGAAATTTTAAATTATTAGACTCGTCTCCGAAAAAATACATTTTCTCCAACTCTCCATATACACACCCTCCTACGGTTCCAATATCTCTTACAAAAACACCCGAATAAACATATATACCCGCACCTTGCTGTCCAATATCTCTTACAAAAACATCCAATAAATATATATACCTGCACCTTGCTGTCCAATATCTCTTACAAAAACATCCAATAAATATATATACCTGCACCTTGCTGTCCAATATCTCTTACAAAAACATCCAATAAATATATATACCTGCACCTTGCTGTCCAATATCTCTTACAAAAACATCCAATAAATATATATACCTGCACCTTGCTGTCCAATATCTCTTACAAAAACATCCAATAAATATATATACCTGCACCTTGCTGTCCAATATCTCTTACAAAAACATCCAATAAATATATATACCTGCACCTTGCTGTCCAATATCTCTTACAAAAACATCCAATAAATATATATACCTGCACCTTGCTGTCCAATATCTCTTACAAAAACATCCAATAAATATATATACCTGCACCTTGCTGTCCAATATCTCTTACAAAAACATCCAATAAATATATATACCTGCACCTTGCTGTCCAATATCTCTTACAAAACACCCAAATAAACATATATACACGAGCCTTGCTGTCCGATATCTCTTACAAAAACACTAAGGGTGCAATGATACGCCTACCTCACGATACGATACGTATCACGATTCTTGGGTCACGATACGTATCGCGATATGGTTTTATGGAACCAAAGGGGGAAATATAGAAAATAGTTAAACTTTTCAAGTACATTTACTAATTAAAGCAAATGATTAACTTTAAAACAAGCAGTTATATAAACAATATAAACAATGCCTAGCCTACGCTCAGCCTATTAAACTGTTCCAACAGAAACATTTCCTGGGTTTAAAGTTTCGTATTTTTCTTTAGAAAAAGCAAAGTATCCACATTCTGTGGTAACAAAGCAGACCGCTGGGCAGTTACAATGTCTCCTGCTGTTGAGAACACGCTTTCCGGCCACATTCGGATACGTCGATGTTTGGATGATGACGCTTCATGTGCGTAGTCATGTTGGTCGTGTTACCCGTTTTATACGACACGTCCATGAAACAATGGCGGCAAGTGGTTGTTTCTTTCACCGTTGTTTTTACGCCGTCAACTATATTAAATGCGCCCATATTTTTTATTTGAAAGTTGCCGGTGGTGATTGTAATTCAGCCATGTTTGTTTTGTTTGTAAGAGTAGTCTCCCTTCCGTTGGAGTCGGGAATAATTGCCGTACCGTAGCGGGCATGCAGCGTATCGCGTATCGAACCGTGGCCCTAGTACCGCGATAAACCGTCCCACGGTATATCGTTGCACCCTTAAAAAAACATATATACCCGCACCTTGCTGTCCAATATCTCTTACAAAAACACCCAAATAAACATAATATATACATGAGCCTTGCTGTCCAATATCTCTTACAAAAACACCCAAATAAACATATATACATGAGCCTTGCTGTCCAATATCTCTTACAAAAACACCCAAATAAACATATATACATGAGCCTTGCTGTCCGATATCTCTTACAAAAACACCCGAATAAACATATATACACGAGCCTTGCTGTCCAATATCTCTTACAAAAACACCCGAATAAACATATATATCTGCACCTTGCTGTCCGATATCTCTTACAAAAACACCCAAATAAACATATATAAATGAGCCTTGCTGTCCAATATCTCTTACAATAACACCCAAATAAACATATATACATGAGCCTTGCTGTCCAATATCTCTTAAAAAAACACCAAAATAAACATATATACATGAGCCTTGCTGTCCAATATCTCTTACAAAAACACCCAAATAAACATATATACATGAGCCTTGCTGTCCAATATCTCTTACAAAAACACCCAAATAAACATATATACATGAGCCTTGCTGTCCGATATCTCTTACAAAAACACCCAAATAAACATATATACCCGAGCCTTGCTGTCCAATATCTCTTACAAAAACACCCAAATAAACTTATATACCTGCACCTTGCTGTCCAATATCTCTTACAAAACACCCAAATAAACATATATACCCGCACCTTGCTGTCCAATATCTCTTACAAAAACACCCGAATAAACATATATACCCGCACCTTGCTGTCCGATATCTCTTACAAAACACCCAAATAAACATATATACACGAGCCTTGCTGTCCGATATCTCTTACAAAAACACCCGAATAAACATATATACCCGCACCTTGCTGTCCAATATCTCTTACAAAAACACCCGAATAAACATATATACCCGCACCTTGCTGTCCGATATCTCTTACAAAAACACCCGAATAAACATATATACCCGCACCTTGCTGTCCACCATCTCTTACAAAAACACCCAGATAAACATATATACATGAGCCTTGCTGTCCGATATCTCTTACAAAAACACCCGAATAAACATATATACACGAGCCTTGCTGTCCAATATCTCTTACAAAAACACCCGAATAAACATATATACATGAGCCTTGCTGTCCAATATCTCTTACAAAAACACCCAAATAAACAGATATATACATGAGCCTTGCTGTCCAATATCTCTTACAAAAACACCCGAATAAACATATATACACGAGCCTTGCTGTCCAATATCTCTTTACAAAAACACCCGAATAAAAATATATACACGAGCCTTGCTGTCCAATATCTCTTACAAAAACACCCGAATAAACATATATACCCGCACCTTGCTGTCCAATATCTCTTACAAAAACATCCAATAAATATATATACCTGCACCTTGCTGTCCAATATCTCTTACAAAAACACCCGAATAAACATATATACATGAGCCTTGCTGTCCAATATCTTTTACAAAAACACCCGAATAAACATATATACCCGCACCTTGCTGTCCAATATCTCTTACAAAAACACCCAAATAAACATATATATACATGAGCCTTGCTGTCCAATATCTCTTACAAAAACACCCAAATAAACATATATACACAAGCCTTGCTGTCCAATATCTCTTTACAAAAACACCTGAATAAAAATATATACACGAGCCTTGCTGTCCAATATCTCTTACAAAAACACCCGAATAAACATATATACCCGCAACATGCTGTCCAATATCTCTTACAAAAACACCCAAATAAACATATATACACCTACCTACCTACGTGGAAGTCGCTTCAGGTGCGAAAGGTCTGGAGTTCGAGCCCCGCTGGAGCCATTACGATTGTGCCCTTAGGCAAGGCATTTAAATTCCATGTTGCCTCTTCTCTCTCCCTCGTGGCAATAGATTCCATCAGGAATGAGGTCTCGAGAGTGATTAATATAAGTTGAAAGAACTTGTTTCGCAATCAAGCTAAAATAAATTTGTATAAACTATATACACCTACCTTGAGTTGCAATCTTTCTTGTAAAACAATCATTATTGCTTTATTTTCCTTTCAATATATGTCAATATCAAACAAAACCAATACTGTTATTTGTTCTTCATAGATGTAATGTCCTGTTATTAATATATTCTCAACACACAAGTTCCACTGCATTTGTGCACTCGTTCATTAATGTTTTCTCCTAAGCACGAGGATGATGTCATAACCATGAATGAATGTGTTTACGGTCACTGTCAGCTGACCCTCGTATGCTGTCACATGTCATACAGAGAGTATTGTCTTAATCTCTCTACTATATTTACTGTCAAACTTGTCAGGATATGTGTCACGTATGCATTCTCTATGTTCACCAGACATCGTGCAGGATTGATTCTCCAATACATGCACCAGTTCCATTCTGCGGCTTCCGTGGCCAAGTAGTTACGGTATTTGGCTTCAATTCACTTGATCATCACCGCTTCAGGTTCGAATCTTCACACGGGGGGAATCAAAATTCTTTCAAGCGAGGAAGGTACCTAGCTGGCTTGCGAAAGGTCAGTTGTTCTACCTGGGTGCCAGTCTGTGCTGAAATACTGCTTTGAGGGGCACACAGGATCTCCCTCCACAAATAATAGTTGGAGAGTCACCATACTTATGACGTAAGCTGTGTGTGCGACTCAAACAATATACAAACAATTCCTTTCTTATAGGACAGTTAGCTTCTTTATACAGTAGTTAGGTTCTTTATTAGGTTATTTATACAGTAGTTAGGTTCTTTATTAGGTTATTTATACAGTAGTTAGGTTCTTTATTAGGTTATTTATACAGTAGTTAGGTTCTTTATTAGGTTATTTATACAGTAGTTAGGTTCTTTATACAGTAGTTAGGTTCTTTATTAGGTTATTTATACAGTAGTTAGGTTCTTTATACAGTAGTTAGGTTCTTTATACAGTAGTTAGGTTCTTTATACAGTAGTTAGGTTCTTTATACAGTAGTTAGGTTCTTTATACAGTAGTTAGGTTCTTTATACAGTAGTTAGGTTCCTATATTATGATACTATAGAGCACTATTTATTCACGAGCATTTATATTTGGCTATCGATCGCAAATTCATGATTCTCATTAATAATACTGTGTCTGAATGATGAGTTATATCCGAAAATACGTACATTTTATCAAAATTTTGAAAAGTCAATACAATTATAAAGTGATATACACAAACAGGCATGGATGCGTGAATTATGAATTAAAAACTGCAAATTAATTGAAAATGTACAAAATCACGAAATAAAGTGTTCGAGAAAATTA
This sequence comes from Archivesica marissinica, assembly GCA_014843695.1. NCBI lineage: Eukaryota > Metazoa > Mollusca > Bivalvia > Venerida > Vesicomyidae > Archivesica > Archivesica marissinica. The sequence continues at coordinate 43,238,507 of CM026392.1, read as the reverse complement.
CGGTATAGTGTTTTACAGTAGTTATCTGTTCTGTTCAGTTCCACTTATCTCCGAACGAAGCGTCTTTTCACCGTATTGTTGTCATCTAGTAGTGGTCACACGGATAGGTTAAGTTAGGTTCCTATATGATAGGTTTGTCTAAGCTATTTAGATATTTATTTATGTAAATGACGGTACCACCCCAGAGCAGCATCGGACACAGCAGGTTTTACCCTGTACCATCACGGGAAGCATAATCTATGTAAATATGGATACATAGATCCACGCAACTAACAACATTAACCCATTCAACACCAAGTAACTGACATGGACTGGTCCATGATATTCTTAGACCAATTGTTTTCCATCATAATTCCAGATAGGGCTGGAATTAACCCATTCATCATATTTTTAGACCAATAAATTAATAAGAAAATTACATTCGGACCAGTTCATTTACCAAGATGGGTAATTTTGTCTAAAATTAGTAATACTACTTGCAAAAAGTGCAGATCCTGATGAGACGGCTCTGCACTTTTTGCCAGTAATATTACTATTTTTAAAGAAAAATTACCCATTTTGATAAACGAACTGGTCCAAATGTAATTTTCTTATTAATTTATTGGTCTAAAAATATGATGAATGGGTTAATTCCAGCCCTATCTGGAATTATGATGGAAAACAATCCACTTTAGCTAAAACACAAACGAAACTAGAACTGGTTTTTTTGTTTCGAAGTCATGCCTTACACACAGCCCCATACCTCCCAACCATATACTTATTAATGTAGTTAGGTACTTGCTTAGATAGTAAAAAAAGACAACAAAATCAAGACAACCGATTGATAAAATGCTCACCTCATGCTTGGATATATCCGTACAGCTTGAACTTCTCTTGTTGTTGCATTTCCATGACGATGCATGATGCTCCGACTGGGAATGTGACAGCGTATTGGACGGACTGCTCTGCTGGGAGTCATGTGACCCGTCCTGACCAATCACACCACTATCTGTACTCAGGGAGCTAACGTTACTGAGATTCTTGCGTATTCTTCCCATTTCACTGGCCCCCGATAGCTTCTGTAACTGCAATGAATATTCATGATAATTTAATTTATGTGAGTGTTTATGCTATTTAAAGGGAGGTAACTGAAATATATTGGCATATGTTTCTAACACATATCACTACGGTAATGTCCCCTTGGGAGTACTAATCTTATAAATATATGCCTCAAGTTTAAGTACAGTATGCATAATTTCAATTAAAGGGAGGTAATTATAATTGTTCATCATCCGTTTATATCTGTAATAAATGATACTTATTAAGGGGAGGTAATTAAAACCTGTTCATCCACAGTTTATATATGAATAAATGATACTTATTAAGGGGAGGTAATTAAAACCTGTTCATCCACAGTTTATATATGAATAAATGATACTTATTAAGGGGAGGTAATTAAAACCTGTTCATCTACAGTTTATAATTATGTGTAATAAATGATACATCATAAAGGGAGGTAATACAAACCTGTTCATCACACGATATATGCATAATTTCTATCAAAGGGAGGTAATCCACACCAGCTCAGCACTAGATATGACTATGTAAATGATAAGTGTATACATTAAAGGGAGGTAATCTAAACCAGTTTATCAAAGATATTATGATCTCTCCTAGATATATGTATATAATATATTCATAAATGGGAGGTAATCTAAACATTTTTATCAAAGATATTATGATCTCCCCTAGATATATTTATATAATATATTCATAAGAGGGAGGTAATCTAAACCCATTTATCAAAGATATTATGATCTCCCCTAGATATATATATATAATATATTCATAAGAGGGAGGTAATCCAAACCTGTTTATCCAAAGAGATATAATTGACCTTTCTGCCGATTTTGATTGACACCTGGCATTAGCCAATCGCATAGCACCATTTGCGCACACCCCCGGCAACGGCTTATCGCCGCCATCTTGTTAGACAAACAATGCATATTAGACAAACTAGTAACGAGTAGACAAATTTGAAAAGGCGTGAATTTGATCGAAAATACGGGTTTAAAATTGTTTTAATGATGTTGAAAATGTGTAGCTTTGGTGTGTGGGTTAGTTATAGTACAAAATTAGTCGATATCCTGGTGATCGACGTTAAATTCAACCCATTTCAAAATCCTTGGACAAATCTAAAAGTGTGTATATGAACCACACAATACCAGTCAGCTGTTTTAAAAACAATGCATCTATAAAAACACCGACTGACCCCATATAGTCATTCTTTTCTAGCAAACACAGCAATCAAATTTAAGCGTGTCACACTGTTTATTGGGAGTAATCAACAACTAATCGACTACCGGTACATCACAGAGACCGCCGACTTTATAATATCCCGGATGCCCCTGCTATTATCAAGATCAAAATTGCACATCGGAATTTAGCACTGATTGTGCTAATTGGTCAATTATAAAATGTGTGCACATAATTATAGCATTGATTACTACACCGAATCATTGTTTTATCGTTCTGTCAGACAAACGAGTTATTTAGTAACGTTTTAATCAAATCTGTGTGATCGTGATCTGAAATTATGTTTTGAAAAATAATTACAAATTAATTAATGCTGTCTGTCATTGACAATGGTGAAAAGATGTAGTTACGGGCTGTGTGACAGTGATAGTAGATATCCAGATCGATTGATAGGTGACGTTAAATTCGTGCCATTTCCAAAACCTAAGACAAATCTTGAAACATATCTAAGGTGAATTAAACGACCAGCTGAATACATCCAAAATTAATGCAAACAGATATATTTGCACAAAAGTAAGTTGAAATTAATTTATTTATGCATAATAAAATATTTCGAAAAAATATATTCTGCATTTATAGATTTACTGTTCACAAGAGATATGTGAGTATAATGGTGATTAAAATTATACATGTGGTTCATACATATTGTCGTGGATGGTTGACTAGGGATCAGATAGTAGTAATAGTACCCATGCATGTGCAGAGCTGTGGGATTCCCATATTAGCTCAGTGAACGTACTGCTGTTCAGTTTTTGGGCCTAATGTTCGAGTCGTCTAGGAGGCATAGGGTCGAGTCTCTCAAGACGGTGGCATATTTCATTTCTTTTGATGTCAAAGTTGACACGATATGGTTGTTCACTCTTCCGTTGACTGTGAAAGCATTTTCCACGAACACATAACACGTCCTCGTCCGTTAAATATATCTGTACTTTAGAGAAATAACCATCACTGAAAAACTTAAACCATTGCTGTCTTGCTTTCAACGAGATATTCTTATCTGGGTGAAATAAAACCGAGAAATTCGACGGAATTGATCTAGATTAACTCGATGCAGCACTGCGTTAGACGCCATTTTGTTAGATAGCTTGTCTCGCGTGGTTACAGTGAACACCGGTAACTATGGGGGGGCGTGCCTAAGTAGCGTTTGCAGAAAGGTCAATTATGATCTCTCCTAGATATATATGTGGTAAAGGGAGGTAATCTAAACATGTTTATCCAAAGAGATATAATTTTGTTGTTGTTTTTTACGTTTATTTATCATTGCTACCGGTTGCCCATATGAGCTACGCCGCCTGAAGAGATTAGTTATTTTAGATTTTGGAGGATAGTGCATGATACAGAGAGAGACCCATTCCAGAATCTCCTCTGGTTCTCTTACGTGCACAGTGTAAAGCACCGACACGAGACCTCGGTTTAACGTCCCATCTGAAAGACTGTTAATTTTATTAGGGTCAGACGGGGGATCGAACCTGCGATCCCTGATTATCAGTCCAGCGTGTTATCACTGGACCACATATCCATCTGTAGAGATATAATTATGATCTGCCCTAGATATATATGTGGTAAAGGGAGGTAATCTATATTGCGTCTGATATAAGCCCATGACTGTTATGTTTATTCAACAATAGATTACTACATGACATAAAAGCCACTTTATATAAGTTTACTTAGAATGTGCTGCACACCGAGATATTCTAAGGAGCCTGTTTTGTTTATTTTCGAAATAATTACGTTTCCTATTACCGTACTTGCCAAGAAGGTCAGTTTTCAACAAGAAACCGTAAATATGTGGATGCATAGTAGATGGCACTATGCTCGACAACGAGAACCAGCTATCCCCCCCCCCGGCTGTCCAGAAGCCTGTAACAAAATAGAACACCCCCCCCCCCCGGATAAACACCCTCTGTTACAGTATAACTATGATAAAGGGAGATAATTCAAACCTCTTCATCGTCTTCATTGAGTTCCTCAAGACTTGGAAAGCTGTCACATTCGGCAAGTTTGCCATGGCTCACTCCATCCAGGAATGTCAATATCTCCTCTCGTGATGAGTTGGCAAAGTCCAAATGCTGTCTCAATCCTGTATAAATAAGATAATCATTTTTTTTATCAATATCAGGCCTCATTATGGGTAACACCAGGGCTCATTCTAGAGGGCGACTTGGCAAAATCGTCGACCTAGGGACCCTGACTTCACCTCCTGGGGACCCCACTTCTCCCTAAAAAAATATTTTTATTTTACAATTTTCATATCAAATATTGTCCAGTAAGATACACTGGCCCATTATAACACACGCCTTCTTGTCAAATTGTGACTTTTAACACTATTTTGTTGAAATTGATTAAATAACACAATTTAAAGGTGTTAGTGTATTAAGCAGCCAGTATCCAGATTCCCAATATGTTATTTTATTATACAATGTCCCTCTATTAAGCAGCCGCCCTTATTAAGCAGCCAGTATCCAGATTCCCAATATGTTATTTTATTATACAATTTCCCTCTATTAAGCAGCCAACCTGTATTAAGCAGCCAGTTTCCAGATTCCCAATATGTGCTATGTGCTAAGCAGCCACTTTCTGTGTTCTGTGATTCCCTTGGCTGGCTGCTTAAGACAGTTTTGACTGTAAGCTAAACAAACACATGTTAATCAAATAAGAACCCCATAATAAATCCCTTACGTGCTCTCTCCTCTCTCAGCACACATCGTTTTGACGCTGGAATAATCTCCGTCCCTGAGAATGGATCGCTCTTATATGGACGTTCTTTTCTCTCGCGTCGTTTCCTAGCGGCTTCCTGTGTAGTACTCGCGCATGCATCTGAGGTAGATCGCAAGACCTGGGACTGAAATTAAGCAGTTTAAATTAATATAATATGAAGTATAAACTTTATTTATTTTACAATGATTGCGAAACAAGTTTCAACAACTTATAATAATAACTCTTGTTGGCGCGGATGAAAACGTATATGTGGTAATTTGTGTGGGAGGAAACCCAGAGAAAAGCCACCTGTCCGATCTGGTGACCACAGTACCATCTCACATACTTCCCGGTCCGAGGATCGAACCAGGGTTGCATTGGTGAGAAGCGAGCACGCTAACCACTGTAGCAAAGAAGTACTTACATTATACATCAATACAAGCATTGTACTAAGGTAGATGGAGACACCACGATACATGGGTCACAATGACCATAAATATTGGAATTGTATTAAGATAGATGGAGACACCACGATACCTGGGACACCACGATACATGGGACACCACGATACATGGGTCACAATGACCATAAATATTGGAATTGTATTAAGGTAGATGGAGACACCACGATACATGGGTCACAATGACCATAAATATTGGAATTGTACCAAGGTAGATGGTGACACCACGATACATGGGTCACAATGACCATAAATATTGGAATTGTATTAAGGTAGATGGAGACACCACGATACATGGGTCACAATGACCATAAATACTGGAATTGTATTAAAGTGGATGGAGACACCACGATACATGGGTCACAATGACCATAAATACTGGAATTGTATTAAGGTGGATGGAGACACCACGATACATGGGTCACAATGACCATAAATACTGGAATTGTATTAAGGTAGATGGAGACACCACGATACATGGGACACCACGATACATGGGTCACAATGACCATAAATACTGGAATTGTACTAAGGTAGATGGAGACACCACGATACATGGGTCACAATGACCATAAATACTGGAATTGTACTAAGGTAGATGGTGACACCACGATACATGGGTCACAATGACCATAAATACTGGAATTGTACTAAGGTAGATGGAGACACCACGATACATGGGTCACAATGACCATAAATACTGGAATTGTACCAAGGTAGATGGTGACACCACGATACATGGGACACAATGACCATAAATACTGGAATTGTACTAAGGTAGATGGAGACACCACGATACATGGG
>CM026392.1:43188903-43230237 GCA_014843695.1 Archivesica marissinica | reverse complement strand
AAATGTGATTTTCTGATTCATTTATTGGTTTATGAATATCATGGACCAGTCCATGTGAGTTACTTGGTGTTGAATGGGTTAAATAACAGAGAAAACAATCGTAGAAGATCTTACGTGTGGCGGAACTTTCTTCAACAACACTAGAAGAGCCTGTAGCACAAGGTTGGAAAACCTGGGTCCAATCGGTACGTAATCTGGAAGAGAAAATAAACACGTCGGTCGACAAAGTTCATTATAATTTAATTTTAATCTGAACTGCGGTTTAAATTTAGTCGTCCTCAGAATTATAATGTGAAAACATTCCCACCCACAGAATTGACTCCAAATCATTCACACACAGAATTGACTCCAAACAATTTACACATAGAATTGACTCCAAATCATTCACACATAGAATTGACTCCAAATCATTCACACACAGAATTGACTCCAAATCATTCACACATAGAATTGACTCCAAACAATTTACACATAGAATTGACTCCAAATCATTCACATATAGAATTGACTTCGCAACATTCTAACCAATAGAATTGACTTCACAAACAAACAAATCGGATATATCAATAACATAGTTTTCAACTTTTGTGAATGTATTTGCTTATCTGGCAAGGTGCCAGGTTACTGCAAGCACATGGTTGCCATTGCGACGTTCTCTACATGGGAGACCCAGAGTTCGAACTTAGGACTGGTTAAATATACACTGACAGATCTTACCTAATAATCTCTCAATATCATCCACAATTATACAACTGAGGGGAGATTTGTAAGCATCGTCGAAGATTTTCTTCACATGTTGGCATTTAGCTGCTTCGTGGAATCCAATCATGTTTTCTGGCGAACACACTTTGACAAACGGGAAGTCGGAATTCCTAGCGATCTGTGCTGCAAGGGCCGTCTTACCAGAACCAGCTGGACCTGTAAATATATAGTGTCGGTAATAGTAACGATACACAGTCTGTGGAGGAATAGTCAGTATACACAGTCTGTGGAGGAATAGTCAGTATACACAGTATGTGGAGGAATAGTCAGTATACACAGTCTGTGGAGGAATAGTCAGTATACACAGTATGTGGAGGAATAGTCAGGATACACAGTCTGTGGAGGAATAGTCAGCATACACAGTATGTGGAGGAATAGTCAGCATACACAGTATGTGGAGGAATAGTCAGTATACACAGTATGTGGAGGAATAGTCAGTATACACAGTATGTGGAGGAATAGTCAGTATACACAGTATGTGGAGGAATAGTCAGTATACACAGTCTGTGGAGGAATAGTCAGTATACACAGTATGTGGAGGAATAGTCAGTATACACAGTCTGTGGAGGAATAGTCAGGATACACAGTATGTGGAGGAATAGTCAGTATACACAGTCTGTGGAGGAATAGTCAGGATACACAGTCTGTGGAGGAATAGTCAGTATACACAGTATGTGGAGGAATAGTCAGTATACACAATATGTGGAGGAATAGTCAGGATACAGTATGTGGAGGAATAGTCAGTATATACAGTATGTGGAGGAATAGTCAGTATACACAGTCTGTGGAGGAATAGTCAGTATACACAGTATGTGGAGGAATAGTCAGTATACACAGTCTGTGGAGGAATAGTCAGGATACACAGTATGTGGAGGAATAGTCGAGGAATAGTCAGTATACACAGTATGTGGAGGAATAGTCAGGATACACAGTATGTGGAGGAATAGTCAGGATACAGTATGTGGAGGAATAGTCAGGATACACAGTATGTGGAGGAATAGTCAGTATACAGTATGTGGAGGAATAGTCAGTATACACAGTCTGTGGAGGAATAGTCAGTATACACAGTCTGTGGAGGAATAGTCAGTATACACAGTCTGTGGAGGAATAGTCAGTATACACAGTATGTGGAGGAATAGTCAGTATACACAGTATGTGGAGGAATAGTCAGGATACAGTATGTGGAGGAATAGTCAGTATATACAGTATGTGGAGGAATAGTCAGTTACACAGTATGTGGAGGAATAGTCAGTATACACAGTCTGTGGAGGAATAGTCAGTATACACAGTCTGTGGAGGAATAGTCAGGATACACAGTATGTGGAGGAATAGTCGAGGAATAGTCAGTATACACAGTATGTGGAGGAATAGTCAGGATACACAGTATGTGGAGGAATAGTCAGGATACACAGTCTGTGGAGGAATAGTCAGTATACACAGTCTGTGGAGGAATAGTCAGGATACAGTATGTGGAGGAATAGTCAGTATACACAGTATGTGGAGGAATAGTCAGTATACACAGTCTGTGGAGGAATAGTCAGTATACACAGTCTGTGGAGGAATAGTAAGTATACACAGTCTGTGGAGGAATAGTCAGTATACACAGTCTGTGGAGGAATAGTCAGTATACACAGTCTGTGGAGGAATAGTCAGTATACACAGTATGTGGAGGAATAGTCAGGATACACAGTCTGTGGAGGAATAGTCAGGATACACAGTATGTGGAGGAATAGTCAGTATACACAGTATGTGGAGGAATAGTCAGTATACACAGTCTGTGGAGGAATAGTCAGTATACACAGTATGTGGAGGAATAGTCAGTATACACAGTATGTGGAGGAATAGTCAGGATACAGTATGTGGAGGAATAGTCAGTATATACAGTATGTGGAGGAATAGTCAGCATACACAGTATGTGGAGGAATAGTCAGGATACACAGTATGTGGAGGAATAGTCAGTATACACAGTCTGTGGAGGAATAGTCAGGATACACAGTCTGTGGAGGAATAGTCAGTATACACAGTCTGTGGAGGAATAGTCAGTATACACAGTCTGTGGAGGAATAGTCAGGATACACAGTATGTGGAGGAATAGTCAGTATACACAGTATGTGGAGGAATAGTCAGTATACACAGTCTGTGGAGGAATAGTCAGTATACACAGTATGTGGAGGAATAGTCAGTATACACAGTATGTGGAGGAATAGTCAGTATACACAGTCTGTGGAGGAATAGTCAGTATACACAGTCTGTGGAGGAATAGTCAGTATACACAGTCTGTGGAGGAATAGTCAGGATACACAGTCTGTGGAGGAATAGTCAGTATACACAGTATGTGGAGGAATAGTCAGGATACACATTATGTGGAGGAATAGTCAGGATACACAGTCTGTGGAGGAATAGTCAGGATACACAGTCTGTGGAGGAATAGTCAGTATACACAGTCTGTGGAGGAATAGTCAGGATACACAGTATGTGGAGGAATAGTCAGTATACACAGTATGTGGAGGAATAGTCAGGATACACAGTATGTGGAGGAATAGTCAGTATACACAGTCTGTGGAGGAATAGTCAGTATACACAGTATGTGGAGGAATAGTCAGTATACACAGTATGTGGAGGAATAGTCAGGATACACAGTCTGTGGAGGAATAGTCAGTATACACAGTATGTGGAGGAATAGTCAGTATACACAGTATGTGGAGGAATAGTCAGGATACACAGTATGTGGAGGAATAGTCAGGATACACAGTCTGTGGAGGAATAGTCAGGATACACAGTCTGTGGAGGAATAGTCAGGATACACAGTATGTGGAGGAATAGTCAGTATACACAGTCTGTGGAGGAATAGTCAGTATACACAGTCTGTGGAGGAATAGTCAGTATACACAGTCTGTGGAGGAATAGTCAGGATACACAGTATGTGGAGGAATAGTCAGGATACACAGTATGTGGAGGAATAGTCAGTATACACAGTCTGTGGAGGAATAGTCAGTATACACAGTCTGTGGAGGAATAGTCAGTATACACAGTATGTGGAGGAATAGTCAGTATACACAGTATGTGGAGGAATAGTCAGGATACAGTATGTGGAGGAATAGTCAGTATATACAGTATGTGGAGGAATAGTCAGTATACACAGTATGTGGAGGAATAGTCAGTATACACAGTCTGTGGAGGAATAGTCAGTATACACAGTCTGTGGAGGAATAGTCAGGATACACAGTATGTGGAGGAATAGTCAGTATACACAGTCTGTGGAGGAATAGTCAGTATACACAGTATGTGGAGGAATAGTCAGTATACACAGTCTGTGGAGGAATAGTCAGTATACACAGTATGTGGAGGAATAGTCAGTATACACAGTATGTGGAGGAATAGTCAGGATACAGTATGTGGAGGAATAGTCAGTATATACAGTATGTGGAGGAATAGTCAGTATACACAGTATGTGGAGGAATAGTCAGTATACACAGTATGTGGAGGAATAGTCAGTATACACAGTCTGTGGAGGAATAGTCAGGATACACAGTATGTGGAGGAATAGTCGAGGAATAGTCAGTATACACAGTATGTCGAGGAATAGTCGAGGAATAGTCAGTATACACAGTATGTGGAGGAATAGTCAGGATACACAGTATGTGGAGGAATAGTCAGGATACAGTATGTGGAGGAATAGTCAGGATACAGTATGTGGAGGAATAGTCAGGATACACAGTATGTGGAGGAATAGTCAGTATACAGTATGTGGATGAATAGTCAGTATACACAGTATGTGGAGGAATAGTCAGTATACACAGTCTGTGGAGGAATAGTCAGTATACACAGTATGTGGAGGAATAGTCAGTATACACAGTCTGTGGAGGAATAGTCAGTATACACAGTATGTGGAGGAATAGTCAGTATACACAGTATGTGGAGGAATAGTCAGTATACACAGTATGTGGAGGAATAGTCAGGATACAGTATGTGGAGGAATAGTCAGTATATACAGTATGTGGAGGAATAGTCAGTATACACAGTCTGTGGAGGAATAGTCAGTATACACAGTCTGTGGAGGAATAGTCAGGATACACAGTATGTGGAGGAATAGTCAGTATACACAGTATGTGGAGGAATAGTCGAGGAATAGTCAGTATACACAGTATGTGGAGGAATAGTCAGGATACACAGTATGTGGAGGAATAGTCAGGATACACAGTATGTGGAGGAATAGTCAGTATACACAGTCTGTGGAGGAATAGTCAGTATACACAGTATGTGGAGGAATAGTCAGTATACACAGTATGTGGAGGAATAGTCAGGATACACAGTCTGTGGAGGAATAGTCAGTATACACAGTCTGTGGAGGAATAGTCAGTATACACAGTATGTGGAGGAATAGTCAGGATACACAGTCTGTGGAGGAATAGTCGAGGAATAGTCAGTATACACAGTATGTGGAGGAATAGTCAGGATACACAGTCTGTGGAGGAATAGTCAGTATACACAGTATGTGGAGGAATAGTCAGTATACACAGTCTGTGGAGGAATAGTCAGTATACACAGTCTGTGGAGGAATAGTCAGTATACACAGTCTGTGGAGGAATAGTCAGTATACACAGTATGTGGAGGAATAGTCAGTATACACAGTATGTGGAGGAATAGTCAGGATACAGTATGTGGAGGAATAGTCAGTATATACAGTATGTGGAGGAATAGTCAGTATACACAGTATGTGGAGGAATAGTCAGTATACACAGTCTGTGGAGGAATAGTCAGTATACACAGTCTGTGGAGGAATAGTCAGGATACACAGTATGTGGAGGAATAGTCGAGGAATAGTCAGTATACACAGTATGTGGAGGAATAGTCAGTATACACAGTATGTGGAGGAATAGTCAGGATACACAGTATGTGGAGGAATAGTCAGGATACAGTATGTGGAGGAATAGTCAGTATACACAGTATGTGGAGGAATAGTCAGTATACACAGTATGTGGAGGAATAGTCAGTATACACAGTCTGTGGAGGAATAGTCAGTATACACAGTATGTGGAGGAATAGTCAGTATACACAGTCTGTGGAGGAATAGTCAGTATACACAGTATGTGGAGGAATAGTCAGTATACACAGTCTGTGGAGGAATAGTCAGTATACACAGTATGTGGAGGAATAGTCAGTATACACAGTCTGTGGAGGAATAGTCAGGATACAGTATGTGGAGGAATAGTCAGGATACAGTATGTGGAGGAATAGTCAGTATATACAGTATGTGGAGGAATAGTCAGTATACACAGTCTGTGGAGGAATAGTCAGTATACACAGTCTGTGGAGGAATAGTCAGGATACACAGTATGTGGAGGAATAGTCAGTATACACAGTATGTGGAGGAATAGTCGAGGAATAGTCAGTATACACAGTATGTGGAGGAATAGTCAGGATACACAGTATGTGGAGGAATAGTCAGGATACACAGTATGTGGAGGAATAGTCAGTATACACAGTCTGTGGAGGAATAGTCAGTATACACAGTATGTGGAGGAATAGTCAGTATACACAGTATGTGGAGGAATAGTCAGGATACACAGTCTGTGGAGGAATAGTCAGTATACACAGTCTGTGGAGGAATAGTCAGTATACACAGTATGTGGAGGAATAGTCAGGATACACAGTCTGTGGAGGAATAGTCGAGGAATAGTCAGTATACACAGTATGTGGAGGAATAGTCAGGATACACAGTCTGTGGAGGAATAGTCAGTATACACAGTATGTGGAGGAATAGTCAGTATACACAGTCTGTGGAGGAATAGTCAGTATACACAGTCTGTGGAGGAATAGTCAGTATACACAGTCTGTGGAGGAATAGTCAGTATACACAGTATGTGGAGGAATAGTCAGTATACACAGTATGTGGAGGAATAGTCAGTATACACAGTATGTGGAGGAATAGTCAGTATACACAGTCTGTGGAGGAATAGTCAGTATACACAGTCTGTGGAGGAATAGTCAGTATGCACAGTCTGTGGAGGAATAGTCAGTATACACAGTCTGTGGAGGAATAGTCAGTATACACAGTATGTGGAGGAATAGTCAGTATACACAGTCTGTGGAGGAATAGTCAGTATACACAGTCTGTGGAGGAATAGTCAGTATACACAGTATGTGGAGGAATAGTCAGTATACACAGTATGTGGAGGAATAGTCAGTATACACAGTATGTGGAGGAATAGTCAGGATACACAGTATGTGGAGGAATAGTCAGTATACACAGTCTGTGGAGGAATAGTCAGTATACACAGTATGTGGAGGAATAGTCAGTATACACAGTATGTGGAGGAATAGTCAGTATACACAGTCTGTGGAGGAATAGTCAGTATACACAGTCTGTGGAGGAATAGTCAGTATACACAGTATGTGGAGGAATAGTCAGTATACACAGTATGTGGAGGAATAGTCAGGATACACAGTCTGTGGAGGAATAGTCAGGATACACAGTATGTGGAGGAATAGTCAGTATACACAGTATGTGGAGGAATGGTCAGGATACACAGTCTGTGGAGGAATAGTCAGTATACACAGTATGTGGAGGAATAGTCAGTATACACAGTATGTGGAGGAATAGTCAGGATACACAGTCTGTGGAGGAATAGTCAGGATACACAGTATGTGGAGGAATAGTCAGTATACACAGTATGTGGAGGAATAGTCAGTATACACAGTCTGTGGAGGAATAGTCAGTATACACAGTATGTGGAGGAATAGTCAGTATACACAGTATGTGGAGGAATAGTCGGGATACAGTATGTGGAGGAATAGTCAGTATATACAGTATGTGGAGGAATAGTCAGCATACACAGTATGTGGAGGAATAGTCAGGATACACAGTATGTGGAGGAATAGTCAGTATACACAGTCTGTGGAGGAATAGTCAGGATACACAGTCTGTGGAGGAATAGTCAGTATACACAGTCTGTGGAGGAATAGTCAGTATACACAGTCTGTGGAGGAATAGTCAGGATACACAGTATGTGGAGGAATAGTCAGTATACACAGTATGTGGAGGAATAGTCAGTATACACAGTCTGTGGAGGAATAGTCAGTATACACACTATGTGGAGGAATAGTCAGTATACACAGTATGTGGAGGAATAGTCAGTATACACAGTCTGTGGAGGAATAGTCAGTATACACAGTCTGTGGAGGAATAGTCAGTATACACAGTCTGTGGAGGAATAGTCAGGATACACAGTATGTGGAGGAATAGTCAGTATACACAGTATGTGGAGGAATAGTCAGGATACACAGTATGTGGAGGAATAGTCAGGATACACAGTCTGTGGAGGAATAGTCAGGATACACAGTATGTGGAGGAATAGTCAGTATACACAGTCTGTGGAGGAATAGTCAGTATACACAGTCTGTGGAGGAATAGTCAGTATACACAGTATGTGGAGGAATAGTCAGGATACACAGTATGTGGAGGAATAGTCAGTATACACAGTCTGTGGAGGAATAGTCAGGATACAGTATGTGGAGGAATAGTCAGTATACACAGTATGTGGAGGAATAGTCAGTATACACAGTATGTGGAGGAATAGTCAGTATACACAGTCTGTGGAGGAATAGTCAGTATACACAGTCTGTGGAGGAATAGTCAGGATACACAGTATGTGGAGGAATAGTCAGTATACACAGTCTGTGGAGGAATAGTCAGTATACACAGTATGTGGAGGAATAGTCAGTATACACAGTCTGTGGAGGAATAGTCAGGATACACAGTATGTGGAGGAATAGTCAGTATACACAGTATGTGGAGGAATAGTCAGTATACACAGTCTGTGGAGGAATAGTCAGTATACACAGTATGTGGAGGAATAGTCAGTATACACAGTATGTGGAGGAATAGTCAGTATACACAGTCTGTGGAGGAATAGTCAGTATACACAGTATGTGGAGGAATAGTCAGGATACACAGTCTGTGGAGGAATAGTCGAGGAATAGTCAGTATACACAGTATGTGGAGGAATAGTCAGGATACACAGTCTGTGGAGGAATAGTCAGTATACACAGTATGTGGAGGAATAGTCAGTATACACAGTCTGTGGAGGAATAGTCAGTATACACAGTCTGTGGAGGAATAGTCAGTATACACAGTCTGTGGAGGAATAGTCAGTATACACAGTATGTGGAGGAATAGTCAGTATACACAGTATGTGGAGGAATAGTCAGTATACACAGTATGTGGAGGAATAGTCAGTATACACAGTATGTGGAGGAATAGTCAGTATACACAGTCTGTGGAGGAATAGTCAGTATACACAGTCTGTGGAGGAATAGTCAGTATACACAGTATGTGGAGGAATAGTCAGTATACACAGTCTGTGGAGGAATAGTCAGTATACACAGTATGTGGAGGAATAGTCAGTATACACAGTCTGTGGAGGAATAGTCAGTATACACAGTATGTGGAGGAATAGTCAGTATACACAGTATGTGGAGGAATAGTCAGTATACACAGTATGTGGAGGAATAGTCAGTATACACAGTATGTGGAGGAATAGTCAGTATACACAGTATGTGGAGGAATAGTCAGTATACACAGTATGTGGAGGAATAGTCAGTATACACAGTATGTGGAGGAATAGTCAGGATACACAGTCTGTGGAGGAATAGTCAGTATACACAGTCTGTGGAGGAATAGTCAGTATACACAGTATGTGGAGGAATAGTCAGGATACACAGTCTGTGGAGGAATAGTCAGTATACACAGTCTGTGGAGGAATAGTCAGTATACACAGTCTGTGGAGGAATAGTCAGTATACACAGTATGTGGAGGAATAGTCAGGATACACAGTCTGTGGAGGAATAGTCGAGGAATAGTCAGTATACACAGTCTGTGGAGGAATAGTCAATATACACAGTATGTGGAGGAATAGTCAGGATACACAGTCTGTGGAGGAATAGTCAATATACACAGTCTGTGGAGGAATAGTCAGTATACACAGTCTGTGGAGGAATAGTCAATATACACAGTATGTGGAGGAATAGTCAGGATACACAGTCTGTGGAGGAATAGTCAATATACACAGTCTGTGGAGGAATAGTCAGTATACACAGTCTGTGGAGGAATAGTGAAATATAACCCAATTGCCAGCATCTAACACACATTGAATTGGAATACTTGACTACTAAACATACGCTACATTCAATAGCAGGGTTCTGGTTGGCTTGTGAGATCAATAATTGCCATCTAGCACACATTGCACGAGATTACATACCTTCTAAACATACAGTGACTAGCGGGGTTCTGTCGCTGAGCTTGGCTTGTGAGATCAATAAATGCCATCTAGCACACATTGCACGAGATTACATACCTTCTAAACATACAGTGACTAGCGGGGTTCTGTCGCTGAGCTTGGCTTGTGAGATCAATAAATGCCATCTAGCACACATTGCACGAGATTACATACCTTCTAAACATACAGTGACTAGCGGGGTTCTGTCGCTGAGCTTGGCTTGTGAGATCAATAAATCACCGTCCTCTAACACACGTTGCACGGCACTGCCCCAGTTCATTATTCCGTTGGCTATAAATCTCTCAAACTCTTCTTTACTACTACCAAATTGCTAATAAAGAGAAACCATTATGGTATAATGTATATTGCTGCCATAAATCAATTGTCAGCAACATTATGGTATAATGTATATTGCTGCCATAAATCAATTGTCAGCAACATTATGGTATAATGTATATTGCTGCCATAAATCAATTGTCAGCAACATTATGGTATAATGTATATTGCTGCCATAAATCAATTGTCAGCAACATTATGGTATAATGTATATTGCTGCCATAAATCAATTGTCAGCAACATTATGGTATAATGTATATTGCTGCCATAAATCAATTGTCAGCAACATTATGGTATAATGTATATTGCTGCCATAAATCAATTGTCAGCAACATTATGGTATAATGTATATTGCTGCCATAAATCAATTGTCAGCAACATTATGGTATAATGTATATTGCTGCCATAAATCAATTGTCAGCAACATTATGGTATAATGTATATTGCTGCCATAAATCAATAGATATTCAGAGTAATTCATGTAGAGACTGGAATCATGCAATGTTCATTCTATATCTCATTACATGTATACGGTTTATTTGTTTGTTATGTTATATTTCGGGTTTTACGCCTACATCAGCACCATTTCGGGCTATATCGCCGGCGGGCAGTTTACTTAACAACACCTTTCCTGGACAGGCTCCAGCGGTTAACCAGTACTTGGGTGCACCAACCTCCGTAAGAAACTGCCAACTTTTTCATATAAATGAGACACGGCCTGAGCGGGGCTCGAACCCGTGACCATCACAAGTCAGCGACCTTAACCATTCGACCACGGAGGCGGACTTATTTATTTGTTTGTATTTTGGTTTTTATTTGTATGTAGTTGAGTTTGTTTGTTTGTTTGTTTGTGTGTTTGTTTGTTTGTTTGGTTGTTTGTTTGTTTGTTTGTTTGTATTTGGGTTTATTTGCTTGTATTTTGGGTTTATTCTATTAAATGACATTCTTCCGTAGAACTAAATTTATCTACGTCATAAACGTTAGGCATCAAAGGCCTTCATCATTTTCTGTCAAACTTCTTCAACTTTCTCTGAAATGGTTTTTAACAATGTCCGTTAAACTACTTAACGCTTTCCCTCATAGAAGCACCTCTCGACGGCATTACCAATACGACATTCATTGACAATGTAGTAGCCAAACCAATGTTCATAATAAAGGCCAGAATCTCATGTAGTCCCAGTAATATCTATGGAGGTGGGATAGATATGACGACTACTTATCCACTGCATGATAGCTAAATGGCTGTCATTTCTATGGAGATATAATAGTATATTAACCTAAATCTCTATGTAGTCCCAGTAATATCTATTGAGGTGGGGTAGATATGGCCACTACTTATCCACTGCATGATAGCTAAATGGCTGTCATTTCTATGGAGATATAATAGTATATTAACCTAAATCTCTATGAAGGAAAGTGTTAAATATCGTAACTTACAGGTTTCACATCATGTTCTAGGGAATGTAGGAAGTCTTGCCTCGTCACCTTCAGCTTGGTACCAGCCTCTGGGTCCACTTCTACCTTACTGGCTGCCTGCAAGTAGGAAACCAAGATAGTTAGAATTGTGTTTTCTGGACTACTGAGATGGTTAGAATTGTGTTTTCTGGACTATTGAGATGGTTATAACTGGGTTTTCTGGACTATTGAGATGGTTATAACTGGGTTTTCTGGACTATTGAGGTGGTTACTGGGTTTATTGGACTATTTAGATGGTTATAACTGGGATTTTCTGGACTATTGAGATTATTATAACTGTGTTTTCTGGACTATTGAGATTATTATAACTGGGTTTTCTGGACTATTGAGATTATTATAAATGTGTTTTCTGGACTATTGAGATTATTATAACTGGGTTTTCTGGACTATTGAGATGTTTATAACTGGGTTTTCTGGACTATTGGTTACTGGGTTTATTGGACTATTGAGATGGTTATAACTGGGATTTTCTGGACTATTGAGATGGTTACTGGGTTTATTGGACTATTGAGATGGTTATAACTGTGTTTTCTGGACTATTGAGATGGTTATAACTGGATTTTCTGGACTATTGAGATGTTTATAACTGGATTTTCTGGACTATTGAGATTATTATAACTGTGTTTTCTGGACTATTGAGATTATTATAACTGTGTTTTCTGGACTATTGAGATGGTTATAACTGGGTTTTCTGGACTATTGAGGTGGTTACTGGGTTTATTGGACTATTTAGATGTTTATAACTGGGTTTTCTGGACTATTGAGGTGGTTACTGGGTTTATTGGACTATTGAGATGGTTATAACTGGGATTTTCTGGACTATTGAGATGGTTACTGGGTTTATTGGACTATTGAGATGGTTATAACTGGATTTTCTGGACTATTGAGATGTTTATAACTGGGTTTTCTGGACTATTGAGATGTTTATAACTGGATTTTCTGGACTATTGAGATGGTTATAACTGGATTTTCTGGACTATTGAGATGTTTATAACTGGATTTTCTGGACTATTGAGATGGTTATAACTGGATTTTCTGGACTATTGAGATGTTTATAACTGGGTTTTTCTGGACTATTGAGATGGTTATAACTGTGTTTTCTGGACTATTGAGATGGTTATATTATGTTATGTTATATTTCGGGTTTTACGCCTGCATCAGCACCATTTCGGGCTATATCGCCGGCGGGCAGTTTACCTAACAACACCTTTTCTGGGCAGGCTCCAGCGGTTAACCAGTACTTGGGTGCACCAACCTCCGTAAGAAACTGCCAACTTTTTCATATAAATGAGACACGGCCTGAGCGGGGCTCGAACCCGTGACCATCAGTGATGATAGGTTACAATGGTATACAAGTCAGCGACCTTAACCACTCGACCACGGAGGCGGACTGAGATGGTTATAACTGGATTTTCTGGACTATTGAGATGGTTATAACTGTGTTTTCTGGACTATTGAGATGTTTATAACTGTGTTTTCTGGACTATTGAGATGGTTATAACTGGATTTTCTGGACTAGTGAGATGGTTACTGGGTTTATTGGACTATTTAGATGGTTATAACTTTGTTTTCTGGACTATCAAGATGGTGAGAATTGGTGTTTTCTGTACAATTTGCCAGTTTAAAATGAGTCCACAATCAGCAATATAGACATCTACAATGACTAATCTCTTATATAGACAACAGGCATATTTAGGAACACATTTTGTTTTATGCCGTCTGATCTGGCTGTATGCTAATTGCAAAAGTAACTTTAGTTGTGATTGGCTGGTTAAGAAACTATGGAACCATGATGCATAACTCTATGTAAGTACATCACAGTCATGAGTGTGCCCCTCTTGATGGCAAACCCCCACATGAATCAATCTCCACCATTAGGGCTTGAACAACAGCAGAATGGAGACAGAGTGTGTGCCTCAATCACGCGGCCACGGAGGCCGCAGAAGCACCATGTGTACCTTAATGAGTCTATGAGTGCCTCAATCACCCGGCCACGGAGGCTACAGAGGCACCATATGTACCTTAATGAGCCTATGAGTGCCTCAATCACCTGGCCACGGAGGCTGCAGAGGCACCATATGTACCTTTATGAGTCTATGAGTGCCTCAATCACCCGGCCACGGAGGCCACAGAGGCACCATATGTACCTTAATGAGTCTATGAGTGCCTCAATCACTCGGCCACGGAGGCACCATATGTACCTTAATGAGTCTATGAGTGCCTCAATCACCCGGCCACTGAGGCACTATATGTACCTTAATGAGTCTATGAGTGCCTCAATCACCCGGCCACGGAGGCTGCAGAGGCACCATATGTACCTTAATGAGTCTATGAGTGCCTCAATCCCCCGGCCACAGAGGCCACAAAGGCACCATATGTACCTTAATGAGTCATGAGTGCCTCAATCACCCGGCCACGGAGGCCGCAGAAGCACCATATGTACCTTAATGAGTCTATGAGTGCCTCAATCACTCGGCCACGGAGGCTACAGAGGCACCATATGTACCTTAATGAGTCTATGAGTGCCTCAATCACCCGGCCACGAAGGCCACAGAGGCACCATATGTACCTTAATGAGTCTATGAGTGCCTCAATCACCCGGCCACGGAGGCCGCAGAAGCACCATATGTACCTTAATGAGTCTATGAGTGCCTCAATCACCCGGCCACGGAGGCCACAGAGGCACCATATGTACCTTAATGAGTCTATGAGTGCCTCAATCACCCTGCCACGGAGGCTGCAGAAGCACCATATGTACCTTAATGGGTCTATGAGTGCCTCAATCACCCGGCCACGGAGGCCACAGAAGCACCATATGTACCTTAATGAGTCTATGAGTGCCTCAATCACCCGGCCACGGAGGCTGCAGAGGCACCATATGTACCTTAATGAGTCTATGAGTGCCTCAATCACCCGGCCACGGAGGCTACAGAAGCACCATATGTACCTTAATGAGTCTATGAGTGCCTCAATCACTCGGCCACAGAGGCACCATATGTACCTTAATGAGTCTATGAGTGCCTCAATCACCCGGCCACTGAGGCACTATATGTAGCTTAATGAGTCTATGAGTGCCTCAATCACCCGGCCACGGAGGCTGCAGAGGCACCATATGTACCTTAATGAGTCTATGAGTGCCTCAATCCCCCGGCCACGGAGGCCACAGAGGCACCATATGTACCTTAATGAGTCTATGTGTGCCTCAATCCCCCAGCCACGGAGGCTGCAGAGGCACCATATGTACCTTAATGAGTCTATGAGTGCCTCAATCACCCGGCCACGGAGGCTACAGAGGCACCATATGTACCTTAATGAGTCTATGAGTGCCTCAATCACCCGGCCACGGAGGCTGCAGAAGCACCATATGTACCTTAATGGGTCTATGAGTGCCTCAATCACCCGGCCACGGAGGCCACAGAAGCACCATATGTACCTTAATGAGTCTATGAGTGCCTCAATCACCCGGCCACGGAGGCTGCAGAGGCACCATATGTACCTTAATGAGTCTATGAATGCCTCAATCACCCGGCCACGGAGGCTACAGAAGCACCATATGTACCTTAATGAGTCTATGAGTGCCTCAATCACTCGGCCACAGAGGCACCATATGTACCTTAATGAGTCTATGAGTGCCTCAATCACCCGGCCACGGAGGCTGCAGAGGCACCATATGTACCTTAATGAGTCTATGAGTGCCTCAATCCCCCGGCCACGGAGGCCACAGAGGCACCATATGTACCTTAATGAGTCTATGTGTGCCTCAATCCCCCAGCCACGGAGGCTGCAGAGGCACCATATGTACCTTAATGAGTCTATGAGTGCCTCAATCACCCGGCCACGGAGGCTACAGAGGCACCATATGTACCTTAATGAGTCTATGAGTGCCTCAATCACCCGGCCACGGAGGCTGCAGAAGCACCATATGTACCTTAATGAGTCTATGAGTGCCTCAATCACCCGGCCACGAAGGCCACAGAGGCACCATATGTACCTTAATGAGTCTATGAGTGCCTCAATCACCCGGCCACGGAGGCCGCAGAAGCACCATATGTACCTTAATGAGTCTATGAGTGCCTCAATCACCCGGCCACGGAGGCCACAGAGGCACCATATGTACCTTAATGAGTCGATTCATAGCAGTTGCCTGGGAACATCTAACAAGGCCTTCGATTTCCGCACCACTAAAATTCTTGGTCAAGGTAGATAACTCTTTCAAATCAACATTTTCAGAAAGCTTGTTATTTTCTTTCATCACACATGTGTGGATTTCAAGAATCTGTAGCCGACCAGCCTCGTCCGGTAAACCTGAAAAGAATAAGAACTGGAAATTGTTTTGAAGAAAGCCCGAAGTCGCTAACGACTGAAGTGCATTGACCTGAAGTCTCTAATGACTGAAGTGTCATGACCTGTAGTCTCTAATGGCCGAAGTGTCATGATCTGAAGTCTCTAATGGCCGAAGTGCTGTGACCTGAAGTCTCTAATGGCCGAAGTGCTGTGACCTGAAGTCTCTAATGGCCGAAGTGTCATGACCTATAGTCTCTAATGGCCAAAGTGCATTGACCTGAAGTCTCTAATGGCCGAAGTGTCATGACCTATAGTCTCTAATGGCCAAAGTGCATTGACCTGAAGTCTCTAATGGCTGAAGTGTCATGACCTATAGTCTCTAATGGCCGAAGTGCCGTGACCTGAAGTCTCTAATGGCCGAAGTGTCATGACCTATAGTCTCTAATGGCCAAAGTGCATTGACCTGAAGTCTCTAACGACTGAAGTGTCATGATCTATAGTCTCTAATGGCGGAAGTGCCGTGACCGGAAGTCTAACGACTGAAGTGTCGTGATCTATAGTCTCTAATGGCGGAAGTGCCGTGACCTATAGTCTCTAACAACTGAAATGTCATGACCTGTAGTCTCTAACAACTGAAATGTCATGACCTGTAATCTCTAACAACTGAAATGTCATGACCTGTAGTCTCTAACAACTGAAATGTCATGACCTGTAGTCTCTAACAACTGAAATGTCATGACTGTACAACTGAATGTCATGACCTGTAGTCTCTAACAACTGAATGTCATGACCTGTATCTCTAACAACTGAAATGTCATGACCTGTAGTCTCTAACAACTGAAATGTCATGACCTGTAGTCTCTAACAACTGAAATGTCATGACCTGTACTGTAGTCTCTAACAACTGAAATGTCATGACCTGTAGTCTCTAACAACTGAAATGTCATGACCTGTAGTCTCTAACAACTGAAATGTCATGACCTGTAGTCTCTAACAACTGAAATGTCATGACCTGTAGTCTCTAACAACTGAAATGTCATGACCTGTAGTCTCTAACAACTGAAATGTCATGACCTGTAGTCTCTAACGACTGAAATGTCATGACCTGTAGTCTCTAACGACTGAAATGTCATGACCTGTAGTCTCTAACAACTGAAATGTCATGACCTGTAGTCTCTAACGACTGAAATGTCATGACCTGTAGTCTCTAACAACTGAAATGTCATGACCTGTAGTCTCTAACAACTGAAATGTCATGACCTGTAGTCTCTAACAACTGAAATGTCATGACCTGTAGTCTCTAACAACTGAAATGTCATGACCTGTAGTCTCTAACAACTGAAATGTCATGACCTGTAGTCTCTAACAACTGAAATGTCATGACCTGTAGTCTCTAACAACTGAAATGTCATGACCTGTAGTCTCTAACAACTGAAATGTCATGACCTGTAGTCTCTAACAACTGAAATGTCATGACCTGTAGTCTCTAACAACTGAAATGTCATGACCTGTAGTCTCTAACAACTGAAATGTCATGACCTGAAGTCTCTAACAACTGAAATGTCATGACCTGAAGTCTCTAACGACTGAAATGTCATGACCTGAAGTCTCTAACGACTGAAATGTCATGACCTGTAGTCTCTAACGACTGAAATGTCATGACCTGTAATCTCTAACAACTGAAATGTCATGACCTGTAGTCTCTAACAACTGAAATGTCATGACCTGTAGTCTCTAACAACTGAAATGTCATGACCTGTAGTCTCTAACAACTGAAATGTCATGACCTGAAGTCTCTAACGACTGAAATGTCATGACCTGAAGTCTCTAACGACTGAAATGTCATGACCTGTAGTCTCTAACAACTGAAATGTCATGACCTGTAGTCTCTAACGACTGAAATGTCATGACCTGAAGTCTCTAACGACTGAAATGTCATGACCTGTAGTCTCTAACGACTGAAATGTCATGACCTGTAATCTCTAACAACTGAAATGTCATGACCTGTAGTCTCTAACAACTGAAATGTCATGACCTGTAGTCTCTAACGACTGAAATGTCATGACCTGTAGTCTCTAACAACTGAAATGTCATGACCTGAAGTCTCTAACGACTGAAATGTCATGACCTGAAGTCTCTAACGACTGAAATGTCATGACCTGAAGTCTCTAATGGCCAAAGTGTCATGAGGTGAAGTCTTTAACGACCCAAGTATCATGAAATGAGAGTCATGACCAATGTCCTAGGCACCGAATGGTTGATAATTTATAGAGCGGAAATTGATTTAGAATTTAATGACTCCATTGAAACAAAACTGTAGGAAGAGTTGAGGCCATAAGGTTCAAATGTAAAATATTGTATTACAAGTAGAACATGGTGTATAACTCTAGAAACTTGTGAACATATGGCACTTTTGGAAGATGAATAAAACTTGTGAACATATGGGACTTTTTGAACATGTATAAAATTGCGAATATATGGGACTTTTGGAAGATGAATAAAACTTGTGAACATATGGGACTTTTTGAACATGTATAAAATTGTGAATATATGGGACTTTTGGAAGATGAATAAAACTTGTGAACATATGGGACTTTATGTACATGAATAAAACTGTGAACATATGTGACTTTTTGAACACCCTATATAATTGTGACTTACCTATTTCCATCTGTACCTCTAACCTGCCCGGTCTGAGTAACGCCTCATCTATCATGTCCTTTCGATTGGTCATACCTGGTAGACAATTAATCGGCAAGTCATATACAGCAACACTGGACAATAGTGCGAACTAATTAGTACCCAAACAATCAATCAGTAAGTCATATACAGCAACACTGGACAATAGTGCGAACTAATTAGTACCCAAACAATCAATCAGTAAGTCATATACAGCAACACTGGACAATAGTGCGAACTAATTAGTACCCAAACAATCAATCAGTAAGTCATATACAGCAACACTGGACAATAGTGCGAACTAATTAGTACCCAAACAATCAATCAGTAAGTCATATACAGCAACACTGGACAATAGTGCGAACTAATTAGTACCCAAACAATCAATCAGTAAGTCATATACAGCAACACTGGACAATAGTGCGAACTAATTAGTACCCAAACAATCAATCAGTAAGTCATATACAGCAACACTGGACAATAGTGCGAACTAATTAGTACCCAAACAATCAATCAGTAAGTCATATACAGCAACACTGGACAATAGTGCGAACTAATTAGTACCCAAACAATCAATCAGTAAGTCATATACAGCAACACTGGACAATAGTGCGAACTAATTAGTACCCAAACAATCAATCAGTAAGTCATATACAGCAACACTGGACAATAGTGCGAACTAATTAGTACCCAAACAATCAATCAGTAAGTCATATACAGCAACACTGGACAATAGTGCGAACTAATTAGTACCCAAACAATCAATCAGTAAGTCATATACAGCAACACTGGACAATAGTGCGAACTAATTAGTACCCAAACAATCAATCAGTAAGTCATATACAGCAACACTGGACAATAGTGCGAACTAATTAGTACCCAAACAATCAATCAGTAAGTCATATACAGCAACACTGGACAATAGTGCGAACTAATTAGTACCCAAACAATCAATCAGTAAGTCATATACAGCAACACTGGACAATAGTGCGAACTAATTAGTACCCAAACAATCAATCAGTAAGTCATATACAGCAACACTGGACAATAGTGCGAACTAATTAGTACCCAAACAATCAATCAGTAAGTCATATACAGCAACACTGGACAATAGTGCGAACTAATTAGTACCCAAACAATCAATCAGTAAGTCATATACAGCAACACTGGACAATAGTGCGAACTAATTAGTACCCAAACAATCAATCAGTAAGTCATATACAGCAACACTGGACAATAGTGCGAACTAATTAGTACCCAAACAATCAATCAGTAAGTCATATACAGCAACACTGGACAATAGTGCGAACTAATTAGTACCCAAACAATCAATCAGTAAGTCATATACAGCAACACTGGACAATAGTGCGAACTAATTAGTACCCACACATTATTTCATTTGTTAACATTTTCTGAATAAGGTCTGTAAACGCATGTAAAATATTACGTATCTTCTATTCTTACTGTACATAGTAGTGCAAACAAAGTGAGTTTTTGCACTTTTGAACTTTTTAAGATCTGTAAACGCATGTAAAATATTACGCAACTTATATTGTTATTGTACTAGTAATGGTATGCAAGAACACCGAACATATTTACAAACATCATTTCTCAATATAACGTCATACATCCAACTGTGAAATAGAGTCGACGCAAGACTGACGTACATATACAGCATCAGTTCTAGATACAATGTCATGCACCCATCTTGTACTGGACTTGGAGCGACAAATAATTACAACCAAGATAGCAACAAGAACAAAAAATATGTTAAAACAAGATAAAAATATATCTTCAAAACAGCAACAAGATCAAAATATATCTTCAAAACAGCAACAAGCAGGAATCATTCTAGAGGTCGATGTGGGTGAAATATTCGCCCTAGGGACTTTGACATCGCCCTTTGGGGAGCCCCACTTCTCCCTAAAAAATCATCTTTTTTTTTACAATTTTAATACAACATTTGTCCAGTTTGATACACTGGCATAAAGTGCCCCTTCTATTCAAGTGTTGTATTCAATGGTCATACTGTTGTGCATTTTAACCATATTTTGTTGAAATTGATTAAATAACACCATTTAAGGACGCGATCGTGCACGTTCTGACTTATCCCAAAAATGCTCACCTAGACTGAATGAACCCTGCAACAAGACCAACATATTCATCTTCAAGCAGAAACATGAGCAAAAAACATCTTCAACCGACAACAAGAGCAAAAAATATCTTCAACCGACAACAAGACCAAAAACCATCTTCAACTGACAAGACCAAAAAATATCTTCAACCGATAACAAGACCAAAAACTATCTTCAACCGATAACAAGACCAAAAACTATCTTCAACCGACAACAAGACCAAAAAATATCTTCAACCGACAACAAGACCAAAAACTATCTTCAACCGACAACAAGACCAAAAAATATCTTCAACCGACAACAAAACCAAAAAATATCTTCAACCGACAACAAGACCAAAAAATATCTTCAACCGACAACAAGACCAAAAACCATCTTCAACCGACAACAAGACCAAAAACCATCTTCAACCGACAACAAGACCAAAAAATATCTTCAACCGACAACAAGACCAAAAACTATCTTCAACCGACAACAAGAGCAAAAACCATCTTCAACCGACAACAAGACCAAAAACTATCTTCAACCGACAACAAGACCAAAAACCATCTTCAACCGACAACAAGACCAAAAACCATCTTCAACCGACAACAAGACCAAAAAATATCTTCAACAAGACCAAAAACTATCTTCAACCGACAACAAGACCAAAAAATATCGTCAACCGACAACAAGACCAAAAAATATCTTCAACCGTCAACAAGACCAAAAACCATCTTCAACCGACAACAAGACCAAAAACCATCTTCAACCGACAACAAGACCAAAAAATATCTTCAACAAGCCCAAAAACTATCTTCAATCGACAACAAGACCAAAAAATGTCTTCAACCGACAACAAGACCAAAAAATATCTTCAACCGACAACAAGGCCAAAAAATATCTTCAATTGGCAACAAGACCAAAAACTATCTTCAACCGACAACAAGACCAAAAAATATCTTCAACCGACAACAAGACCAAAAACTATCTTCAACCGACAACAAGACCAAAAAATATCTTCAACCGACAACAAGAGCAAAAAATATCTTCAACCGACAACAAGACCAAATAACATCTTCAACCGACAACAAGACCAAAAAATATCTTCAACCGACAACAAGACCAAAAACTATCTTCAACCGACAACAAGACCAAAAACCATCTTCAATCGACAAGACCAAAAAATATCTTCAACAAGACCAAAAACTATCTTCAACCGACAACAAGACCAAAAAATATCTTCAACCGACAACAAGACCAAAAACTATCTTCAATTGGCAACAAGACCAAAAACTATCTTCAACCGACAACAAGACCAAAAAATATCTTCAACCGACAACAAGACCAAAAACTATCTTCAACCGACAACAAGACCAAAAAATATCTTCAACTGACAACAAGACCAAAAACTATCTTCCAACCGACAACAAGACCAAAAAATATCTTCAACCGACAACAAGAGCAAAAAATATCTTCAACCGACAACAAGACCAAATAACATCTTCAACCGACAACAAGACCAAAAAATATCTTCAACCGACAACAAGACCAAAAACTATCTTCAACCGACAACAAGACCAAAAACTATCTTCAACCGACAACAAGACCAAAAAATATCTTCAACCGACAACAAGACCAAAAACTATCTTCAACCGATAACAAGACCAAAAACTATCTTCAACCGACAACAAGACCAAAAACTATCTTCAACCGACAACAAGACCAAAAAATATCTTCAACCGACAACAAGACCAAAAAATATCTTCAACAGACAACAAGACCAAATAACATCTTCAACCGACAACAAGACCAAAAAATATCTTCAACCGACAACAAGACCAAAAACTATCTTCAACCGACAACAAGACCAAAAAATATCTTCAACCGACAACAAGACCAAAAAATATCTTCAACCGACAACAAGACCAAAAAATATCTTCAACCGACAAGACCAAAAAATATCTTCAACCGACAACAAGACCAAAAACTATCTTCAACCGACAACAAGAGCAAAAACCATCTTCAACCGACAACAAGACCAAAAACTATCTTCAACCGACAACAAGACCAAAAACCATCTTCAACCGACAACAAGACCAAAAACCATCTTCAACCGACAACAAGACCAAAAAATATCTTCAACAAGACCAAAAACTATCTTCAACCGACAACAAGACCAAAAAATATCTTCAACCGGCAACAAGACCAAAAAATATCTTCAACCGACAACAAGACCAAAAACCATCTTCAACCGACAACAAGACCAAAAAATATCTTCAACAAGACCAAAAACTATCTTCAACCGACAACAAGACCAAAAAATATCTTCAACCGACAACAAGACCAAAAAATATCTTCAACCGACAACAAGACCAAAAACTATCTTCAACTGACAACAAGACCAAAAAATATCTTCAACCGACAAAAAGACCAAAAACCATCTTCAACCGACAACAAGACCAAAAAATATCTTCAACAAGACCAAAAAATATCTTCAACCGACAACAAGACCAAAAAATATCTTCAACCGACAACAAGACCAAAAAATATCTTCAACCGACAACAAGACCAAAAACTATCTTCAACCGACAAAAAGACCAAAAACTATCTTCAACCGGCAACAAGATCAAAAAATATCTTCAACCGATAACAAGACCAAAAACCATCTTCAACCGACAACAAGACCAAAAAATATCTTCAACCGACAACAAGACCAAAAACTATCTTCAATCGGCCACAATGCTCACCAATAACAAGGATGTTGTTAAGCTGCTCCACACCGTCTATCTTCGCCAGTAACTGATTCACAACAGTGTCGTGTACACCCGTATTGCCTGTCTGAAAAGTACCCAAATATCAATTATTTTATGCAAAATTATTGTATCCCAGACTGGTGCTGGAAATAATGTGAAAATATGCCATATTAATTGATACAATTGCGGAAAATGTTCTTAGATCGCGTTTCAGACCTCATTCCTGGTGGAATCCACAGCGATGAGGGAGAGAGAAGAGGCAATGTGGAATCTCTAAGTACCGTGCCGAAGGGCACAGTCATAATGGCTCCAGCTGAGCGCGCACTCCGTGCCTCTCATACCTGAAGTGACCGCGCTACCACTGCGCTATCAAGACCTCCAAATTTATATATATATATATATAATTAATTTCCCTCTAGCTTGCCTATCAAGTATTACTCACATGACAGAAGATTCACTTGTGTGAAGATGGGTCTATGTAAGTTTTTTTCCCAAACGATTGGTGGATGTCAAATGTCGTATGTGTACTTGTATTTATTTCATTAATACAAACTTGTGAATACTTTTAAATAAAAATGATTTAACTTAATAAACCCTTAGTTTTAGTTTATACAAATTTATTTTAGCTCAATTGCGAAACAAGTTCTTTCAACTTATATTGATCACTCTCGAGACCTCATTCCTGATGGAGTCCATCGCCACGAGGGAGAGAGAAGAGGCAATGTGGAATTTAAATGCCTTGCCTAAGGGCACAATCGTAACGGCTCCAGCAGGGCTCGAACTCCGGACCTTTCGCACCTGAAGCGAACGCGCATCCACTGCGCTATCACGACTTCCATAAATGATAAACCCTTACTATGTTGGATACGAGTATGTTCATTTTTGCAAACAGTTAAACTGTATTTATTTTACGATTGCGAAGCAAGTTTTAACAACTTATATTAATCACTCTCGTTGGCGCGGATGAAAGCGTAAATGTGGTCATTCGTGTGGGAGGAAACCGGAGACCTCGGAGAAAACCGACATGTCCGATCTGACGACCACCGTACCATCTCACATACTTCCCGGTTCGACAATCGAACCCGGGTCGCATTGGTGAGAAGCGAGCGCGCTAACCACTGCGCTAATCGGACAGCAGAACAGCATAGAGCCAGATCAAATTAGCACCTGAAGCGAACATGCTATAAAATAGTTATAAGGGATCTACCCTCTCCTCAAATGAGTTTGAAGAATAAAAGAGAGAACTCACCACTGACCCTCGAGCCTTGCATATTGCATCTATCTCATCAAATATGATGATGTGTAAACCACTCAACGACCCGCACTGCAACATAACATTATAAACATAACATAATGTTTATTGGCATTAACCATTTCAACCCCAAGTAACTGACATGGACTGGTCCATGATATTTTTAGACCAATAAATTAATAACAAAATTACATTTGGATCAGTTCATTTATCAAAATGGGTAATTTTATCTAAAAATAGTAATAATTATTACTGGCAAAAAAGTGCAGATCCTGATGAGACGGCTCGTTACGAGCCGGCTCATCTGGATCTACATTTTTCATAAGCCTATTAAGAGGCCTGTGGGGTTGAAAGGGTTAAATAGCATATGCACATTTTTAGCCACAAATGATGAAGTTTGACAAATAGTGAAATACATGATACAGTTTTCTGAGAAGTTTGACAAATAGTGAAATACATGACATAGTTTTCTGAGAAGTTTGACAAATAGTGAAATACATGACATAGTTTTCTGAGAAGTTTGACAAATAGTGAAATACATGATACAGTTTTCTGAGAAGTTTGACAAATAGTGAAATACATGATACAGTTTTCTGAGAAGTTGACAAATAGTGAAATACATGATACAGTTTTCTGAGAAGTTGACAAATAGTGAAATACATGATACAGTTTTCTGAGAAGTTTGAATATATCAGTTAACAATTAGTTGATGAAAACGTCCAATAAGTGAAACATGCAATATATAATTACTGCACTCTTCGTGTATTTATGTATTACCTAGATGTTTCCTTAATCGAAAAGCAAAAAAGATATGTTTCGCAAGATTGTTAACCTTCTTTACGGATTTATTTGACATTATGTTTTCGAATTTGTATATATTTGGCCATCTAGTAATGTTATGTTTAATATTTTAGTACACACTGGTGCATATGTATCTGACTTCCCATTCCAGTGCACAGACAAATCCAATCCTTACATCGTCCCCACTCTCCCCGTTGCAAGAGATTCAAATATGAGAATTCAAATCTTTTTACCGTCTTCTTTATATTGGTGTTTTAAGTCGCACAAACAGCTTAGGTCATACGGCAACTCTCCAGCTATTATTGGTGAAGGAAGACCCTGGTTGTGCTCCGAGCAGTATTGCACGCACGGATGGTCACCCGGGTAGAACCACGATCTTCTGCAAGCCTCACTTTGAAAATTTTGACAGCCCAGTGGGATTCGAACCTGCAGCGGTGACGGGCAAGTGATTTGAAGCCAACGACCTAACCCACGGAGGCCCTTTGCATGGAATTTGCATTAGTCACAAATTACTACATCGTCCTCCTAGTATGTTGATGGGTAGATTAACCAGTACCACAACATTTATGTCTCTAGTATACAGTCAAACCTGTGTTAAGCAGCCAGCCAAGGGAATCACAGAAAGTGGCTGCTTAACACAGGTGGCTGCTTAATAGAGGTCAAATGTATAATAAAACAACATATTGGGAATCTGAAAACTGGCTGCTTAATACAGGTTGGCTGCTTAATACAGGTTGGCTGCTTAATACAGGTTGGCTGCTTAATAGAGGTTGGCTGCTTAATACAGGTTGGCTGCTTAATAGAGGTTGGCTGCTTAATACAGGTTGGCTGCTTAATAGAGGTGACCACTAACACAGGTTTGACTGTAATGTGGAAGTCTATGAAACATTCCTCAAAATGTGGCAGACCATATCTCAATTATGTGTCCCATTAT
Source organism: Archivesica marissinica (assembly GCA_014843695.1). Taxonomy (NCBI): domain Eukaryota; kingdom Metazoa; phylum Mollusca; class Bivalvia; order Venerida; family Vesicomyidae; genus Archivesica; species Archivesica marissinica. Next base: position 43,203,565 of record CM026392.1, on the reverse strand, counting down.
GTGTCATAATCTTGTAATGATAAAATGATTGATTCAGCAAGATATCCCTCGGGGAAGCCAGGACAAATAAAACTGTCTCCGATCTAATCTATGGACAGGCTTATCCCGTCACTTATTGACAATTTATGGCATTCTGCCAATATTCACTTTCGCTTCTGTTTCAGAGTCACATCATTATGGCCTTGTGCATAGTTTGCGCTTATATTCGCTACCGGTTGTCCACATAATCGAAGCCTGCTGAAGAGGTTAGTGATTTTAAATTTTGGAGGATAGTGCAGTGCCCCATTCCAGAGGCTCCTCTGAGTCTTTTATGTGCACAGTGTAAGCTGTAAAGCACCGAAATGAGGTCAGACCTCAGTTTAAAGTCTCGTCCGAAAGATAACGATAAAAGTTATTTTAGATGTGGTGACAGGGAATTCGGACCTAGAATGCCTGGATACAAGTCCAGCCTGTTACCACTGGACCACATGGAACTCATTAAAGCTAATTATAGTAGATTTACAGCTTAACCCTTTCCCACATAAAAGCGCCTCTCGGCAACATTATTCCTCCTAGATGTGCTAATGATTTTGATTTGACAAAACAGGTCACATGACATTAATATATTCCAAACCTTCATACATCAAGGTGTGTTTCATTTGACAAAACAGGTCACATGACATTAATATATTCCAAACATTCATACATCAAGGTGTTTCATTTGTCAATACAAGTCACATGACATTAATATATTCCAAACCTTCATACATCAAAGTGTGTTTCATTTGCCAAAACAGGTCACATGACATTAATATATTCCAAACCGTCATACATCAAGCTGTGTTTCATTTGAAAAAACAGGTCACATGACATTAATATATTCCAAACCTTCATACATCAAGGTGTTTCATTTGTCAATACAAGTCACATGACACTAATATTTGTCATACCTTTATGCATCAAGGTATTTGATTTGTCAAATCAGGTCACATGACATTAATATTTTCCAACCTTCATACAACAAGGTGTTTGATTTGTCAAATATTTTGACATTACTATTCAATTTTTTATACATCAAGGTATATGATTGGCTAAAATGGGTCAGGTGACATTAAATTACCCTTTTTTCCTCCTCCTCTGCATCAGCAAACAGTTTTCTAATGTTCGCTTCAGATTCTCCCACATATTTGTCCAGGATTTGTGGTCCATTTACGATCTTTGGTTCCCTTGCGTTTAACATTTTCCCTATTTGCCTAGGAATGAAAGAACAGATGAATTCATTATCCGAAAACAAAAATGGTACAAAGGCAACGAAACATATCGTCGTGAAGACCCGTTCTGTATCCAACGAAGATATTAATGCAGAGGGTGGATGAACCAATCTAGACTACAAATGTGAGGATACTACTAATGAATTATCGTATTTATTTTTTTCTCTCTTTTAGCTGCATTTTCTTTTTTAACTCTTATTTTAAACTTTATTTATTTTACAGCGATTGCGAAGAAAGTTCTAACAACTTATATTAATCACTCTCGTTGGCGTGGATGAAAGCATAAATGTGGTCATTCGTGTGGGAGGAAACCGGAGTACCCGGAGAAAACCCACCTGTCCGATCTGGCGACCATCGTACCATCTCACATACTTTCCGGTCCGAGAATCAAACCTGGGTAGCATTGGTGGGAAGCGAGATATATTTTACTTTACTAGAGTCCAAAGAGCTATGGCACGTTTATTTTCCTAGTAACATTTTTGATCCGATCAATGTTTTCGACGTGGATGTTTGTTTCAAAGACATAATGTTCATAGATGAATTTCAATGGAGAAATGTGAAGCAATTCTGGTCCCCCAATTTTTGTATTAATGCCATCCTTCACGATACATATCCTGCTATAAGATGGAACCAATCTACTCACCTTGCCATTAATGTTTTACCTGTCCCCGGAGGTCCAAATAATAGAATACCTTTCACATGCTTCATACCTGTAAATATATGCCACCTATAGTATCGTATATACTACTGTGTATGTATCCTAGTTTAGTATCGTATATACTACTGTGTATGTATCCTAGTTTAGTATCGTATATGCTACTGTGTATGTATCCTAGTTTAGTATCGTATATACTACTGTGTATGTATCCTAGTTTAGTATCGTATATGCTACTGTGTATGTATCCTAGTTTAGTATCGTATATACTACTGTGTATGTATCCTAGTTTAGTATCGTATATGCTACTGTGTATGTATCCTAGTTTAGTATCGTATATGCTACTGTGTATGTATCCTAGCTTAGTATCGTATATGCTACTGTGTATGTATCCTAGTTTAGTATCGTATATACTACTGTGTATGTATCCTAGTTTAGTATCGTATATACTACTGTGTATGTATCCTAGTTTAGTATCGTATATACTACTGTGTATGTATCCTAGTTTAGTATCGTATATACTACTGTGTATGTATCCTAGTTTAGTATCGTATATACTACTGTGTATGTATCCTAGCTTAGTATCGTATATGCTACTGTGTATGTATCCTAGCTTAGTATCGTATATGCTACTGTGTATGTATCCTAGTTTAGTATCGTATATACTACTGTGTATGTATCCTAGTTTAGTATCGTATATGCTACTGTGTATGTATCCTAGCTTAGTATCGTATATGCTACTGTGTATGTATCCTAGTTTAGTATCGTATATGCTACTGTGTATGTATCCTAGTTTAGTATCGTATATGCTACTGTGTATGTATCCTAGTTTAGTATCGTATATACTACTGTGTATGTATCCTAGTTTAGTATCGTATATGCTACTGTGTATGTATCCTAGTTTAGTATCGTATATACTACTGTGTATGTATCCTAGTTTAGTATCGTATATACTACTGTGTATGTATCCTAGTTTAGTATCGTATATACTACTGTGTATGTATCCTAGTTTAGTATCGTATATACTACTGTGTATGTATCCTAGTTTAGTATCGTATATACTACTGTGTATGTATCCTAGTTTAGTATCGTATATGCTACTGTGTATGTATCCTAGTTTAGTATCGTATATACTACTGTGTATGTATCCTAGTTTAGTATCGTATATACTACTGTGTATGTATCCTAGTTTAGTATCGTATATGCTACTGTGTATGTATCCTAGTTTAGTATCGTATATACTACTGTGTATGTATCCTAGTTTAGTATCGTATATGCTACTGTGTATGTATCCTAGTTTAGTATCGTATATACTACTGTGTATGTATCCTAGTTTAGTATCGTATATACTACTGTGTATGTATCCTAGCTTAGTATCGTATATACTACTGTGTATGTATCCTAGTTTAGTATCGTATATACTACTGTGTATGTATCCTAGTTTAGTATCGTATATACTACTGTGTATGTATCCTAGTTTAGTATCGTATATGCTACTGTGTATGTATCCTAGTTTAGTATCGTATATGCTACTGTGTATGTATCCTAGTTTAGTATCGTATATGCTACTGTGTATGTATCCTAGTTTAGTATCGTATATACTACTGTGTATGTATCCTAGCTTAGTATCGTATATGCTACTGTGTATGTATCCTAGTTTAGTATCGTATATACTACTGTGTATGTATCCTAGTTTAGTATCGTATATGCTACTGTGTATGTATCCTAGCTTAGTATCGTATATGCTACTGTGTATGTATCCTAGTTTAGTATCGTATATACTACTGTGTATGTATCCTAGCTTAGTATCGTATATGCTACTGTGTATGTATCCTAGTTTAGTATCGTATATACTACTGTGTATGTATCCTAGTTTAGTATCGTATATGCTACTGTGTATGTATCCTAGTTTAGTATCGTATATGCTACTGTGTATGTATCCTAGTTTAGTATCGTATATACTACTGTGTATGTATCCTAGTTTAGTATCGTATATACTACTGTGTATGTATCCTAGTTTAGTATCGTATATACTACTGTGTATGTATCCTAGTTTAGTATCGTATATACTACTGTGTATGTATCCTAGTTTAGTATCGTATATACTACTGTGTATGTATCCTAGTTTAGTATCGTATATACTACTGTGTATGTATCCTAGTTTAGTATCGTATATACTACTGTGTATGTATCCTAGTTTAGTATCGTATATACTACTGTGTATGTATACTAGTTTAGTATCGTATATGCTACTGTGTATGTATCCTAATTTAGTATAGTATATACTACTGTGTATATATCCTAGTTTAGTATCGTATATACTACTGTGTATGTATCCTAGTTTAGTATCGTATATGCTACTGTGTATATATCCTAGCTTAGTATCGTATATACTACTGTGTATGTATCCTAGTTTAGTATCGTATATGCTACTGTGTATGTATCCTAATTTAGTATAGTATATACTACTGTGTATATATCCTAGTTTAGTATCGTATATACTACTGTGTATGTATCCTAGTTTAGTATCGTATATACTACTGTGTATGTATCCTAGTTTAGTATCGTATATGCTACTGTGTATATATCCTAGTTTAGTATCGTATATGCTACTGTGTATGTATCCCACTTTAGTATCGTATATACTACTGTGTATATATCCTAGTTTAGTATCGTATATGCTACTGTGTATATATCCTAGTTTAGTATCGTATATGCTACTGTGTATATATCCTAGTTTAGTATCGTATATGCTACTGTGTATATATCCCACTTTAGTATCGTATATGCTACTGTGTATGTATCCTAGTTTAGTATCGTATATGCTACTGTGTATGTATCCTAGTTTAGTATTGTATATGCTACTGTGTATATATCCTAGTTTAGTATCGTATATACTACTGTGTATGTATCCCACTTTAGTATCGTATATACTACTGTGTATATATCCTAGTTTAGTATCGTATATGCTACTGTGTATATATCCTAGTTTAGTATCGTATATACTACTGTGTATATATCCTAGTTTAGTATCGTATATACTACTGTGTATATATCCTAGTTTAGTATCGTATATGCTACTGTGTATATATCCTAGTTTAGTATCGTATATGCTACTGTGTATATATCCTAGTTTAGTATCGTATATACTACTGTGTATATATCCTAGATTAGTATCGTATATGCTACTGTGTATGTTCCCTAGTTTAGTATCGTATATACTACTGTGTATGTTCCCTAGTTTAGTATCGTATATGCTACTGTGTATATATCCTAGTTTAGTATCGTATATACTACTGTGTATATATCCTAGTTTAGTATCGTATATGCTACTGTGTATGTATCCTAGTTTAGTATCGTATATACTACTGTGTATGTATCCTAGTTTAGTATCGTATATACTACTGTGTATGTATCCTAGTTTAGTATCGTATATACTACTGTGTATGTATCCTAGTTTAGTATCGTATATACTACTGTGTATGTATCCTAGTTTAGTATCGTATATGCTACTGTGTATGTATCCTAGTTTAGTATCGTATATACTACTGTGTATATATCCTAGTTTAGTATCGTATATACTACTGTGTATGTATCCTAGTTTAGTATCGTATATGCTACTGTGTATGTATCCTAGTTTAGTATCGTATATACTACTGTGTATGAATCCTAGTTTAGTATTTGCTACAGACTTGTTTGTTTATTTATTTGTTCAGGTTTTACGCCTGCATTAGCACCATTTTGGGCTATATAGCCATCAGGCAGTTTACCTAACAACACCTTTCCTGGGCAGGCTCCAGCGGTTAACCAGTACTTGGGTGCACCAACTTCCGTAAGTAACTGCCAACTTTTTCATATAAATGAGACAAGGCCTGAGTGGGGCTCGAACACGTGACCATCAGTGATGATAGGTTACAGTGGTATACAAGTCAGCGACCATAACCACTCGACCACGGAGGCGGACTTATTTGCTACTGTAAATATATGCCACTTTAATATACTTATTTGCCTGTATGGCAGATAATAAATTTTGTTTTCAACAAAGAAAGATATAATTTTGTTAACATAATCATTCATGAAGCTTCATTCAATAGCAAAGCGAAATAGTTGCCCTAGGGACCCTGACTTCGCCCTCTGGGGGCCCCACTTCTCCCTAAAATAATATTTTTATTTTATTTTACAATTTTCATACAAAATTTTGCCCAGTAATATACACTGGCCCATTATAAAGCACTCCTATTGAAATGTGTATTGACTATTCAATGGCCCTACCATGCATTTTAACCATATTTTTGTTGCAATTTATTAAATAACCCCATTTAAGGACGCGGTCGCGCTTTCTCATTTCTCCCAAAAATTCTGACATAGAATGAACCATGGTAACCCCCAAATACCCGCTTCACAGCTCAAAATGCACCCTGCCTCTTTTCTGACCCATCCTGCCCCTTTTCGGACATGCCCTGCCCATTTTTCCTCTATAGAGTAAACCCTACGGTGTCCAACTTGTAACGGAGAGGTTGTGAGTTCGAGCACACAACACAGTAGTGATTCTGACCACGCTCAATATGTATGAAATTTCTGACATAGCAGCTTGTTATAAAACTGTGCACAAACCTAGCTGCTCAACAACGTCCGGAGGAAATACTCGGGAGGCAAACGCTCGTCTAAATATAGCCGAGAATTCCTTGTCTAAGCCACCTATCCCCATCTTGTTAAAGTCCCAATCAGGGTTGATAATAGACTGGTACGCTTGCTTCCTGTAAAAAGATTTTCCATATATATGCAAAACTTCCTTAAAGTCTCTAATTTGATAACACATGTTGATGTTGATAATAGACTGGTACACTTGTTTTATATAAAATATATATCATCTGTAAAAATTCCTCAAAATCTCTGGGTTGATAAGACTGGTACACTCATTTTCTGTAAAAAAAACATATGTAAAACTTCCTTGAAGTCCCAGTCTGAGATCATAATAGACTGGTATGTTTGTATTCTGTAAAATATACCATAAGCAAACCTTCCACACCACCGGTACTAATGTAACAGCAGACCGTGTCTGTCTTACTATGTACATCCAATGAAATAAAATGAAATCATTTACAGAACTTGTGAAATACATTTAGGAATACTTGATAATTGTACAAAGTCAAGTATTCGAGCTCCATACATTCCAAAGCTCCGCACACCACAAAGCTTCATACACGCCCACTCCTGAGCTCCATTAACTCCATTAACTCCCAAGCTCTATTCACTCCCAAGCTCTATACACTCCTGAGCTCTATACACTCCCAAGCTCTATACACTCCTGAGCTCCAAACACTCCTGAGCTCCATACACTCCTGAGCTCCAAACACTCCCGAGCTCCAAACACTCCCGAGCTCTATACACTCCTGAGCTCCATACACTCCCGAGCTCCAAATACTCCTGAGCTCCATTAACTCCCAAGCTCTATTCACTCCCAAGCTCTATTCACCCCCAAGCTCTATACACCCCCAAGCTCTATACACTCCTGAGCTCCATACACTCCTGAGCTCCATTAACTCCCAAGCTCTATTCACCCCCAAGCTCTATACACTCCTGAGCTCCATACACTCCTGAGCTCCATACACTCCTGAGCTCAAAACACTCCCGAGCTCCATACACTACTGAGCTCCATTAACTCCCAAGCTCTATACACTCCTGAGCTCAAAACACTCCTAAGCTCTATACACCCCCAAGCTCTATACACCCCAAGCTCTATACACCCCCAAGCTCTATACACCCCAAGCTCTATACACCCTCAAGCTCTATACACCCCAAGCTCTATACACCCCCAAGCTCTATTCACTCCCAAGCTCTATACACCCCCAAGCTCTATTCACTCCCAAGCTCTATACACCCCCAAGCTCTATTCACTCCCAAGCTATATACACCCCAAGCTCTATACACTCCCAAGCTCCATTAACTCCCAAGCTCTATACACCCCAAGCTCTTACACCCCAAGCTCTATACACTCCAGAGCTCATTTACACTCCAGTATATTTACCCATTTTCTGTCATGTTATTCAGAATGTTATCTACCTTAAGATAACTTACCCTTTTGATTTTCCAGTTAGGTTTATTGTAGAATTTTCAAACTTCTCAAAAACAACTGTCGAGTTTCCAGTTAACAATCCAATTTGTGACTGAAAGTTACAGAAAACATACGATTGGTTCATGTTCATCGGTTTATGAAATAACCGTAGAAAAGCTGATGCATGATTCCAGTAGTACGAACGTCTTAAATCATATGGGGGACTCCCCGGTTTCTATTGGTGGCGGAATGGAGGAAGACTCAAAGGTGTGCCCCACCCCCTAAGGGCAGTATCTTAGGCATTGAAGATATCTGTAACTGTTTCGATTGTGCACTTAGGCAAAGCACTTAACCCATTTCATTCTGGATACCGTTCAAACAGTATTTGCAAAGAACATAGAGCCAGATCAGCCACCACAGAACGTACCATCTGATCAGGCTCTATGCTGTTTGCAATTCAGATGATCTTGCTAAGACCCTTGGCTATGTAGCAAACAACATAGATCCTGATCAGCACGCAGCATTACGCTGCGGCTGATCTGGATCTATGTTGTTTGCAAAGGCCTTTAAATGTATCCAGAATTAAATGGGTTAAAATCCACATTGCTTCTTCCCTCCCTCTCTTGTTGATGGATTCCAATGTGGTCTCTCGTTCATCATCATCATCATCAATCCTCTTCACCCCGGTTGGGGTATAGGGCCTTCACCACTGCTCTCCACTTGGACCGGTCCGTTGCTGCTGCTTTGGCTTCCACCCAGGACATCCTGCTTAGGCGCAGCTCACTGTCCAGAGTCCTTCGCCATGTCGTAACTGGTCGACCTCTTTTCCGTGTGCCCTGTGGATTCCAATCCAGTGCTTGGTCTCTCGTTAGAGAGATTAATCTAACATTGTAAAAACTTGTTTCACAATCAAGTGAAAATTAATTTGTATAAACTAAGGCATAGGAAGACATCCAGGTAGAACAACTGGCCTTCTGCAAGCAAGCTATTTGCTATGTAAATTATTTCTATCTCTTTCACCTGCCCCAAAATGTGTCCACATCACATCAAATAAAAGGTATAAAAACAAATCTGAACTTAAAATATTTTTGCTTGTTTGTTTTGGGGGTTTGAAGTGTTTTGGGATTTGAAGTGTTTTGGGGGTTTAAAGTGTTTTGGGGTTTGAAGTGTTTTGGGGTTTGAAGTGTTTTGGGGTTTGAAGTGTTTTGGGATATGAAGTGTTTGGGGGTTTGAAGTGTTTTGGGGTTTGATGTGTTTTGGGGGTTTGAAGTGTTTTGAGTTTAAAGTGTTTTGGGGGTTTTAAGTGTTTTGGGGTTTGAAGTGTTTTGGGGTTTGAAGTGTTTTGGGGTTTGAAGTGTTTTGGGGGTTTGAAGTGTTTGGGGGTTTGAAGTGTTTGGGGGTTTGAAGTGTTTGGGGGTTTGAAGGGTTTGGGGGTTTAAGTGATTTGGGGTTAAAGGTTTGGGGGTTTGAAGTGTTTGGGGGGTAAAGTGATTTGGGGGTTTAAAGTGATTTGGGGGGGTTAAAGTGTTTGGGGGGTTTAAAGTGTTTTGGGGGTTTTAAAGGGTTGGGGGTGTGACGTGTTTGGGCATTTGAAGTGTTTTGGGGGGGGGTAATGTGATTTGGGGGGTTTAAAGTGTTTTGGGGGTTGAAGTGTTTTGGGGGTTTGAAGGGTTTTGGGGTTTGAAAGTGTTTGGGGGTTGAAGTGTTTGGGGGTTTGAAATGTTTGGGGGTTGGAAGTGTTTGGGGGGGGTAATGTGATTTGGGGTTTAAAGGGTTTGGGGGTTGAAGTGCTTTGGGGGTTGGAAGTTGGTGGGGGTTGGAAGGTTTGGGGGTGAAATGTGTTGGGGGGTTAAGTGATTGGGGTTTGAAGTGTTTTGGGGGGGGGTTAATGTGATTGGGGTTTAAAGTGTTTGGGGGTTTGAAGTGTTGGGGTTGAAATGTTTGGGGGGTCAAGTGATTTGGGGTTTGAAGGTTTTTGGGGGGGGGTAATGTGATTTGGGGGTTTAAAGTGTTTTTGGGGTTTGAAGTGTTTTGGGGGTTTGAAGTGTTTGGGGGTTGAAGTGTCTTTGGGGTTTGAAGGGTTTGGGGGTTTGAAGTGTTTGGGGGTTGAAAGTGTTGGGGGTTGAAGTGTTGGGGGTTTGAAGTTGTTTGGGGGGTTTAAAGTGATTGGGGTTTATAAGGTTTTGGGGTTTGAAGGTTTTGGGGGGTTAAAGTGTTTTGGGGGTTTTAAAGTGTTTGGGGGTGTAAAAGTGTTTGGGGGGTTTGTCGTGTTTGGGCATTGAAGTGTTTTGGGGGGGGGGGTAATGTGATTTGGGGTTTTTCAAGTGTTTGGGGGTTTGAAGTGTTTTGGGGGTTTGAAGGTGTGGGGGTTGAAGTGTTTGGGGGTTGAAGTGTTGGGGTTTGAAGTGTTTGGGGGTTGAAAAGGGTTTGGGGGGTTAAAGTTGTTTGGGGGTTTTGGGGGTTTGAAGTGTTTTGGGGGTTAAGTGTTTGGGGGTTGGGACGTGTTTGGGGGTTTGACGTGTTTTGGGCATTGAAGTGTTTTGGGGGGGGGTTAATGTGATTGGGGGGTTAAGTGTTTGGGGGTTTGAGTGTTTTGGGGTTGGAAGTGTTTGGGGGTTTGAAGTGTTTGGGGGTTTTGAAGTGTTTTGGGGGTTAAAGTGTTTTGGGGGTTGAACGTGTTTTTGGGCATTTGAAGTGTTTTGGGGGGGGGGGGTTATGTGATTTGGGGGTTTTTAAGTGTTTTGGGGGTTTGAAGGTTTGTGGGGGGTTGAAGTGTTTTGGGGTTTGAAGTGTTGGGGTGTGGAGTGTTTGGGGGTTTGAAATGTTTGGGGGGTTTGAAGTGTTTTGGGGGGGGTTAATGTGATTTGGGGGTTTAAAGTGGTTTTGGGGGTTTGAAGTGCTTTGGGGGTTGAAGTGTTGGGGGGTTGAAGTGTTGGGGGTGTGAAATGTTTTGGGGGGTTAAAGTGAATTGGGGTGTGACGTGTTTGGGGGGGGTTAATGTTGATGTGGGGTTTTAAAGTGTTTGGGGGTTGAAGTGTTGGGGGTTTGAAATGTTTTGGGGGGTTCAAGTGATTTGGGTTTGAAGTGTTTTGGGGGGGGGGTTTAATGTGATTGGGGGTTTTAACGTGTTTTGGGGTGTGAAGTGTTTTGGGGGTTGGAAGTGTTTGGGGGTTTGAACAGTGGTTTGGGGTTTGAAGGTGTTTTGGGGGTTGAAGGTTGGGGGTTTGAAGGTTTGGGGGTTGACGTGTTTGGGGTTTGAAGTGTTTTGGGGGTGTAATTATAGTGATGTGGGGTTTAAAGTGTTTGGGGGGTATGAAGTGTTTTGGGGGGGTTAAAGTGTTGGGGGTTTAAAGTGTTTGGGGGTTTTAAAGGGTTTGGGGGTTTGACGTGTTTTGGGCATTTGAAGTTTTGGGGGGGGGGGTTAATGTGATTTGGGGGTTTTAAATTTGTTGGGGTTGAAGTGTTTTGGGGGTTTGAAGGTTTGGGGGTTGAAGGTTTGGGGGTTTGAAGGTTTGGTGGTTGAAGTGTTTTGGGGTTTGACGTGTTTGGGCATTTGTAGTGTTTTGGGGGGGGGGTTAATGTGATTTGGGGGTTTTAAAGTGTTTTGGGGGGTTGTTGAAGTGTTTTGGGGGTTTGAAGTGTTTTGGGGGTTGAAGTGTTTGGGGGTTTGAAGTGTTTGGGGATTGAAATGTTTGGGGGGTTTAAAGTGATTTGGGTTTGAAGGTTTGGGGGGGGGGGGGTGGTTATGTGATTGGGGGGTTTAAAGTTTGGGGGTGTGAAGTGTGTTTGGGGGTTGAAATGTTTTTGGGGGGTTCAATGATTTGGTTTGGGGTGTGAAGTGTTTTGGGGGGGGGTTCAATGTGTTTGGGGAGTTTAAAGGGTTTGGGGGTTTGAAGTGTTTTGGGGAGATTGGAAAAAAAAAAGTGTTTGGGGGTTTGAAGTGATTTGGGGGGTTAAAGTGATTTGGGGTTTTGAAGTGTTTTGGGGGGTTAAAGTGATTTGGGGGGTTAAAGTGATTTGGGGTTTTGAAGTGTTTTGGGGGGTTAAAGTGATTTGGGGGGTTAAAGTGATTTGGGGGGTTAAAGTGATTTGGGGGGTTAAAGTGTTTTGGGGTTTAAAGTGCTTTGGGAGTTTGAAGTGCTTGGGGGTTTAAAGTGTCACCAACAGATTAGGTGATATGGCCACTCTCCAGCTATTACTGCTGGAGTAAGACTTTGAGTGTTTCTATGAGCAGTGTTTCGGCCGGGCACTGAAATGCACATTGGTATAATCAGCGACCCTCCGCAAGCCAGCTGGATAGTTTTCTCATATGAAAGAATTTGACACACACAGTGGCACTCGAACCTACAGCAGTACAGGGCAAGTGATTTGAAGTCAATGACCGTAACCACCTGGTCACTGAGGCCTATAATATCAAATAGTAAATGTAAACCTACCCGCTTCTGTTTTCCTGCAGCCTTGTGTATATCAGACAAATCCAACACTGAAATAAAATCCATGTTACCATAGTGTAGAATAGAAGATTCCAATAAAGAAGTATTGGGTAACTAGAATTAACACCCCTAATGTTTAGCATAGATGATTCCATAGTGTAGAATAGAAGATTCCAATAAAGAAGTATTGGGTAACTAGAGTTAACACCCCTAATGTTTAGCATAGATGATTCCATAGTGTAGAATAGAAGATTCCAATAAAGAAGTATTGGGTAACTAGAGATAACACCCCTAATGTTTAGCATAGATGATTCCATAGTGTAGAATAGAAGATTCCAATAAAGAAGTATTGGGTAACTAGAGTTAACACCCCTAATGTTTAGCATAGATGATTCCATAGTGTAGAATAGGAGATTCCAATAAAGAAGTATTGGGTAACTAGAGTTAACACCCCTAATGTTTAGCATAGATGATTCCATAGTGTAGAATAGAAGATTCCAATAAAGAAGTATTGGGTAACTAGAGTTAACACCCCTAATGTTTAGCATAGATGATTCCATAGTGTAGAATAGAAGTTTGGTTTGGGTGTGTGGTTGTTTAGCATAGATGATTCCATAGTGTAGAATAGGAGATTCCAATAAAGAAGTATTGGGTAAGTAGGGTTAACACCCCTAATGTTTAGCATAGATGATTCCATAGTGTAGAATAGAAGATTCCAATAAAGAAGTATTGGGTAGGTACTAGAGTTAACACCCCTAATGTTTAGCATAGATGATTCCATAGTGTAGAATAGAAGATTCCAATAAAGAAGTATTGGGTAACTAGAGTTAACACCCCTAATGTTTAGCATAGATGATTCCATAGTGTAGAATAGGGTTGGTTTGGGTTGGTTGTTTGTGTGTTTGTGTGTGGTTGGTTTGGGTTGTTTTTTGTGTGTTAGATTCCAATAAAGAAGTATTGGGTAACTAGAGTTAACACCCCTAATGTTTAGCATAGATGATTCCATAGTGTAGAATAGGAGATTCCAATAAAGAAGTATTGGGTAACTAGAGTTAACACCCCTAATGTTTGGTATAGATGATTCCATAGTGTAGAATAGAAGATAACAATAAAGAAGTATTGGGTAACTAGAGATAACACCCCTAATATTTAGCATAGATGATTCCATAGTGTAGAATAGAAGATTCCAATAAAGAAGTATTGGGTAACTAGAGTTAACACCCCTAATGTTTAGTATAGATGATTCCATAGTGTAGAATAGGAGATTCCAATAAAGAAGTATTGGGTAACTAGAGTTAACACCCCTAATGTTTAGCATAGATGATTCCATAGTGTAGAATAGGAGATTCCAATAAAGAAGTATTGGGTAACTAGAGTTAACACCCCTAATGTTTAGCATAGATGATTCCATAGTGTAGAATAGGAGATTCCAATAAAGAAGTATTGGGTAACTAGGTAAACCCCCTAATGTTTAGCATAGATGATCACTAGGGTAGAATAGAAGATTCCAATAAAGAAGTATTGGGTAACTAGAGTTAACACCCCTAATGTTTAGCATAGATGATTCCATAGTGTAGAATAGGAGATTCCAATAAAGAAGTATTGGGTAACTAGAGTTAACACCCCTAATGTTTGGTATAGATGATTCCATAGTGTAGAATAGAAGATTCCAATAAAGAAGTATTGGGTAACTAGAAATAACACCCCTAATATTTAGCATAGATGATTCCATAGTGTAGAATAGAAGATTCCAATAAAGAAGTATTGGGTAACTAGAGTTAACACCCCTAATGTTTAGCATAGATGATTCCATAGTGTCGAATAGAGATTACAATAAAGAAGTATTGGGTAACTAGAGGTAACACCCCTATGGTTTAGCATAGATGATGCAATAGTGTAGAATAGAAGATTCAATAAAGACGTATTGGGTAAATAGAAAGAAACACCCCTAATGTTAGCATAGATGAGTCCATAGTGTAGAATAGAAGATTCCAATAAGAAGTATTGGGTAACGTAGCAATAACACCCCTAATGTTTAGCCGAGATGATTCAATTGATAGGAATAGAAGATGCCAATAAAGAAGTATTGGGTAACTAGAGTTAACACCCCTAATGTTTAGCATAGATGATTCCATAGTGTCGAATAGGAGATTCCAATAAAGAAGTATTGGGTAACTAGAGTTAACACCCCTAATGTTTAGCATAGATGATTCCATAGTGTAGAATAGGAGATTCCAATAAAGAAGTATTGGGTAACTAGAGTTAACAC
>CM026392.1:43161244-43187903 GCA_014843695.1 Archivesica marissinica | reverse complement strand
AATAAAGAAGTATTGGGTAACTAGAAATAACACCCCTAATGTTTAGCATAGATGATTCCATAGTGTAGAATAGAAGATTCCAATAAAGAAGTATTGGGTAACTAGAAATAACACCCCTAATGTTTAGCATAGATGATTCCATAATGTAGAATAGAAGATTCCAATAAAGAAGTATTGGGTAACTAGAAATAACACCCCTAATGTTTAGCATAGATGATTCCATAGTGTAGAATAGAAGATTCCAATAAAGAAGTATTGGGTAACTAGAAATAACACCCCTAATGTTTAGCATAGATGATTCCATAGTGTCGAATAGGAGATTCCAATAAAGAAGTATTGGGTAACTAGAGTTAACACCCCTAATGTTTAGCATAGATGATTCCATAGTGTAGAATAGGAGATTCCAATAAAGAAGTATTGGGTAACTAGAGTTAACACCCCTAATGTTTAGCATAGATGATTCCATAGTGTAGAATAGAAGATAACAATAAAGAAGTATTGGGTAACTAGAGTTAACACCCCTAATGTTTGGTATAGATGATTCCATAGTGTAGAATAGAAGATAACAATAAAGAAGTATTGGGTAACTAGAGTTAACACCCCTAATGTTTAGCATAGATGATTCCATAGTGTAGAATAGAAGATTCCAATAAAGAAGTATTGGGTAACTAGAAATAACACCCCTAATATTTAGCATAGATGATTCCATAGTGTAGAATAGAAGATTCCAATAAAGAAGTATTGGGTAACTAGAGTTAACACCCCTAATGTTTAGCATAGATGATTCCATAGTGTCGAATAGGAGATTCCAATAAAGAAGTATTGGGTAACTAGAGTTAACACCCCTAATGTTTAGCATAGATGATTCCATAGTGTAGAATAGAAGATTCCAATAAAGAAGTATTGGGTAACTAGAAATAACACCCCTAATATTTAGCATAGATGATTCCATAGTGTAGAATAGAAGATTCCAATAAAGAAGTATTGGGTAAGTAGTGGTAACACCCCACTGTTTAGCATAGATGATTCCATAGTGTAGAATAGGAGATTCCAATAAAGAAGTATTGGGTAAGTAGGGTTAACACCCCTAATGTTTAGCATAGATGATTCCATAGTGTAGAATAGAAGATTCCAATAAAGAAGTATTGGGTACCGGTAACTAGAGTTAACACCCCTAATGTTTAGCATAGATGATTCCATAGTGTAGAATAGAAGATTCCAATAAAGAAGTATTGGGTAACTAGAGTTAACACCCCTAATGTTTAGCATAGATGAGTCCATAGTGTAGAATAGGAGATTCCAATAAAGAAGTAGTGGGTAACTAGAGTTAACACCCCTACTGTTTAGCATAGATGATTCCATAGTGTAGAATAGAATATTCCAATAAAGAAGTATTGGGTAACTAGAGTTAACACCCCTACTGTTTAGCATAGATGATTCCATAGTGTAGAATAGAATATTCCAATAAAGAAGTATTGGGTAACTAGAGTTAACACCCCTACTGTTTAGCATAGATGATTCCATAGTGTAGAATAGAAGATTCCAATAAAGAAGTATTGGGTAACTAGAGTTAACACCCCTAATGTTTGGTATAAATGATTCCATAGTGTAGAATAGAAGGGTATAATAAATAAATAAATATTGAACATGTAGAGTGGATGTCCAAGCCAATATTTCACTTGTGTGGGGGGGGTGTCCATCTATTACTTCTTGACCTGTTGACTGGGAGGGAGGGGGAGATTTCCACCTATTCATTCTTGGACTGTGGACTGGGAGGGAGGGGGAGATTTCCACCTATTCATTCTTGGACTGTGGACTGGGAGGGAGGGGGAGATTTCCACCTATTCATTCTTGGACTGTGGACTGGAAGGGAGGCGGAGATTTCCACCTATTCATTATTGGACTGTGGACTGGGAGGTAGGGGGAGATTTCCACCTATTCATTCTTAGACTGTGGACTGGGAGGTAGGGGGAGATTTCCACCTATTCATTCTTGGACTGTGGACTGGGAGATGTCCATTTATTCATTCGTGGACTGGTAGGTGGGGCATATGTCCATTTATTCATTCGTGGACTGGTAGGTGGGGCATATGTCCATTTATTCATTCGTGGACTGGTAGGTGGGGCATATGTCCATTTATTCATTCGTGGACTGGTAGGTGGGGCATATGTCCATTTATTCATTCGTGGACTGGTAGGTGGGGCATATGTCCATTTATTCATTCGTGGACTGGTAGGTGGGGCATATGTCCATTTATTCATTCGTGGACTGGTAGGTGGGGCATATGTCCATTTATTCATTCGTGGACTGGTAGGTGGGGCATATGTCCATTTATTCATTCGTGGACTGGTAGGTGGGGCATATGTCCATTTATTCATTCGTGGACTGGTAGGTGGGGCATATGTCCATTTATTCATTCGTGGACTGGTAGGTGGGGCATATGTCCATTTATTCATTCGTGGACTGGTAGGTGGGGCATATGTCCATTTATTCATTCGTGGACTGGTAGGTGGGGCATATGTCCATTTATTCATTCGTGGACTGGTAGGTGGGGCATATGTCCATTTGGCATATGTCCGTATTCATTCGTGGACTGGTAGGTGGGGCATATGTCCAGTATTCATTCGTGGACTGGTAGGTGGGGCATATGTCCAGTATTCATTCGTGGACTGGTAGGTGGGGCATATGTCCAGTATTCATTCGTGGACTGGTAGGTGGGGCATATGTCCAGTATTCATTCGTGGACTGGTAGGTGGGGCATATGTCCAGTATTCATTCGTGGACTGGTAGGTGGGGCATATGTCCAGTATTCATTCGTGGACTGGTAGGTGGGGCATATGTCCGGGATTCATTCGTGGACTGGTAGGTGGGGCATATGTATTCACTTGCTATATATGCTTCCATACTGTGGGATGAAAACGTACGAGAGGAATTGTTTAACATACCCTCAATACTCTTCACAAGAATTGTCAACATTTTCTTCTCGGCATACTGAAATGCCAACATCTGGCCCTCGGTGAAGGCTTGGTTAGAAAATTGCATAGAATATTCCACTGCCATTTTATCTGTGTCAAACGGCTCTGATGTCGCGCTGAAAAAATAAGATACGAAAATAATCAAAATATTTCTGTCGGCACAAACTCACAAATAATGCTGAATTCAATTATTAAACAAGAGATGTTTTAAGTTTAAACTTTATTTATTTTACAACGATTGCGAAGCAAGTTTTAACAACTTATATTAATCACTCTCGTTGGTGTGGATGAAAGCGTATATGTGATCATTCGTGTAGGAGAAAACCGGAGTACCCGGAGAAAACCCACCTGTCCGATCTGGCGACCACCGTACCATCTCACATTCTTCCCGGTCCGAGGCTCGAACGCAGGTTGCATTGGTGAGAAACGAGCGCACAAACCACTGTGCTAATCGGACAGAGATGTTTTAAAACATAACATGCCCCCCATTTGAAGCGATTTTTAAAACACGTGGATCCACTTAAAAAATAACATACATATTGCACATATAATTATGAACTGATAGAGGTTAATGTGACCTTGACCTTGTAGGTACCGACCTGAGTCTTGAGCGTGAGACGTCTACTCAATATGGCGAACACATGTGCGAAGCTATATTTCAATAACAATCGGGTTTATTTCTGACCTGAGGAAATGCATGCAGCTATACAAAGGTATGTATTAAATTAATGCTGCGCAGTAGTTGTTGCAGCAATGTAGTTGGTGGTGGGCGGAGTGGAGATACGGTTTTACCGATCACTTTTTTTAGGGAGAAGTCGAAGACTATTTCGCCCACATCACCCTCTAGAATGATCCCTGCCTTTTCTTCTGTAGGAAGTCCACTTGTACCACAAGTGTACCGATGGTCTGTAGCCGCGTGTTGAACTGGGTTGCAGCAACATCGTTGGTGGTGGGCGGAGTGGAGAAACGGTTTTACCGATCACCCAATTTAAACTTACCTTTTCTTCTGTAGGAAGTCCACTTGTACCACAATTGTACCGATGGTCTGTAGCCGTGTGTTGAACTGGAACGGTTTCACTGTAATCTCCTGATTTAATGATATAACACTCCACTTCCTCTGAAATATAGAGGGCAATATAGAAAGAGATATAAAATAGAATGAACCATAAAATCGAGCAAACCATAAATTATAGTGAACCATAAAATCAAGCAAACCATAAATCGAGTGAACCATAAAAGTGAGTGAACCATAAAATAAAGAGAACCATAATATGCAGTGAACCATAAAATAGTGAAAAAGAATATACATGTAGAATGATCCATAAAGTAGAATGATCCATAAATTACAGAGAACCATAAATGGAGTGAACATTTTATATAGTGGACAATGAAAAATAGCGAATCCTAAATGAGTGAACCATAAATTAGAGTGAACAATAAAATAGAAGCCATAGTGGATACATAATATTACCTGCATTAAGTTAAATCCTAACGTCCCTTTCGTCATGTTCACATGTTGCGCAGTAGAGAACAGAAACTTTGCATGTGGCGATGTGTAAATCTCTACATGTCTGAAATCAAACAGTAAATACCTGTACACTGAATGACTTTAAAAACACACCACCTACATTGCAGGGATCATTCTAGAGGGCGATGTGTGCGAAATTGTCGCCCTAGGGACCCTGACTTCGCCCTCTGGGGCCCCACTTCTCCCTACCCTAATAAAAAAAATAATAAAAAAAATATTTTTTGGTTTTTACGATTTTCAAACAAAATTTTGTCTAGTAAGATACACTGGCCCATTATAAAGCACTCCTTCTATTCAAATGTTGTATTTAATGGTTGCACTGTGCATTTTAACCCTATTTTGCAGAAGTATATTAAAGAACACCATTTAAGGAAGCGATCACGCGCTTTCTCACTTCTCCCAAAAATTCTGACCTAGAATGAACCCTGTATTGGAGGTGATTTTTGCACATTTGTAATTTGCGGAATTTAATCAAATTTGGCACAGACTAAGACTGATTACTACTCTTGGCGTCCCTGTAAAATCTATTTGGAAACACTTTACAGTAGACATGCCATGTTCATCTGAAGTACGTGACTCCAGTTATATATACCCCGACAAATGTGGTGCATAGAATAGAAAATATTAAATGTATTAAACGACATTTTGGTGAAATTTTCAATTAAGTGTTCTCTATTAATAATATCTTTGTGTTTGAACTTTATGGTCACACTAACAGTTTAGGTACTATAACGACTCTCCAGCTATTACTGGCGGAAGACGACCCTGGGTGCCCCATCTGGAAGATGACCCTGGGTGCCCCATCTGGATGACGACCCTGGGTGCCCCATCTGGAAGACGACCCTGGGTGCCCCATCTGGAAGACGACCCTGGGTGCCCCATCTGGAAGACGACCCTGGGTGCCCCATCTGGAAGACGACCCTGGGTGCCCCATCTGGAAGACGACCCTGGGTGTCCCATCTGGAAGAAGACCCTGGGTGCCCCATCTGGAAGACGACCCTGGGTGCCCCATCTGGAAGACGACCCTGTGTGCCCCATCTGGAAGACGACCCTGGGTGCCCCATCTGGAAGACGACCCTGGGTGTCCCATCTGGAAGAAGACCCTGGGTGCCCCATCTGGAAGACGACCCTGGGTGCCCCATCTGGAAGACGACCCTGGGTGCCCCATCTGGAAGACGACCCTGGGTGCCCCATCTGGAAGACGACCCTGGGTGCCCCATCTGGAAGACGACCCTGGGTGCCCCATCTGGAAGACGACCCTGGGTGCCCCATCTGGAAGACGACCCTGGGTGCCCCATCTGGAAGACGACCCTGGGTGCCCCATCTGGAAGACGACCCTGTGTGCCCCATCTGGAAGACGACCCTGGGTGCCCCATCTGGAAGACGACCCTGGGTGCCCCATCTGGAAGACGACCCTGGGTGCCCCATCTGGAAGAAGACCCTGGGTGCCCCATCTGGAAGACGACCCTGGGTGCCCCATCTGGAAGACGACCCTGGGTGCCCCATCTGGAAGACGACCCTGGGTGCCCCATCTGGAAGACGACCCTGGGTGCCCCATCTGGAAGACGACCCTGGGTGCCCCATCTGGAAGACGACCCTGGGTGCCCCATCTGGAAGACGACCCTGAGTGCCCCATCTGGAAGAAGACCCTGGGTGCCCCATCTGGAAGAAGACCCTGGGTGCCCCATCTGGAAGACGACCCTGGGTGCCCCATCTGGAAGACGACCCTGGGTGCCCCATCTGGATGACGACCCTGGGTGCCCCATCTGGAAGAAGACCCTGGGTGCCCCATCTGGAAGAAGACCCTGGGTGCCCCATCTGGAAGACGACCCTGGGTGTCCCATCTGGAAGACGACCCTGGGTGCCCCATCTGGAAGACGACCCTGGGTGCCCCATCTGGAAGACGACCCTGGGTGCCCCATCTGGAAGACGACCCTGGGTGCCCCATCGAACAGTATTTCAGGCATGGACGTGCATGCAGGTAGAACCACCGACCTTCCGCATGTCAGCTTGATAGATTCCTGACCTGAAATAATTCAACACCCCCAGTGGGATTCAAACCTATAGTGATGTAGGGCAAGTGATTTGAAGTCGACGACCTTAACCACCTGGCCACCGAGTCCCCTAGTCAAGAAAAAATATAAAATGTATGAAACGATCCCCGCTATTTTTCACATGTACAGATGGACATGTACTTCATTTTCTTACTAATCATCTAATATGGGTGACTTTTTCAAATCAGTTTTCTCTATCTTTTATAAATAATATCATATTTTGTATTTAATCTAGGCACCATCCACTATGAAATCATATAAACTAGGCACCATCCACTATGCAATCATATAAACTAGCCAGCATCCACTATGCAATCATATAAACTAGGCAGCATCCACTATGCTATCATATAAACTAGGCACCATCCACTATACAATCATATATACTAGGCAGCATCCACTATGCAATTATATAAACTAGGCACCATCCACTATGCAATCATATAAACTAGGCACCATCCACAATGCAATCATATAAACTAGCCACCATCCACTATGCAATCATATAAACTAGGCAGCATCCACTATGCAATCATATAAACTAGGCACCATCAACTATGAAATCATATAATCTAGGCACCATCCACTATGCAATCATATAAACTAGACACCATCCACTATGCAATCATATAAACTAGGCACCATTCACTATGCAATCATATAAACTAGCCACCATCCACTATGCAATCATATAAACTAGGCACCATCCACTATGCAATCATATAAACTAGCCACCATCCACTATGCAATCATATAAACTAGGCAGCATCCACTATGCAATCATATAAACTAGGCACCATCAACTATGAAATCATATAATCTAGGCACCATCCACTATGCAATCATATAAACTAGACACCATCCACTATGCAATCATATAAACTAGGCACCATTCACTATGCAATCATATAAACTAGCCACCATCCACTATGCAATCATATAAACTAGGCACCATCCACTATGCAATCATATAAACTAGCCACCATCCACTATGCAATCATATAAACTAGCCAGCATCCACTATGCAATCATATAAACTAGCCAGCATCCACTATGCAATCATATAAACTAGCCAGCATCCACTATGCAATAATATAAACTAGACAGCATCCACTATGCAATCATATATACTACGCACCATCCACTATGCAATCAAATAAACTAGGCACCATCCACTATGCAATCATATAAACTAGGCACCATCCACTATGAAATCATATAAACTAGGCAGCATCCACTATGCAATCATATAAACTAGGTACCATCCACTATGCAATCATATAAACTAGCCAGCATCCACTATGCAATCATATAAACTAGCCAGCATCCACTATGCAATCATATAAACTAGGCACCATCCACTATGCAATCATATAAACTAGCCAGCATCCACTATGCAATCATATAAACTAGCCAGCATCCACTATGCAATCATATAAACTAAGCACCATCCACTATGCAATCATATAAACTAGGCAGCATCCACTATGCAATCATATAAACTAGGCAACATCCACTGTGCAATCATATAAACTAGCCAGCATCCACTATGCAATCATATATACTAGACAGCATTCACTATGCAATCATATAAACTAGCCAGCATCCACTATACAATCATATAAACTAGGCACCATCCACTATGCAATCATATAAACTAAGCACCATCCACTATGCAATCATATAAACTAGGCAGCATCCACTATGAAATCATATAAACTAGGCAGCATCCACTATGCAATCATATAAACTAGACAGCATCCACTATGCAATCATATAAACTAGACAGCATCCACTATGCAATCATATAAACTAGGCACCATCCACTATGAAATCATATAAACTAGGCACCATCCACTATGCAATCATATAAACTAGGCACCATCCACTATGCAATCATATAAACTAGGCACCATCCACTATGCAATCATATAAACTAGCCACCATCCACTATGCAATCATATAAACTAGGCACCATCCACTATGCAATCATATAAACTAGCCACCATCCACTATGCAATCATATAAACTAGCCAGCATCCACTATGCAATCATATAAACTAGCCAGCATCCACTATGCAATCATATAAACTAGCCAGCATCCACTATGCAATCATATAAACTAGGCACCATCCACTATGCAATCATATAAACTAGACAGCATCCACTATGCAATCATATATAAACTAGGCACCATCCACTATGCAATCATATAAACTAGACAGCATCCACTATGCAATCATATATAATACGCACCATCCACTATGCAATCATATAAACTAGACAGCATCCACTATGCAATCATATATACTACGCACCATCCACTATGCAATCATATAAACTAGCAACCATCCACTATGCAATCATATAAACTAGGCACCATCCACTATGCAATCATATAAACTAGGCACCACCCACTATGCAATCATATAAACTAGGCACCATCCACTATGCAATCATATAAACTAGCCAGCATCCACTATGCAATCATATAAACTAGCCACCATCCACTTTGCAATCATATAAACTAGCCAGCATCCACTATGCAATCATATAAACTAGGCACCATCCACTATGCAATCAAATAAACTAGGCACCATCCACTATGCAATCATATAAACTAGGCACCATCCACTATGAAATCATATAAACTAGGCAGCATCCACTATGCAATCATATAAACTAGCCAGCATCCACTATGCAATCATATAAACTAGCCAGCATCCACTATGCAATCATATAAACTAGCCAGCATCCACTATGCAATCATATAAACTAAGCACCATCCACTATGCATTCATATAAACTAGGCAGCATCCACTATGCAATCATATAAACTAGGCAACATCCACTGTGCAATCATATAAACTAGCCAGCATCCACTATGCAATCATATAAACTAGACAGCATCCACTATGCAATCATATAAACTAAGCACCATCCACTATGCAATCATATAAGCTAGGCAGCATCCACTATGAAATCATATAAACTAGCCAGCATCCACTATGCAATCATATAAACTAGGCACCATCCACTATGCAATCATATAAACTAGCCAGCATCCACTATGCAATCATATAAACTAGCCAGCATCCACTATGCAATCATATAAACTAAGCACCATCCACTATGCAATCATATAAACTAGACAGCATCCACTATGCAATCATATAAACTAGACAGCATCCACTATGCAATCATATAAACTAGGCACCATCCACTATGCAATCATATAAACTAGGCACCATCCACTATGCAATCATATAAACTAGGTACCATCCACTATGCAATCATATAAACTAGGCAGCATCCACTATGAAATCATATAAACTAGGCAGCATCCACTATGCAATCATATAAACTAGACAGCATCCACTATGCAATCATATAAACTAGACAGCATCCACTATGCAATCATATAAACTAGGCACCATCCACTATGCAATCATATAAACTAGGCACCATCCACTATGCAATCATATAAACTAGGTACCATCCACTATGCAATCATATAAACTAGGCAGCATCCACTATGAAATCATATAAACTAGGCAGCATCCACTATGCAATCATATAAACTAGACAGCATCCACTATGCAATCATATAAACTAGACAGCATCCACTATGCAATCATATAAACTAGGCACCATCCACTATGCAATCATATAAACTAGGCACCATCCACTATGCAATCATATAAATTAGGCACCATCCACTATGAAATCATATAAACTAGGCACCATCCACTATGCAATCATATAAATTAGACAGCATCCACTATGCAATCATATAAACTAGGCACCATCCACTATGCAATCATATAAACTAGGCACCATCCACTATGCAATCATATAAACTAGGCAGCATCCACTATGCAATCATATAAACTAGGCACCATCCACTATGCAATCATATAAACTAGGCAGCATCCACTATGCAATCATATAAACTAGCCACCATCCACTATGAAATCATATAAACTAGACAGCATCCACTATGCAATCATATAAACTAGGCACCATCCACTATGCAATCATATAAACTAGCCACCATCCACTATGCAATCATATAAACTAGGCACCATCCAATGCAATCAATGGTACAGACAACTTACTGTACTGTATCTGGGATGTCTGCAGGATTCACCACTACACAGTTTGTAAGAGACAGATCGTCCGTCGGACATTTGGATGCCTTTGCTTTTATCATGGTCTGAAGATAGAACATACATTTATACAGTTGAAGATAGAATACAAATTTATATTAAAAAAAGGTCAGGGTGCATTGTGAGTGGTGACGGGTGGGGTATTTAGTTTATACCAATTTATTTTATCTCGATTACGAAGAAAGTTCTTACAACTTATATTAATCACTATCGAGACCTCATTCCTGGTGGAATCCATCATCACGAGGAAGAGGCAATATGGAATTTAAATGCCTTGCTTAAGGGCACAATAGTA
Source organism: Archivesica marissinica (assembly GCA_014843695.1). Lineage (NCBI taxonomy): Eukaryota > Metazoa > Mollusca > Bivalvia > Venerida > Vesicomyidae > Archivesica > Archivesica marissinica. The sequence continues at coordinate 43,176,882 of CM026392.1, read as the reverse complement.
ACAGCTCCAGCGGGGTGCAAACTCCGGGCCTTTCACACAAGAAGCGAACGCGATACCACTGGGCTATCACGACTTCCACGAAGGGGCATTTGTGGGCTACCACTAGAAAATGTGCTAACATATGGTGATTGACAGCTAATTATGCTTGAATCAAGGAGGCAGTAGGGCAATCGGTCGAAAGGGGCTAAAAATGGGCAGGGTGGGGGTGCCTTGTAATTCCACTCTAGAATATACCCTAATTTATGATGTGATTTTTTCATAATAATTCACTGAATGACTTTCATAAAAGGAGCAGAGTACATGTACGTGTACTTTCTGCGTCAGATCCTGTTGTTGACAGGGTATAATTCCTGTCCACTAAATTTTCTACAAATTCTGTAGATTTCACAGCAGCTGCTGTGTTTACTGTATAATCCAACAATACCCAACCACTGTCATTGGACTGAAAGGAAAGATGATACATTGTATTTATAATGCATCAAAATCTAGGGGTGATTTATCATTCAGCACACTGCTGCTAAATGTACCGATATTCATGAAGCCATGAAAATACAATCTGCTACAGACCGGCTACCGGTATTCATGAGGCCATGGATGTAGACACAATCTGCTACAGACTGGCTACGGGTATTCACGAGGCCATGGATGTAGTCACAATCTGCCACAGACCGGCTACTGGTATTCATGAGGCCATGGATGTAGACACAATCTGCTACAGACCGGCTACTGGTATTCATGAGGCCATGGATGTAGACACAATCTACTACAGACCAGCTACCGGTATTCATGAGGCCATGGATGTAGACACAATCTGCTACAGACCGGCTACCGGTATTCACGAGGCCATGGATGTAGTCACAATCAGCTAAAGGCGGGCTACCGGTATTCATGAGGCCATGGATGTAGACACAATCTGCTACAGACCGGCTACTGGTATTCACGAGGCCATGGATGTAGTCACAATCAGCTAAAGGCGGGCTACCGGTATTCATGAGGCCATGGATGTAGACACAATCTGCTACAGAATGGCTACGGGTATTCACGAGGCCATGGATGTAGTCACAATCAGCTAAAGGCAGGCTACCGGTATTCATGAGGCCATGGATGAAGACACGATCTGCTACAGACCGGCTACTGGTATTCATGAGGCCATTGATGTAGACACAATCTGCTAGGGGCGGGCTACCGGTATTCATGAGGCCATGAATGTAGACACAATCTGTTACAGACCGGCAATAGGTATTCATGAGGCCATGAATGTAGACACAATCTGCTACCGATATTCATGAAGCCATGAAAATACAATCTGCTACAGACTGGCTACCGGTATTCATGAGATCATGAATGTAGACACAATCTGCTGCTGGTATTCATGAGGCCATGAATGTAGACACAATCTGCTACAGACCAGCTACCGGTATTCATGAGGCCATGACTGTAGACACAATCTGCTACAGACCGGCTACCGGTATTCGCGAGGCCATGACTGTAGACACAATCTGCTAGAGACTGGCTACCGGTATTCATGAGGCCATGAATGTAGACACAATCTACTACAGACCGGCTACCGGTATTCATGAAGCCATGGATGTAGACACAATCTGCTACAGACCGGCTACCGGTATTCATGAGGCCATGGATGTAGACACAATCTGCTACAGACCGGCTACCGGTATTCATGAGGCCATGGATGAAGACACGATCTGCTACAGACCGGCTACCGGTATTCATGAGGCCATGACTGTAGACACAATCTGCTACAGACCGGCTACCGGTATTCACGAGGCCATGGATGTAGACACAATCTGCTACAGACCGGCTACCGGTATTCATGAGGCCATGGATGTAGAGACAATCTGCTACAGACCAGCTACCGGTATTCATGAGGCCATGTATGTAGACACAATCTACTACAGACTGGCTACCAGTATTCATGAGGCCATGAATGTAGACACAATCTGCTACAGACCAGCTACCGGTATTCATGAGGCCATGAATGTAGACACAATCTGCTACAGACCGGCTACCGGTATTCGCGAGGCCATGAATGTAGACACAATCTGCTAGAGACTGGCTACCGGTATTCATGAGGCCATGAATGTAGACACAATCTACTACAGACCGGCTACCAGTATTCATGAAGCCATGAATGTAGACACAATCTGCTAGAGACTGGCTACCGGTATTCATGAGGCCATGAATGTAGACACAATCTGCTACAGACTGTCTACCGGTATTCATGAGGCCATGAATGTAAACACAATCTGCTACAGACCGGCTACCGGTATTCACGAGGCCATGGATGTAGAGACAATCTGCTACAGACCGGCTACCGGTATTCACGAGGCCATGGATGTAGACACAATCTGCTACAGACCGGCTACCGGTATTCATGAGGCCATGACTGTAGACACAATCTGCTACAGGTGGGCTACCGGTATCCATGAGGCCATGAATGTAGACACAATCTGCTACAGACCGGCTACCGGTATCCATGAGGTCATGGAGCCACAATGATCGGTATGGTTTTATTTATGATATTTGTAAACATTTAACTCCATGATATTAGGTCTCTACAAAAATAGACTGATTTACAGTAAATGCTCACTGCAGGTTATTCGAGGGAGAAAATAACTTTCTGATTTCATCCGGAGCTAGAGAAACTGGAATAATCATAATACAAGTTTCCAAAAACCAATCAATTTCTTCTCTCTCAACAATCCCTGTGGATATAACAGCCTACTTTAAATGTCAATGTATTAACACCAGTCTTAAGTTGTGTTTTACACGCAAGTTCTTGGACATGATCAGATGAATAGATTGCTGCTGCACTATTTGAGGTCTGCTGCTGCACTATTTGAGGTCTGCTGTTGCACTATTTAAGGTCTGCTGCTGCACTATTTGAGGTCTGCTGCTGCACTATTTGAGGTCTGCTGCTGCACTATTTGAGGTCTGCTGCTGCACTATTTGAGGTCTGCTGCTGCACTATTTGAGGTCTGCTGCTGCACTATTTGAGGTCTGCTGCTGCACTATTTGAGGTCTGCTGTTGCACTATTTGAGGTCTGCTGCTGCACTATTTGAGGTCTGCTGCTGCACTATTTGAGGTCTGCTGCTGCACTATTTGAGGTCTGCTGCTGCACTATTTGAGGTCTGCTGCTGCACTATTTGAGGTCTGCTGCTGCACTATTTGAGGTCTGCTGCTGCACTATTTGAGGTCTCATACAAAATAAAATATGGGGCGAATAAGTGGCCTACTGTGGGCAACACTTTGGACTGTGAATGCAGGTCATGAGTTCAATTCCACTTCCCCACTATAATAATTTAAACTGCAGGCCCAATGAAGTAATTTTGCAGGTATAATTTATGCAAATTAACGTGATTGGGCGGTTCTGTAATTTGAAGCGTAGTGGTATTTCAGAATATTCGCAACATTTTGGTACCAAGTTTATCTTTCTATTATTAACCCATTTCATTCTGGATACATTTAAAGGCTTTTGCAAACAACATAGATCCAGATCAGCCGCAGCATGACGCTGTGTGCTGATCAGGATCTATGCTGTTTGCTACATAGCCAAGTGTCTTAGCAAGATCATCTGAATAGCAAACAGCATAGAGCCTGATCAGACGGCACGTTCCGTGGCGGCTGATCTGGCTCTATGTTCTTTGCATATACTGTTTGAACGGTATCCAGAATGAAATGGGTTAATAGTTGTTGAGCTATGTGTCATGTGACGGCTCATATATATATACACAATATACGAAAGTGGCGATAAAACACCCCCGCATTCACACAATAAAACGGTACAAATCACTTCCCTGACAATCCACTCCCCATGTAAATAGATATGGACTGGCAATGGCACACAATATTGCTATTTCTCAGGCTAATTTCCAAATTGGAAAATCATCTTAATGAATAATTCAATGATAAATAACTGACTGCTACTCCAGAATTAGATTAATGGCAGACAAAACACTGACAGTGTTTGGTCTCTATGCATCAGACTGGAGTAAATCACAATAAGCTTTAAGCTTCCGATTAAATCCATTTTCATTTGTATAGCTATACAATAGATATGTACTGTACATAATGAACGAATAAATATGTTTAAACCAACAGACTGAACATTTGGACAGATCTGTATTTATCAAGTTATTCCCCTTTATGGATAAAATTCTATTTATAAATTCCCTCCAAAAATGTCACATGATTCAGTTTTAATCAATCAAAACTCAGTTGGTTTTCAGTGTTTGACAATGGCAGACCTGTAAACTGGTATTATTTTAAGTGTTACCCAGAAATCAGAGACTATAACATCTATTATCACACAGTCACAGTTATATAAATGAACAGTACAGACATAATGACTCCTTACAGACGGATCTGTAGTCCAGTGGTAACACGCTGGACTGGTAATCCAGGGATCGCAGGTTCGATCCCCCGTCTGACCCTAATAAAATTAACAGTCTTTCAGATGGGACATTAAACCGAGGTCTCGTGTCGGTGCTGTACACTACACGTAATAGAAGAGGAGACTCTGGAATGGGTCTCTGTCTTTATCATTGCACTATCCTCCAAAAATCTAAAATGACTAATCTCTTCAGGAGGCGTCGCTCATACAGGCAACCGGTAGCGACGATAAATAAACGTAAAAACACATAATGGCTCCATCATTTTAACTTTGCACGCTAGTGTACACGACATATTTCCAGAGATTTCAGCTACAAATAAGAAAAGAAAAACCCATTAATGAATTGTTGTCTGATACAATTATTTGAACTATTTATAGCCTTTATCGCTATCAATATCTGTCAGAGGGCCCGTGGCGCAATTGTCCGTGTTACGTACGCGATGGTAACATATTAAAAATGGCAGGGATGGGTAGATATTCGTGTTTCAGTCAGGGACACACACCCAGGTAGAACCACAGGATATATTCCACAAGACAGCTGGCAGTTTCTTTATATGAAAGTCATCGACACCTCTGGTGCTTCCTGGGTGAGGATTCACAAATATAACGGCTAAGGGCAAGTCATTAGAGGTAATGGACCAAAACCAATCAGACTACTACAACTTAATAGATGTACCATTTTAGATATATTAATTACAGTTTAAACTTTCATAGATTTAGCAACACCAATTTCATAGATTTAGCAACATCAATTTCATAGATTTAGCAACATCAATTTCATAGATTTAGCAACATCAATTTCATAGATTTAGCAACATCAATTTCATAGATTTAGCAACATCAATTTCATAGATTTAGCAACACCAATTTCATAGATTTAGCAACACCAATTTCATAGATTTAGCAACATCAATTTCATAGATTTAGCAACACCAATTTCATAGATTTAGCAACATCAATTTCATAGATTTAGCAACACCAATTTCATAGATTTAGCAACATCAATTTCATAGATTTAGCAACATCAATTTCATAGATTTGCAACACAATTTCATAGATTTAGCAACATCAATTTCATAGATTTAGCAACATCAATTTCATAGATTTAGCAACATCAATTTCAATATATTTCAGTTTCATAGATTTTGCAACACCAATTTCATAGATTTAGCAACATCACTTTCATAGATTTAGCAACACCAATTTCATAGATTTAGCAACATCAATTTCATAGATTTAGCAACATCAATTTCATAGATTTAGCAACATCAATTTCATAGATTTAGCAACATCAATTTCATAGATTTAGCAACATCAATTTCAATATATTTCAGTTTCATAGATATTGCAACACCAATTTCATAGATTTAGCAACATCACTTTCATAGATTTAGCAACATCAATTTCAATATATTTCAGTTTCATAGATTTAGCAACACCAATTTCATAGATTTAGCAACACCAATTTCATAGATTTAGCAACACCAATTTCATAGATTTAGCAACATCAATTTCATAGATTTAGCAACACCAATTTCATAGATTTAGCAACACCAATTTCATAGATTTAGCAACACCAATTTCATAGATTTAGCAACATCAATTTCATAGATTTAGCAACATCAATTTCATAGATTTAGCAACACCAATTTCATAGATTTAGCAACATCAATTTCATAGATTTAGCAACATCAATTTCATAGATTTAGCAACATCACTTTCATAGAGTTTACATCATTTAATTGGTTCCCTACACAGTCCCAGTTACTAGATCTAGCAATGCCAATTACTAGATTCAGCTATGTGAATTAACACATTTAACACTTCTAATTAACTCAGGGTTTCCGCAGCCAGTTGCCAATGGCAACAATTGTGACAAAAAACAAATACTTTGTCAAATGCATGGCTTCAACTATTTATCTGTTAACTATATTCTATGGCTCTTAGCACCAAGTTTTTCAAATTGGCTCCAGTTATTTTCAATTGTCGACATATGTGGTAAAGACAAAAATTCAAACAGAGGGAACCATGTACATGAAACTGATTCAACAATGCCAATTAAGGCAATTATAAATAAATGACATATTTAGCTATAGGGATAAGCTTGTGGACTCAGCCAAGTGTGCTATAGAAAAAGAACTAGTCCTACAGCTTAACCCTTTCAACACCACAGACCTCTAAATAGGCATACAAGTGACGAGCCGTCTCATCAGGATCTGCACTTTTTGCCAGTATTATTACAATTTTTCAAAAATAATTTACACATTTTGATAAATGAACTGATCCAAATGTAATTTTCTTATTAATTTAATTGGTCTAAAAATGTCATGGACCAGTCTATGGCAGTTACTTGGTGTTGAATGGGTTAAGATAGGAAGAAGTGAGGCAGTCCACAGAGATCATCCCTCCTAAATCTCCCTCTTGCTCCAGCCCTGTGAACATACATATATTAAACAATGTGAACTTACATTAAGAATACTCTCTTTGAAATATTATGACTGTCCACTAATCAATTTATTCACTCAACTACTCAGGCTGTCCGATTAGCGCAGTGGTTAGCGCACTCGCTTCTCACCAATGCAACCCTGGTTCGATGCTCAGACCGGGAAGTATGTGAGATGGTACGGTGGTCACCAGATCGGACAGGTTTTCTCCAGGTACTCCGGTTTCCTCCCACACAAATGCGCTTTCATCCGTGCCAACGAGAGTGATTAATATAAGTTGTTAAAGCTTGTTTTGCAATCATTGTAAAATAAATAACGTTTAAACTTAAACAACTTAAACTTTAAACTCAACTTATATGACCTACATGTACATTTCACTGGCCGATCATACAGGTCAGCCAGCGCTAACAACAAAATGCCGTAAAAGACATATATCTTGGAAAAATTGAACAAACTACAAGAAATCAATAAATCTAGTAAACCGATTCGTTCATTTCGTACTTATTCAGGAACAATAAAAGAAACATTTTTTTGGTTTTTACGATTTTCAAACAAAATTTTGTCTAGTAAGAATACACTGGCCCATTATAAAGCACTCCTTCTATTCAAATGTTGTATTTAATGGTTGTACTGTGCATTTTAACCCTATTTTGCAGAAGTATATTAAAGAACACCATTTAAGGAAGCGATCACGCGCTTTCTCACTTCTCCCAAAAATTCTGACCTAGAATGAACCCTGAATTCACATATATACATAATATTATATACATACCAAACAGAAAAATAAATGTCCTATAGAGCAGTACACAAATCCCTAAGATTGCTACGCTGAAACTTCCAAGGAAAACCCGCTAGTATAGCCAACATAGATGACAATATTGATCTATTGAATTAGTAAGAACTCTCCAAAACATCCATGCCACATACATGTATTGATCTATACAACAGAATCAACCGGTCCAGAGGCAAAACTTGTAATATTGGGAAAGTTATCTCCCATTTCTCTATCCAATCGCTACATTATATATTGCTATATTGCAATTCATGAGTTTCGGATTAAATTGGCCCATAATTGACTAGATCATACATGATAGAGAAGAAAGCATTTAATCACTGCATAATGCACAGAAATCAATGGTTCTGTGGCTGTGTGACAAGCAAGTAGTACGAGGAAGCTGCAGTTTTGGAAGTCCCAGTTCCACTTTCCTTCATAGAGATTTAGGTTAATATACATGTACTGTTATATCTCCATACAAACGACAGCCATTTAACCCTTTCCTTCATAGAGATTTAGGTTAATATACTATTATATCTCCATACAAATGACAGCCATTTAGCTATCATGCAGTGGATAAGTAGTAGCCATATCTATCCCACCTCCATAGATATTACTGGGACTACATAGAGATTTAGGTTAATATACTATTATATCTCCATACAATCCACAGCCATTTAGCTATCATGCAGTGGATAAGTAGTCGCCATATCTATCCCACCTCCATAGATATTACTGGGACTACATAGAGATTTAGGTTAATATACTATTATATCTCCATACAATCCACAGCCATTTAGCTATCATGCCGTGGATAAGTAGTCACCATATCTATCCCACCTCCATAGATATTACTGGGACTACATAGAGATTTAGGTTAATATACTATTATATCTCCATACAAATGACAGCCATTTAGCTATCATGCAGTGGATAAGTAGTCGCCATATCTATCCCACCTCCATAGATATTACTGGGACTACATAGAGATTTAGGTTAATATACTATTATATCTCCATACAAATGACAACCATTTAGCTATCATGCAGTGGATAAGTAGTTACCATATCTATCCCACCTCCATAGATATTACTGGGACTACATAGAGATTTAGGTTAATATACTATTATATCTCCATACAAACGACAGCCATTTAGCTATCATGCAGTGGATAAGTAGTTACCATATCTATCCCACCTCCATAGATATTATGTATAGGATATAGGCCGACAATGATCCAACACTTATATAACAAGATCGTACTAAGTAAAATTGTTAATTTCGTACATGTACGCCTAGAATTTAACATAATACTCTGGCCTTTTGACACCAGTCCAATATTAATAATAACAGACTGCCAGTACAAATGTACGGTATGACGTCACGACAGTGTTTTAAACATGTATATTGCAATTCATGAGTTTCTGATTAAATTGGCTCATAATTGACTACCGGTAGATCACTGCCTTGGATGTTAGAGAAGAAAGCATTTATTCACTGCATAATGCACAGAAATCAATGATTCTGCGGCTGTGACAAGCAAGTAGTACGAGGAAGCTGCATTTTGGGAAGTCCCAGTCATACTAACTGCTAGAAGCTAAACCTCTAAATAGTTGCTATTTATGTTGCGGTACAGACGTAGTCGCTATTGGGGTGATTATGTGTAAGCGGCCCGGCTAACTCAGTCGGTAGAGCGTTCGCTCTCTAGACGAAAGATCCCAGGTTGGCTGCACATTTTTCTTACCCTGTGACATTTTCACTATGTTGAAGTTTTTCACAGGATGCGGTAAATGTGCTGCCAACCCGGGACCTTTCGCTTACAGGTCGAACATTCTACCTCCTGAGCTAGCCGGGCCACTTACACATGATCTCCCAAATGGTGACTAAGTACGTACAGCGACATTACATTTCTGGAAGCCTCCCAATATTATTCAATGCAAGCGCGTTCTAAATGAGTTAATATTGTCCCAATACTATTCAATGCACGAGCGTTCTAAATGAGTTAATATTGTCCCAATATTATTCAATGCAAGTGTGTTCTAAATGAGTTTATATTGCTGGAAGTCCCAATACTATTCAATGCCAGAGTTTTCTAAATGAGTTTATATTGCTGGAAGTCCCAATATTATTCAATGCAAGAGTGTTCTAAATGAGTTTATATTGCTGGAAGTCCCAATATTATTCAATGCAAGAGCATTCTAAATGAGTTTATATTGCTGGAAGTCCCAATATTATTCAATGTAAGAGCGTTCTAAATGAGTTTATATTGCTGGAAGTCCCAATATTATTCAATGCAAGAGCGTTCTAAATGAGTTTATATTGCTGGAAGTCCCAATATTATTCAATGCAAGCGCATTCTAAATGAGTTTATATTGCTGGAAGTCCCAATATTATTCAATACAAGCATGTTCTAAATGAGTTTATATTGCTGGAAGTCTTTGAACATTTGTCTCAATTCTTTGTGAACACCCTATTTACATTTAGTGTATACATTTTTCTACTACAGCTATAATGACTGTAAACACACCAGCTTTTGACGCACATTTTGCCTAATTCAAATCTGTCCATATCATCCATGTATTTCCTGCAGCTCAGACTAAAATAAACAGCCAATGGAAACATCCGTCTATGCTATGTATTAACTCTACAAACAGGGAAACATCCGTCTATGCCATGTATTAACTCTACAAACAGGGAAACATCCGTCTATGCCATGTATTAACTCTACAAACAGGGAAACCTCCATCTATGCCATGTATTAACTCTACAAACAGGGAAACATCCATCTATGCCATGTATTAACTCTACAAACAGGGAAACATCCATCTATGCCATGTATTAACTCTACAAACAGGGAAACATCCATCTATGCCATGTATTAACTCTACAAACAGGGAAACATCCGTCTATACCATGAATTAACTCTACAAACATGGAAACATCCGTCTATACCATGAATTAACTCTACAAACATGGAAACATCCGTCTATACCATATATTAACTCTACAAACAGGGAAACCTCCGTCTATACATGTATTAGGGAAACATCCGTCTATACCATGTATTAACTCTACAAACAGGGAAACATCCGTCTATACCATATATTAACTCTACAAACATGGAAACATCCGTCTATGCCATGTATTAACTCTACAAACAGGGAAACATCCGTCTATACCATGAATTAACTCTACAAACAGGGAAACCTCCATCTATACCATGTATTAACTCTACAAACAGGGAAACATCCGTCTATACCATGAATTAACTCTACAAACAGGGAAACCTCCATCTATACCATATATTAACTCTACAAACAGGGAAACATCCGTCTATACCATGTATTAACTCTACAAACATGGAAACATCCGTCTATACCATATATTAACTCTACAAACAGGGAAACCTCCGTCTATACCATGTATTAACTCTACAAACAGGGAAACCTCCATCTATGCCATGTATTAACTCTACAAACAGGGAAACATCCATCTATGCCATGTATTAACTCTACAAACAGGGAAACCTCCATCTATACCATGTATTAACTCTACAAACAGGGAAACCTCCATCTATGCCATGTATTAACTCTACAAACAGGGAAACCTCCATCTATACCATGTATTAACTCTACAAACAGGGAAACCTTCGTCTATGCCATGTATTAACTCTACAAACATGGAAACATCCGTCTATGCCATGTATTAACTCTACAAACATGGAAACATCCGTCTATACCATGTATTAACTCTACAAACATGGAAACCTCCGTCTATACCATGTATTAACTCTACAAACAGGGAAACATCCGTCTATACCATGTATTAACTCTACAAACAGGGAAACATCCGTCTATACCATGAATTAACTCTACAAACAGGGAAACATCTGTCTATACCATGTATTAACTCTACAAACATGGAAACCTCCGTCTATACCATATATTAACTCTACAAACATGGAAACCTCCGTCTATACTATATATTAACTCTACAAACATGGAAACCTCCGTCTATACTATATATTAACTCTACAAACATGGAAACCTCCGTCTATACCATATATTAACTCTACAAACATGGAAACCTCCGTCTATACTATATATTAACTCTACAAACATGGAAACCTCCATCTATACCATATATTAACTCTACAAACAGGGAAACCTCCATCTATACCATGAATTAACTCTATATTTCCTGCAGCCAAAACAGCCCAGAGAAACATCCGTCTATGCCATGTATTGACTCTACAAACAGGGAAACATCCGTCTATACTATGTATTGACTCTACAAACAGGGAAACCTCCGTCTATACATGTATTAGGGAAACATCCGTCTATACCATGTATTAACTCTACAAACAGGGAAACATCCGTCTATACCATATATTAACTCTACAAACATGGAAACATCCGTCTATGCCATGTATTAACTCTACAAACAGGGAAACATCCGTCTATACCATGAATTAACTCTACAAACAGGGAAACCTCCATCTATACCATGTATTAACTCTACAAAGAGGGAAACATCCGTCTATACCATGAATTAACTCTACAAACAGGGAAACCTCCATCTATACCATATATTAACTCTACAAACAGGGAAACCTCCGTCTATACCATGAATTAACTCTACAAACAGGGAAACCTCCGTCTATACCATATATTAACTCTACAAACAGGGAAACCTCCGTCTATACCATGTATTAACTCTACAAACAGGGAAACCTCCGTCTATACCATGTATTAACTCTACAAACAGGGAAACATCCGTCTATACCATGTATTAACTCTACAAACAGGGAAACCTCCGTCTATACCATGTATTAACTCTACAAACAGGGAAACCTCTGTCTATACCATGTATTAACTCTACAAACAGGGAAACCTTCGTCTATACCATGTATTAACTCTACAAACAGGGAAACCTCCGTCTATACCATGTATTAACTCTACAAACAGGGAAACCTCCATCTATACTATGTATTAACTCTACAAACAGGGAAACATCCGTCTATACCATGAATTAACTCTACAAACAGGGAAACCTCCGTCTATACCATGTATTAACTCTACAAACAGGGAAACCTCCGTCTATACCATGTATTAACTCTACAAACAGGGAAACATCCGTCTATACCATGAATTAACTCTACAAACAGGGAAACCTCCGTCTATACCATATATTAACTCTACAAACAGGGAAACCTCCGTCTATGCCATGTATTAACTCTACAAACATGGAAACCTCCGTCTGTACCATGTATTAACTCTACAAACAGGTAAACATCCATCTATACCATGTATTAACTCTACAAACAGGGAAACCTCCATCTATGCCATGTATTAACTCTACAAACAGGGAAACATCCATCTATGCCATGTATTAACTCTACAAACAGGGAAACATCCATCTATACCATGTATTAACTCTACAAACAGGGAAACCTCCATCTATGCCATGTATTAACTCTACAAACAGGGAAACCTCCATCTATGCCATGTATTAACTCTACAAACAGGGAAACCTCCATCTATACCATGTATTAACTCTACAAACAGGGAAACCTCCATCTATACCATGTATTAACTCTACAAACAGGGAAACCTTCGTCTATGCCATGTATTAACTCTACAAACAGGGAAACCTCCGTCTATACCATGAATTAACTCTACAAACAGGGAAACCTCCGTCTATGCCATGTATTAACTCTACAAACATGGAAACATCCGTCTATACCATGTATTAACTCTACAAACAGGGAAACCTCCGTCTATACCATGTATTAACTCTACAAACAGGGAAACCTCCATCTATACCATGTATTAACTCTACAAACAGGGAAACCTTCGTCTATGCCATGTATTAACTCTACAAACATGGAAACATCCGTCTATGCCATGTATTAACTCTACAAACATGGAAACATCCGTCTATACCATGTATTAACTCTACAAACAGGTGTTTTTTTTACGGTGTTTTGTTTTTGGTTTTTTTAGGAAACATCCGTCTATACCATGTATTAACTCTACAAACATGGAAACATCCGTCTATACCATATATTAACTCTACAAACAGGGAAACATCCGTCTATACCATGTATTAACTCTACAAACATGGAAACCTCCGTCTATACCATGAATTAACTCTACAAACATGGAAACCTCCATCTATACCATGTATTAACTCTACAAACATGGAAACATCCGTCTATACCATGTATTAACTCTACAAACATGGAAACATCCGTCTATACCATATATTAACTCTACAAACAGGGAAACATCCGTCTATACCATGTATTAACTCTACAAACATGGAAACCTCCGTCTATACCATGAATTAACTCTACAAACATGGAAACCTCCATCTATACCATGTATTAACTCTACAAACATGGAAACATCCGTCTATACCATGAATTAACTCTACAAACAGGGAAACATCCGTCTATACCATGTATTAACTCTACAAACATGGAAACCTCCGTCTATACCATGTATTAACTCTACAAACATGGAAACCTCCGTCTATACCATGTATTAACTCTACAAACAGGGAAACATCCGTCTATACCATGTATTAACTCTACAAACATGGAAACCTCCATCTATGCCATGTATTAACTCTACAAACAGGGAAACATCCATCTATGCCATGTATTAACTCTACAAACAGGGAAACATCCATCTATACCATGTATTAACTCTACAAACAGGGAAACCTCCATCTATGCCATGTATTAACTCTACAAACAGGGAAACCTCCATCTATGCCATGTATTAACTCTACAAACAGGGAAACCTCCATCTATACCATGTATTAACTCTACAAACAGGGAAACCTCCATCTATACCATGTATTAACTCTACAAACAGGGAAACCTTCGTCTATGCCATGTATTAACTCTACAAACAGGGAAACCTCCGTCTATACCATGAATTAACTCTACAAACAGGGAAACCTCCGTCTATACCATGTATTAACTCTACAAACAGGGAAACCTCCGTCTATACCATGTATTAACTCTACAAACAGGGAAACCTCCGTCTATACCATGTATTAACTCTACAAACAGGGAAACCTCCATCTATACCATGTATTAACTCTACAAACAGGGAAACCTCCGTCTATACCATGTATTAACTCTACAAACAGGGAAACATCCGTCTATACCATGTATTAACTCTACAAACAGGGAAACCTCCGTCTATACCATGTATTAACTCTACAAACAGGGAAACCTCCGTCTATACCATGTATTAACTCTACAAACATGGAAACCTCCGTCTATACCATATATTAACTCTACAAACAGGAAACCTCCGTCTATACCATGTATTAACTCTACAAACATGGAAACATCCGTCTATACCATGTATTAACTCTACAAACATGGAAACCTCCGTCTATACTATATATTAACTCTACAAACATGGAAACCTCCGTCTATACTATATATTAACTCTACAAACATGGAAACCTCCGTCTATACTATATATTAACTCTACAAACATGGAAACCTCCGTCTATACTATGTATTAACTCTACAAACATGGAAACCTCCGTCTATACCATATATTAACTCTACAAACAGGGAAACCTCCGTCTATACCATGTATTAACTCTACAAACAGGGAAACCTCCGTCTATACCATGTATTAACTCTACAAACAGGGAAACATCCGTCTATACCATGTATTAACTCTACAAACAGGGAAACCTCCGTCTATACCATGTATTAACTCTACAAACAGGGAAACCTCTGTCTATACCATGTATTAACTCTACAAACAGGGAAACCTTCGTCTATACCATGTATTAACTCTACAAACAGGGAAACCTCCGTCTATACCATGTATTAACTCTACAAACAGGGAAACCTCCATCTATACTATGTATTAACTCTACAAACAGGGAAACATCCGTCTATACCATGAATTAACTCTACAAACAGGGAAACCTCCGTCTATACCATGTATTAACTCTACAAACAGGGAA
>CM026392.1:43120747-43160244 GCA_014843695.1 Archivesica marissinica | reverse complement strand
AAACCTCCATCTATGCCATGTATTAACTCTACAAACAGGGAAACATCCATCTATGCCATGTATTAACTCTACAAACAGGGAAACATCCATCTATACCATGTATTAACTCTACAAACAGGGAAACCTCCATCTATGCCATGTATTAACTCTACAAACAGGGAAACCTCCATCTATGCCATGTATTAACTCTACAAACAGGGAAACCTCCATCTATACCATGTATTAACTCTACAAACAGGGAAACCTCCATCTATACCATGTATTAACTCTACAAACAGGGAAACCTTCGTCTATGCCATGTATTAACTCTACAAACAGGGAAACCTCCGTCTATACCATGAATTAACTCTACAAACAGGGAAACCTCCGTCTATGCCATGTATTAACTCTACAAACATGGAAACATCCGTCTATACCATGTATTAACTCTACAAACAGGGAAACCTCCGTCTATACCATGTATTAACTCTACAAACAGGGAAACCTCCATCTATACCATGTATTAACTCTACAAACAGGGAAACCTCCGTCTATACCATGTATTAACTCTACAAACAGGGAAACATCCGACAATACCTGGAAACATCCGTCTATACCATGTATTAACTCTACAAACAGGAAACATCCGTCTATACCATGTATTAACTCTACAAACAGGAAACCTCCGTCTATACCATGTATTAACTCTACAAACAGGGAAACATCCGTCTATACCATGATTATATTACTCTACAAACAGGGAAACCTCCGTCTATACCATGTATTAACTCTACAAACAGGGAAACATCCGTCTATACCATGAATTAACTCTACAAACATGGAAACCTCCGTCTATACCATGTATTAACTCTACAAACAGGGAAACATCCGTCTATACCATGTATTAACTCTACAAACATGGAAACATCCGTCTATACCATGTATTAACTCTACAAACAGGGAAACATCCGTCTATACCATGTATTAACTCTACAAACATGGAAACCTCCATCTATACCATGTATTAACTCTACAAACAGGGAAACATCCGTCTATACCATGTATTAACTCTACAAACATGGAAACATCCGTCTATACCATGTATTAACTCTACAAACAGGGAAACATCCGTCTATACCATGTATAACTCTACAAACATGGAAACCTCCGTCTATACTATATATTAACTCTACAAACATGGAAACCTCCGTCTATACCATATATTAACTCTACAAACATGGAAACCTCCGTCTATACTATATATTAACTCTACAAACATGGAAACCTCCGTCTATACTATATATTAACTCTACAAACATGGAAACCTCCGTCTATACCATATATTAACTCTACAAACATGGAAACCTCCGTCTATACTATATATTAACTCTACAAACATGGAAACCTCCGTCTATACTATATATTAACTCTACAAACATGGAAACCTCCGTCTATACCATATATTAACTCTACAAACATGGAAACCTCCGTCTATACTATATATTAACTCTACAAACATGGAAACCTCCGTCTATACTATATATTAACTCTACAAACATGGAAACCTCCGTCTATACCATATATTAACTCTACAAACATGGAAACCTCCGTCTATACTATATATTAACTCTACAAACATGGAAACCTCCGTCTATACTATATATTAACTCTACAAACATGGAAACCTCCGTCTATACCATATATTAACTCTACAAACATGGAAACCTCCGTCTATACTATATATTAACTCTACAAACATGGAAACCTCCATCTATACCATATATTAACTCTACAAACAGGGAAACCTCCATCTATACCATGAATTAACTCTATATTTCCTGCAGCCAAAACAGCCCAGAGAAACATCCGTCTATGCCATGTATTGACTCTACAAACAGGGAAACATCCGTCTATACTATGTATTGACTCTACAAACAGGAAACCTCCGTCTATACTATGTATTGACTCTACATTTCCTGCAGCACAGACTAACATAAACAGCCCAACGAAACATCCGTATATGCCATGTATTAACTCAGTGTAATACTGTCTGCTTAACACTCTAATCAATATCTCTGCCGATTGTCTGATGAAAGTATTATATTTGATTCAATGTCTGTCAAATAAATATCCAGAAGACAGGAACTCCGAAACAGGCAAGTAACTGCCGATGTATCATTATTACATTGATCAGTCAATGTTGTTATTGAGTTGTGTTTCACAGTAGTGCCATGCACGGTCTGGGAAATACATTGTATGGCACACACCAACAATAAAATTTGGAACTCACTTCCCATTTATTGTATCAAATTAATATTAGAAAGAGTTTTTTGAGAATGCTAACTCCCGCTGCAATCAGCATGTTTCCTGCAGCCATACTAATTCCAACAGCCATCAGACTAATTCCAACAGCCATCAGACTGATTCCCATAGCCATCAGACTAATTCCCACAGCCATCAGACTGATTCCCACAGCCATCAGACTAATTCCCATATCAATCAGACTGATTCCCATATCCATCAGACTAATTCCAACAGCCATCAGACTAATTCCAACAGCCATCAGACTAATTCCCACAGCCATCAGACTGATTCCCATATCCATCAGACTGATTCCCATATCCATCAGACTGATTCCCATATCCATCAGACTGATTCCCACAGCCATCAGACTGATTCCCATATCCATCAGACTGATTCCCATATCCATCAGACTGATTCCCACAACCATCAGACTGATTCCCATATCAATCAGACTGATTCCCACAGCCATCAGACTGATTCACATATCCATCAGACTGATTCCCATATCCATCAGACTGATTCCCACAGCCATCAGACTGATTCCCATATCCATCAGACTGATTCCCATATCCATCAGACTGATTCCCACAGCCATCAGACTGATTCCCATATACATCAGACTGATTCCCATATCCATCAGACTGATTCCCACAGCCATCAGACTGATTCCCATATCCAGCAGACTGATTCCCATATAAATCAGACTGATTCCCATATCTATCAGACTAATTCCCACAGCCATCAGACTGATTCCCATATCCAGCAGACTGATTCCCATATAAATCAGACTGATTCCCATATCCATCAGACTAATTCCCACAGCCATCAGACTGATTCCCACAGACATCAGACTGATTCCCACAGACATCAGACTAATTCCCACAGCCATCAGACTGATTCCCACAGACATCAGACTGATTCCCATATCAATCAGACTGATTCCCATATCCATCAGACTGATTCCCATATCCATCAGACTGATTCTCATATATTCTGTTCTGTAATTCATATTTCTGTACAACAGCTAATTGTGACATGGCATTATAACTGATTCGTGATTGACTCTTGAAAATAGCATATTGACTCATTGAAATTTAATGTTGACCCTTGAAAACTAGGGAAATGGTCATTGACCTTTGGGTTTCAAAACCTAGCGGAAACCAATAACATGAATTAATAATTTGATTTTGTTTGAAAGTGGGACAGGAGTGATTTGGGTCAGGACAGGTCACTTTCAGATGTCAACTGTCCTGTCCAGGTCACATAAAGAAATGTGTATGTACAGACATTGGCGATTCCTTGCAGAGTTCCCTGTCTGCGCCACTTCTGTCATAAATTGAAAAATGTTGAAGCCAATTTGAAGGAAAAAAACTTGATCCATATAATTGACAAATAAATATTTGTAGCCATGAATGATGTACATTTTGCTAGAGTTGTTCAGGATATTTATACGTGTACAAATTACTTAAAACCAGGAACATAAATAATTGAAAAAATCCTGAGAAAAACATCACGCTTTAATTTGAACCTCTCAAAGGGATCAGGTCCCTATTATAGGGATACTCCACATGTAGTGTATGTAATTGAATTACAACTACCATTCAACTGGTCACATGTGCTTTTAACAAAATCTGTTAAAAAAACACATTTTTTAACTTCTCTTGAAAATGTTATCCTAGTTTGGATTGAAGGGGTGGGGTAGGGTAGGGGTGGGGTAGGGTAGGGGTGGGGTAGGGGTGGGGTAAGCAAAGAGGACAGTAGAAGAGAGAATTATCCCGTGTTTGCCTTGTTGAATCCTTCTTTATACGCTATGGACATAATCTCAACCCCCTCTATGTTTTAACACAGGCGGACAAAATCCCCCCCATCTAGGGAGTCTGGGTTAGATTTTGTATCTATCTATCGTCGTTCTAATGTCAAACCCCTAGTGGGGAGATTATGTCTGCCTTTGTCAATTATACATTCCATATATTTGTTACTTCGTTATGGCCAAATTTATTGAATATTTAACAAATTGATGGGCCATAACTCTGGTGTTACTCGCCCGATGCAGATGGAAGCTATACGTGTGTGTACCTGCGCACTATGATGATACAAATCTAATTGTAGTTTCATTCCACCCATTGTCACAGAGATCTGACTCCGGACGGAAGGACATACGGACGGACAACGCCAAACATATATCCAGCTACGAGATACTTCGGGTTTGACGTTACAGGAAGAAAGATAGGATCACATTCAGCAGGGGGGATAACTATAGCTTAATAGCGCTAACACAAATCCACAGATAGTGAATCTTAGTTTTACCAACATTAGTGATGACCCTTCACTAGATAGTGAATCTTAGTTTTACCAACATTAGTGACGACCCTCCACTAGATAGTGAATCTTAGTTTTACCAACATTAGTGACGACCCTCCACTAGATAGTGAATCTTAGTTTTACCAACATTAGTGACGACCTTCCACTAGATAGTGAATCTTAGTTTTACCAACATTAGTGACGACCCTCCACTAGATAGTGAATCTTAGTTTTACCAACATTAGTGACGACCCTCCACTAGATAGTGAATCTTAGTTTTACCAACATTAGTGACGACCCTCCACTAGATAGTGAATCTTAGTTTTACCAACATTAGTGGTGACCCTCCACTAGATAGTGAATCTTAGTTTTACCAACATTAGTGACGACCCTCCACTAGATAATGAATCTTGAATTGGATAATGTGACAACATTTGATAACTGTTTCTTTCATGCATGAATGATGAATCTCTCATTTACTTCAATGATGTAGGATTTTATTGGACTTCTATCGGTTGTTAAGTTTTTTTGGGTTAAGGTCATATAGCGACTCTCCATCTGCCGGTATTATTGGTGGAGGAAAATCCTGGGTGCACCCAGACAGTAGCTCCAGAGCTGCTAAGCTTGCACCCATTTCCATTGTCAAATACCAGTACTCGGCTCTCCTACTACTGATACATAAGTATATGTAACAGACTGAACTTTTGGACAGATCTGTATATCAAGTTATTCCCCTTTATGGATAAAATTCTATTTATAAGTTCCCTCCAAAAATATCACATGATTCAGTTTTAACCAATCAACATTCAGTTGGTTTTTAGTGTTGGACAATGACACACTTGTACATTTGTTTTATTTGATTTTTAATATAGCTTAAAATAAACGGATATTACGGAAGTTTAGTATCTCTTTATCTATTGAGGATGTCGAACAATAAGTTGTATGTTTCAGTTAACTGATTCCTGATTTATTTATTTAAGTAACATTTGAAGGAATAGGGTTGAAAGCTAACAGTATTATGCATGGTATCTTTGTCTCTTATGAACTACATACTATATTCTCTAAACTTTACACACTGTTTACTATGCATTGTTCCTCCTACCTTACAGCACCAGGTTATCACTGTGTAGACTCAGGAGTGTGGCGAAGTTGAATGAAGGCACGCAATCCCTTAGACTGGTAAGTTTGTCATGTTACTTTGTATATGTAATTGTATTGATACTGGCCACTAGACACCTCTACATGTATAATTTGGCATAGAGCTAATGATGAAAGTAATGTTGACTGTGTTTGTATGTTCAGAATTAAAGACATGTATTGTATATGTGAGTGTTGATATATCTATGGTACATAGATATATCCAGTTAAATGTATATACGATTGTTTAATCATATATCTAAAGTATTGTATACTCAATGTGTACTTTCAGGGTGTTTGCTAGCGCTTGCTACGAGTTGTCACAGTTTGCAACGGTTGTTACAGTTCACAACGGTTATATAGTTCATACATCTAGTAGATCTAAATAAACATAGATTGGAACCTGCGAACAGTAGTCCAATTGTATGTGTGTACCCAGAAATCAAAGACTATAACATATGTTAACTAGAAGACAACATGGAAAAATTATTCATTCTAATACCATAGTATAGGTACGAAACGTATTGAGGGCGAATTATTCGGTTATTAAGCAAACATGCAACTGTAAGTTTGAAAAGGAAACCTGGTGAACATTGCAGCCAATCTTACATCGCATATATATATCGAATCCAAACAGTCATTATGAAAACAATAATAAAACAAAATAATAGAAAACACCCACCGGTGATTTGTTTTGATCCACGAATCCGGAAGCAGATAAATATTTGCAATTAATTTTAGATGAAATATCTTTTCTTTCCGTCCGACTCCCGAAAATAGACCACATTTGCGCATTTACTGTTATTTCAACTTAAACAATTCCTCTCGAAATTTTAATTTGTCAGTGTATTTCATCTATATAAGTATGTCCCCTCATTAGTCCATGACCAATATGTTTAAAATGAAGTCATTAAGTTGAAGTATTCGTATTTGCAAAAACATATGATTAATATCTAAAAATAACTTAATAATAAATGTAAGCTCCACGTTTTAGGAAAACACGTGGATCCTATTTTTGGAATTTCATCACTGACTTAGATCTGCAGTTTATTTACTGACCTAAATAAGGTATAGACCAGAAATGATCCTGCGACGTAATTCAACAACTACAGATCTATACATACCGCTAGCTGTCATCAACATTGAATGTTCAAAACAAATTCTCAAAAATATATACATTTTACGTTATTTTACTTTCATTGCTGTACGCATAATACATGGACTGCGGTCGTCGACTCCTCTTGATTGGGTGTGCTCCGTGAAGAGCTCTGATTGCTGGTTCCTGTGTCCCGGATCACCACACCTATGTGTTGTACAGTAATCTAGATTTGAACAGTGATGTGTAGTATATATCCTATCTTTATATGCCATATGTTAAATATGTGCATCCGTCTTGGCATTCCCTGTACTATGTCTCCAATATATAGGCAGCATTCATTGGTGACGACCCTGCAATGAATCCTCTTTGCAAAGGAGTTTGATTCCGCAGTATGTCGTTCTGTATTCTGTGGCGGATAATATTCTCAATTACCTTGCATATTGTCGGTTGTACTGTTATGTCTATATAGTTATCAACCACGGTGGGATGGCGCTTGTTGTAGACTGGTGAAAGACCCCCCCCCCCTCCAAATTTTCAGACTATCTGGATGACGTCATTTGCAAACAAACTCGAACACAGACGGTGTACGAAAACGATGTGATTGACTATATATACAAGATACAAGATACAAGAAGCTTTATTTAACGTCGGATTACATTTACAAATAACATTAGCTAATAAGCTATTTTTCCGACAAACATATATTATAATCAAAACATAAGATAAAACAGCTAAGAAATAAAAGTTGGCTTAAACATGAATACAACACAGGACATAGCATAATTAACCCATTCCCACATAGAGGCTGCACTAATTGTATGCTTCTAAGTGGTAATAGATTAAAACATGTTAAAGCGAGCACCTAAAAGACACAAATAAAATTAATACATTGTGTTAATAGTTTTAACAATTTAAGGATAACATACAGCTTAAGATACAAGCAACTATATAATATAGATAAATCTTAAGAATTCAAATAGAAATACACTATTGATTGATACACTGTGTTGTAGTTGCTGATCTTGGCCCGTGGCCTAAAAACTGCAATAAGAACAAAAAATGTTAAGACACTGACAGGCAAAAAAGGTACACTACTGTGAAATTAAGATATGTTTTAAAAAAACAGTTATCCCCCAAATTAGATTTGGAAAGGAACTGATCAGCAATTACCTCACAGGTATCTTAAAACAAAATACATAACTGCAGTTTAAGCAACTATTGGTGGCATGCACATTTATAGAACACTAAAACTAAGTTACAACAATCAAATTATAACATCAAGCTAGCACAAATCATAAATTATAAACATAAAAAACACAAATAAAACACATAGCACACATTAATAAGCACATTAAGCATGAGGAAATAAGCGGACACGACTAGGTAGAGCACATTGAGCACTTACAGGACGGGCCCGTCCAGGCACGGACCAGCCTCACAAACTCCTTGTGGTTTTCAATTGTTCTAATGTCATTTGGCAGGCTGTTCCATACCTGAGCGGCCTTGTATCTGAAATATCTCTTACCGTTCAAGGTGGTGCGTACAGTTGGTACTTCAACAGTGTTTGAATGTCTGAAAGAATATTTTATATTTCGAAATTTAACCAGGTCATGTAAATATGGAGGTGATTCATGGTACAGGCATTTGAATGTTTCTATTGCAATAGTTCTTATTCTACTAAGATGTAATGTAGGCATGTTTACTTGTTTCAAAAGGTCTTCGTAGCTAGAGGTGAAATCATTTAAAGTAATTTTTAGAGCTCTATGTTGTAGTTTCTCCAATTTTTCTGTATTAGTTTTGTTACAAAAGTACCATATGAGCGGACAGTAGTTGAAAGTTGATCTTATAAAGGATCTATAAATTAACAATTTGAGGTCAGGTGTTAAATACTTGCTTAGTCTGAGAAGTACATTTAGTTGTCTAGCAGCCTTCTTACACATTTTTGTAACCTGTTCATCAACATTTAACATAAAATCTATATCTACATCTAGGAGTTTCACAGAGTCTTCACATTTAATATCAGCATTTGCAATGGTAAAATATCTTAATTGTTCGTGGGTTTTCTTACCTAGGGCTATGGCCTGAAACTTATCAGGGTTGGTCTGCATTTGGTTACAATCAAACCATTTTATTAAGATGTCACTTTCTGTTTCAAGAGTTGATTTGAGAGATGACAGATCCTTATCCCAGTATGACAAAGTATTGTCGTCTGCATAATTGTAAAGCTTAGATTGTGTAATAAAATAAAAGATGTCATTTATAAAAAATATTAAAAATTAGAGGTCCTAATATGATGGAGCCTTGGGGGACCCCCTTGATAGTTTCGTGCCATAGGCTGAGTGCATCACCAATCTTGACACGTTGTTTCCTAAAAGACAGATAATTATGTACAAGTGAGCATGCACTGTCAGACAGCCCATATGCCCCCAATTTCAGGACAACAAGGTCATGTGGCAAGCAATCAAATGCCTTTGATAGGTCCATAAGTATTCCCGCCACATGATCATTCCGGTCCAGTGCCATTTTCCAGTCCTCAATTAAGCGCAAGAGGGTTGTCTGACAGCCATACTTTGGTCTAAAAGCTGCTAAGTAATTATCAAATACATGACAGACGGATATGTAGTCCAGTGGTAACACGCTGGACTGGTAATCCAGGGATCGCAGGTTCGATCCCCCGTCTGACCCTAATACAATTAACAGTCTTTCAGATGGGACGTTAAACCGAGGTCTCGTGTCGGTGCTTACACCGTGCACGTAAAAGAACCAGAGGAGACTCTGGAATGGGTCTCTATCTGTATCATTGCACTATCCTCCAAAATCTAAACTGACTAATCTCTTCAGGAGGCGTCGCTCATATGGGTAACCGGTAGCGACGATAAATAAACGTAAAACACACTCAAATACATGTTCAAAGTAGTCTGCCAGCTGATTGTTTATGACTGTTTCAAATATATTGGACATAGTTGGTAAAATACTAACAGGTCTGTAGTTTTTCTTGATACATGGGTCATCTTTTTTAAAGACGGGTGTTACTTGGGCCATATTAAGTACAGCTGGGAAACTACTTTGTTTTATCATACAATTTACAATATTTGATACAGGTAAAGCTATAGATTCTGATGCACATCTTAAAATTTTTGGCGGTAGGGCGTCAACATCAGTTGCTTTTTTGGGATTTAGAGATTTTAAGTGTTTACTTATTTCTACTGGATCTATGGGTTTGAAGTTAAAATTTAAATTTTCCGATTTATGCTCAAGGATTTTGGCAACACTAGGATGTTGTTTATTTACCTCTGTGTCATTACTAATACCAATGTTTTGGGCAATGTTTACATAAAAATCATTTATTCTTTTATCTTCTATTTAACTAGCAGTGCTGTCAGCGAAGCGCAACGTATATATCCCATCAAGGGTTTCGTTAATATTAGGAAGGTATAATTTTATAGTAGATAACTAAAGCGAGTTTGTAGATAATAGGACTATGATTATAATGGTCTTAGATCTTTTCATAGGGCCGCAGAATAGTGAATGTCCGGAAAACAACTTCCGCAAAAAACAGCAGAACATAAATTTCATTTAATTGCTATTTTCACTGTTATTATTCGGCATATTTATAATGAGTGTATATCTCAGTTATAGTACGTCCCGTAAGTGTACTTTACGTTAGGTGTTATATTATGTTAATAATCCGACTATACAATATTCGTGTCGTATTAGTGTTCCTATATTCGGACATAAATAATGTCGGATAATCATTACGCACAAAGCACGACATACAGATGACATCATTTCTATCACCATTATAAAGCACGACATACAGATGACATCATTTCTATTACCCAATGGTGAAACTATTCTGATTTCAAATTGAGATGGTTAGATAAAGAATGGAAAGTTATGCACTTTAAACTTTTTAAACAGAACTGACACATGCGGAGAGTTCTTCCTTTATAACAGAAAGATGACTGTTCTGGATAGAAAACCACCAGACTTGGAAAGTAGACTCTTGGGGTTTGGTATTATGCCACATTCTCCTTTACTGTATATAAATGACATCAGTCTCAATTCATGTATAATTTACACACTTCACAATCAAAGTCTAAAACCTAATAAATCCAACAAGACGGTACATTTTTAAGGACAAGTTTAGAATACAATGTGTGGCGTCAGTGGTAGAGCGTCGGATTTGGAATTGTGCTGTCCCGGGTTCTATACTTGGTCAGACCACGTATGTAGTGTCATTGAGCAAGGCACCTCACACACATTGCTTAGTACTGGTTAACCACTTCGGTCGGCTAAGCCTGCCCAGGAAAACATGTCTAGGTCCCCGCAAGGGGTTTGACATTTATGGAGCATACATAACATACATACATACATACAATATCATTGCTACCATGAATCTGGCTTTTAGGATGTTAGTAAATCCCCAGCTTTAAACTTTATTTAAGTAAATCCCCAGCTTTAAACTTTATTTAGTTTACAACAATTGCTAAGCAACTTACATAAATCACTCTCGTTGGCACGGATGAAAGCGTAAATGTGGTCATTCGTGTGGCAGGAAACCGGAGTACCCAGAGAAAACACACCTGTCCGATCTGGCGACCACCGCCGTACCATCTCGCATACTTCCCAGTCCTAGTATCGAACCCGGTTGCATTGGTGAAAAGTGAGCGCGCTAACCACTGCGCTAATCGGACAGCCCCAGATTGAGTATGCCTCCCAAATTTGTGTCCTTTTGCCCACAATGATATCTATTAGATGGAATTGATGCAGAAAACAGCGGCTATGTAGTGTTGGAGGAATCAAAGTAACATCACAGAGATGTTGAAATGCCATTGGTTTCAAACCGTTTAGCAATGTAGGGAGGTTGACAATATGATCTTTTACTACAAAATATATTATAAACTAATATATATATATCTATATATATTGATAGACAGATATCCGTACCTCATTCAAGCCACCTAGAATAGCAATGCATATGTCTTCCTTGGGCCCGCCCCTACAATATCTGTATAGATCACTGTCCTATACTGGTGCACTGAAGTATACTCCCCCCTCCAGGTTATACACTCGCTTCCAAACAGTACTATATCCTTAGAAGTGCTCACCCGTACCGTACCATCACCACTGATCTACCCACGCAACACTGTTTTGTGACCAGGGTACTACATGAATATCTTGTAAATTGCAAAGAAAATATACGTTCGGTCGGTAGGGAATTCTTTTTTTTGCCAGAAAAATGTGAACATCTTTTGATTATTTTTCTCCAAATTTCCTTTAAAAAATCAGGGTTTGGGGGGAACAAACAGGTTGGTCGGGAAACCCCAAGCACATGTTTGTTTTGGGCCTTATCAAACACACTGCGCAGGCAGTAGTTGAACATCATTGTAACAATGATTAAAAATCGTTTCTCACATAATTATTCCCAGAGCCTCACCTTGTATATTTTCTCCAACTCGCCTAATAAATTAAAATTTATAAGACAGTAACCTAATATTCTCTATTTAGTTTCTCCCATAATTATCCCCCTACTCATAGCGGGAAGGGGCATAGGAATGGTCACCAATCATCAGTCACATCGGTTCACGGTCACACTTGGACCTAGAGTTCAAATAGTTATTATTGGCATTTTTCGTGCCCTCTCCATAACTCATTGAGTCGCCAGAGTAATTTTAAAATAACTTTGCACACTCTTTCACCACTTGAGAATTGAAGGATTAGAATTAACCTACATTAATCTTATCTTTGTAGGGATGGCAGTGAACAGCGTTTAATATTGGCAGAATTGAAGGGTTTTAATTAACCTACATTCATCTTATCTTTGTAGGGATGGCAGTGAACAGCTTTAATATTGGCAGAATTGAAGGGTTTTTTAATATTGGCAGAATTGAAGGGTTTTAATTAACCTACATTCATCTTATCTTTGTAGGGATGGCAGTAAACAGCGCTTAATATTGGCAGAATTGAAGGATTAGAATTAACCTACATTCATCTTATCTTTGTAGGGATGGCAGTGAACAGCGCTTAATATTGGCAGAATTGAAGGGTTAGAATTAACCTACATTCATCTTATCTTTGTAGGAATGGCAGTGAACAGTGCTTAATATTGGCAGAATTGAAGGGTTTGAATTAACCTACATTCAATTAATAAAACTGAGGAGAGATTGGACAAAGTGAAACGTTGGCTATAAAGTGGACACAGAGCTCTAATATGGAGCTAAAGTAATTAAGTGAACCAAAGTGACCTAAACTACATGTACTATTAGAGAATGGCAGCTCCGGCACCTCCAATCCGCACAGTCGAGAAAAATAAAGTGAGCTTTGTATGCCAGAGATGTCGACAACCACTGAAGATAGATGCGTCGTTTGGAACCATTGACCAACAGAGCGAACTTATTAAGGAATTGACAGGTAAGTACGGCTGCCAGGTGTACGGATTTTTGTAAACGAGGACACGACATGGTGCCATTTATACGTTGTTCAAGTACATGTATGCATATTGCGCAGTTAGTTTTAGTTAGTAGATAATGCTACTTACTTGATTTATTGTGTACACCAGTAAACACTTGAGATGCTGCGGTTCAGGAATAATTCTGGTTCTTTGAATCACACCTGTACAGTCAAACAGCCGCGAAAAACACAAGGATGTTGGGGGGAATAGTCAAATTACAAACGGGTATTACTCAACTATTGTCATACAATCTGTTGACAATAATACATATTGTAGATCTAGTGAATTGCCATTACACGACACTGTGCCGTTTACACGTGTAAACATGGAAGCCCTACAGGTAAGTGTATAGAAAGTTGGTTACTGTTGTAAAACAGAAGTGTAAACCAAGACAGATAGTAACATCAATACACATAACACAGCAACATCTTGCTTGTTAGGTAACAATAGTAAAATGAAAGTATACCAAATTACCAACTAAAAGAACCAATATTCGTTTTTAGAGATAAATTCAGACTCTATCTAAGGGAGGTAATATAAAATCTAGTTATGACTGATTGAGGTAAGGGGGATAATAAGAAAATAAGTGCATGTCAACTCCATATATACAAACCTGTATTGGCATTAAATGTATTGTTTCAGCTCCACTGTTGGCACAGACGGAGAGAGAAGAGACTCTTGGCCCTGAGAAGGTAAAACAAAATAAATAATATATACCTTATTCCCACCCACCTATAATGGTTTCTCATATTCTCGAGATTTCCATATTCTTGAGTTATTTAGTTTATACAAATTTATTATAGCTCAATTGCGAAACAAGTTCCTGCAATTTATATGAATCACTCTCGAGACCTTATTCCTGATGGAATCCATCGCCACGAGGGAGCGAGAAGAGGCAATGTGGAATTTAAATGCCTTGCCTAAGGGCAAAATCGTAATGGTTACAGCTGGGCGCGAACTCCGGCTGTTTTGCACCTGAGGCGAATGCGCTATCACGACTTCCACATTGAGTTATTTTTTACGTCATTTTGTTCTCGGGCACTTTAAAAATGTTGCTTTTCATATGGTTCTAATATTTCTTGGTTCCTTTTTGTCTGTGTGTGAAACAAGCCTCGCATGATATTATCCAAGAAAAAGATTTGCAGCAAAGTTTGCAAGTTATACATTTGTAATATTAACTCTATTGCGTGATTGTGTTAAATTTGTAGACTACCTACAGTATATGTAGTTTATTTTAGGCATTTCTTTTTTTTAAGGTATTACAAAATATTTAGTTTTAATATTTAATAGTATAACCTGTATTGCATATGGTATGTATGTTTCAGTTTTATATACATATTTCAGGTAGAGAGCTTTAAAGAGGATGCAAATATATCGAGAAGGGTCGTTCCGTCTAGGTAATACATGTATAGGACATAGTGATATAGGGTTTATTCTAGAGTGGGAAAAACGGCAGGGTTGGTCAGAAAAGGGACAGGGTGCATTTTGAGCAAAGAAAGGGGGAGGTGTGGGAGTCAGTATTTGGGGGGGGGGTGTTTATCCCTAGAAAATTTTGCTAACTTGCGGTGATTGACAGCTAATTATGCTTGATCAAAGAAGTAGTAGGACCGTACATATCGGGCATACGGGCGGATGATTTCGAATTTATTACGGTCTGCTGCTCGAAGGCACAAGAAAATAATGGCAAAATGGTGGACATAAAGGGCAAACGGGTGCGGTTAAAAATGGGCAGGTCGGGCCACCCTGTCATTCCACTCTAGAAAAATGATATGTTTCTGCAAAGAACATGCATGTATACGCATCTCTTTAATTGATACAAGTCCGCCTCCGTGGTCGAGTGGTTAAGGTCGCTGACTTGTATACCACTGTAACCTATCATCACTGATAGTCACGGGTTCGAGCCCCGCTCAGACCGTGTCTCATTTATATGAAAAAGTTGGCAGTTTCTTACGGAGGTTGGTGCACCCAAGTACTGGTTATCCGCTGGAGCCTGCCTAGGAAAGGTGTTGTTAGGTAAACTGCTCGCCGGCGATATAGCCCAAAATGGTGCTGATGCAGGCGTAAAACCCGAAATATAACATATTAATTGATACATTGATGAGTTCTATTTTATTTGTTGATAGTCAAATTCCTGTTCAGAAAGATGAAATTGCGCTGTACATGCTATACATGTTGCATGCTAGTGTATTGTTTGATAGGCCAGTCATTTTATTAAGATATGTCTTAAGGGATGCATATTAATTTCTTTGCTATATTTATTTCAAAACAATGTAGCCTCATGTACTGAGAGAGCGAACAGAAAGATAGTCTAACCAAAATAAGATTACAGATGTTTTGAGTGCATTAACCCATTCAACACCAAGTAACTCGCATGGACTGGTCCATGATATTCATAAACCAATAAATGAATCAGAAAATCACATTTGGACAAGTTCATTTATCAAAATGGGTAATTATGTCTAAAAATAGTCATATCACTGGCAAAAAGTGCAGATCCTGATGAGACGGCTCGTCACGAGCCGGCTCATCTGGATCTACACTTTTTGTAAGCCTATTTAGAGGTCTGTGGTGTTGAAAGGGTTAAAAATGTTAGATTTCTTTAATAAAATTCCTTTGGTAATATTGTTGATGTTTTGTGACAAGTACAATGAGAGACATTACTGCCCCTGAATACTTCCTAATTGTATGTAGGTCCTCTTAAAGTTGTTTCCTTTGTTTTTATCGTTGTTTCCTTTGCACAACATGCTATCAATTTTCTTCCATTTTCTCATCTGATGATTATTATGTTACTATATCTCGACAGTATCCAATGTGTAAATAAATAAATAAATATAAATAAATATAATTAATATGAATTGGATAAAATCACATTTATCATTTATAACGCAACATCTGGTTAGGGAACAACTGTAAAAACAAAGGATTCCAACTGAAAGGACCGCTATACATTTAGGGATAACTCAGACTTTATCTGCCAAGGGAGGTAATAGAAAAGCCAGCGAGATCCCTCATTTCGTGACAACAAACTTTAGTTTGGTTAGACTTGTATGCCGACTCTATATAGAATTAAGAACTAATATTTGTCTTTGTTATTTATTGGCGAATAACACATGGTTTGAACTCCAAACTTTGGAGTTCTTATGCGTAGAACGTAACTTCATTAAACCAAGTTCAAACCAGCTTGACTGCCAGGGGGTATATATAGCAGCAATTCCTCCCCGTCGCTCAAATTTGAAACCGGTAGCGACGTTAAATAAACTTAAATAAAATAAAAAATATATAAAAGCATTGCTCGTAACCTGTTGCTGACTAGTACAATATATAGTAAAGTAGCATAGTCCACTGTACTTTTTCATGTTTTTATTCACCAGGTACCCATCGGCAGATGAGGATACAAATGGGTTTACGTTGCTAGGGGAGACTGAACCTTCCAGCATGGGAAATTTAGGGCACAAACCAAAGGTACATTCAAATTTGACCAGTGCTCCAACAAGACCTAAACGGAATCTAGTGCAGCTGTCCTGTCCTCGGTTGAATATGCACATCTTCAATCTTGTGTGCCAAGCCTTGATCTGGTTTGCCCATCCACAGTCTAGTGTGCCTTTCCTCGATCTGATACGCCCTTCCTTGTCCTTGATCCTGCTTCGTTCTCGATTTAGTACATTCTGCCCCATTTTTTATCCCCATTTTTGATCTGGTGTACCCTGCCCCATCAGCAATCATGTGCGCCCTGCTTCGTCCTTGATCTAGTGCGCCCTGTCCTGTCCCCTAAATCTGTCGCCATGTCCTTGTAGAATGTGCCAAACATTCACACTTGCTCCCTACCATTTTAAAATGCTAACTGGTACACTGTTAGTATGCTACTCCAGATCTGGAAGTTATCAAACATTTTTACCAATCTCAAACTCGGTCTTGAGCCTCTGATTGGCTCAGCTGAGTGTCAATCTCAAGTTGAGATTGTAATAGTATTGGGAGGGTATCCATGTTCTCCGTGTTTGGATCTTGTCAGTAATGCTGGGACACACAAAATGCATAATACATTTTATTATATATACATGTACAGTTTGCCAAGATATTTGGAGAAAATGGTAGTCATGTTCCAAGTACAAATGTACATGTAAATACGCTAAATGTTATTATTCCAAATGTTGGCTGTCCGATTAGCGCAGTGGTTAGCGCGCTCGCTTCTCACTAATGCACACCGGGTTCAATCCTCGGACCGGGAAGTATGTGAGATGGTACGGTGGTTACCAGATCATTGTAAAATAAATAAAATTTTAACTAAATGTTATTATTTTTGTAAGGAATTTGTCATATACATGTACCTCCAGACTTTTAGAGAGACACTTGTATCGTACTTGAATGTTTTATATCTAGGAATTCTAAATTGTCGTTGCAGATAAAAGCGGTTCTGTTTGACATCATGACTGGACAGTCGACAGTAGATCATCCGTTATGTGAGGTAAGATGTATGTGCGAGCCCTATATTTCTCTATGGACTTATTTATGCTCTGGAATCATAAGGAGATGACTGAGGAAGCAATACTGCCTGCTGTCGGAAGGTCAGTGGTTTCTACCTGTATGCACAAAACAATGCTGAGGGGCAGTCGGAGGCAGAGGGACCTTTTGGGATGTCAAAGGGATGGACCTCTGTAGCTACCAGATGGAGTGACCCCTGGGGCTGTCTGAGGGAGGAACCCCTGGGGTTGTCAGAACGAGGAACCCCTGGGGTTGTCAAAGGGATGGACCTCTGTAGCTACCGGACCGCCTCCGTGGTCGAGTGGTTAAGGTCGCTGACTTGTATACCACTGTAACCTATCATCACTGATAGTCACGGGTTCGAGCCCCGCTCAGGCCATGTCTCATTTATATGAAAAAGTTGGCAGTTTCTTACGGAGGTTGGTGCACCCAAGTACTGGTTAACCGCTGGAGCCTGCCCAGGAAAGGTGTTGTTAGGTAAACTGCCCGCCGGCGATATAGCCCAAAATGGTGCTGATGCAGGCGTAAAACCCGAAATATAACATAACAATCTGTAGCTACCAGATGGAGTGACCCCTGAGGCTGTCTGAGGGAGGAACCCCTGGGGTTGTCAGAAGGAGGAACCCTGGGGTTGTCAAAGGGATGGACCCCTGGGGTTGTCAGAGGGAGGGTCCCCTGGGGTTGTCAGAGGGAGGGTCCCCTGGGGTTGTCAGAGGGGGGATCATGTGATCGGAGGGGGACCCCTGGGGCTGTCAGAAGGAGAGACCCCTGGAGCAGTCAGAGAGTGGGGATCCATGGGCCTGTCTCCATCACATAAAGCTTGAAACTCTAAATCTGAAATAAACAAACAAATTCTATCATGTTATAAAGCCTTCATACCTAAAGCTACGATCTTGCGTGAGTCAAAAAATGAAACTGCTCTAATATCTTCATCTATGTTTTATTATTGTACATTATAGGAGTGTACAGACTCTCTACTGAACCAGTTGGATGATCAACTTAAAATTACAGAGGAAGAGTGCCGGGACTACAGGTATAAAGATATACTTTGCTGGGGGACACCTCCCACCCTACACGCTGTGCAGAATATGTACATCACTGGAGGATTTAGTGGTGTAACACCTCCCACCCTACACACTGTACAGAATATGTACATCACTGGAGGATTTAGTGGTGTAACACCTCCCACCCTACACACTGTACAGAATATGTACATCACTGGAAGAGTTGGTGGTGTAACACCTCCCACCCTACACACTGTACAGAATATGTACATCACTGGAAGAGTTGGTGGTGTAACACCTCCCATCTTACACACTGTACATCACTGGAGGATTTAGTGGTGTAACATCTCCCACCCTACACACTGTACAGAATATGTACATCACTGGAGGATTTAGTGGTGTAACACCTCCCACCCTACACACTGTACAGAATATGTACATCACTGGAGGATTTAGTGGTGTAACACCTCCCACCCTACACACTGTACAGAATATGTACATCACTGGAAGAGTTGGTGGTGTAACACCTCCCACCCTACACACTGTACAGAATATGTACATCACTGGAGGATTTAGTGGAATAACACTTCATACCTCCCACCCTGTACAGTAATGACATGTACTTTCTGGAGGATTTAGTGGTGTAATACCTCCCACCCTACACCCTGTACAGTAGTGACTGCATGTACTTTTCTGGAGGATTTAGTGTTGTAGTACCTCCCACCCTACACCTTGTACAGTAGTGACTGCATGTACTTTTCTGGAGGATTTAGTGGTGTAATACCTCCCACCCTGTACAGTAGTAACTACATGTATAAAATATGTACTTCACGTGGAATTAGTGAAGTAGCACCGCTGTTTGTTTGAGTTATGTGGTTAGATTCCTTACAAGTGAGGAAACTATCCAGTTGGCCTGCAGAAGGTCAGTGGTTCTTTCCAGTTGGCTTACAGAAGGTCAGTGGTTCTTTCTATCCAGTTGGCCTGCAGGTCAGTGGTTGGTGCAGTTAGTCTGCAGAAGGTAAGTGTTTTATCCAGTTGGCTTACAGAAGGTCAAGAGTTTGATCCAATTGGCTCGCAGAAGGTCAGTGTTTTATCCAGTTGGCTTACAGAAGGTCAAGAGTTTGATCCATTTGGCTCGCAGATGGTCATTTGTTTTATCCAGTTGGCTTACAGAAGGTCAAGAGTTTGATCCAATTGGCTCGCAGAAGGTCATTTGTTTTATCCATGTGTCTGCCCATTGTAAAAACTAAACGCAGCTATTACACCTTCATGTCAGAAATATTAATTTTTTGTTTCCAGAAATTTTCTTGATAAACTTGAGACAAGCGATGAAGTTGAAGATGATGCTGTTCTTGATGATGAATTACAAAAGGTTTGTACTGATGCCAATTGATAAGTCCAGTCATGAAAAGAAATTTGTTAGTTTAAACTTGATTTATTTTACAACGATTGCGAAGCAAGTTTTAACAACTTATATTAATCGCTCTCGTTGGCGCGGATGAAAGCGTATAATGTGGTCATTAGTGTGGGAGGAAACCGGAGTACCCGGAGAAAACCCACCTGTCCGATCTGGCGACCACCGTACGATCTCAGATTTGAAAACACTAGCAGTGAAAATAACAGTCAAATATGTCGTGTACATTTAGTTTCATTAGAATTATGTCATAGCGTGCCGTAACCCCACCATTCTAATCAAATTCCATGACATATTTCCAGAGTTTTCAGCCACAAATAAGAAAAACACATTAATGAATTGTCGTCTGCTACAATTATTTTGAACTATTTATAGCCTTTGTTTTACCCAGCATGCAAAGAATTAAATAATTCGATTTTATTGTCTATCGCTCCTCCATCAATAAATTAAGATGAGCAGAACAATTGCATGTACAGTGAAACCTGTGTTAGTGGTCACCTCCATTTACCCTTTCCCTCATAGAGATTTAGGTTAATATACTATTATATCTCCATACAAACGACAGCCATTTAGCTATCATGCAGTGGATAAGTAGTCACCATATCTATCCCACCTCCATAGATATTACTGGGACTACATAGAGATTTAGGTTAATATACTATTATATCTCCATACAAACGACAGCCATTTAGCTATCATGCAGTGGATAAGTAGTCACCATATCTATCCCACCTCCATAGATATTACTGGGACTACATAGAGATTTAGGTTAATATACTATTATATCTCCATACAAACGACAGCCATTTAGCTATCATGCAGTGGATAAGTAGTCGCCATATCTATCCTACCTCCATAGATATTACTGGGACTTCATAGAGATTTAGGTTAATATACTATTATATCTCCATACAAACGGCAGCCATTTAACCCTTTCCTTCATAGAGATTTAGGTTAATATACTATTATATCTCCATAGAAATGACAACCATTTAGCTATCATGCAGTGGATAAGTAATCGCCATATCTATCCTACGCCATATCTATCCTACCTCCATAGATATTACTGGGACTTCATAGAGATTTAGGTTAATATACTATTATATCTCCATACAAACGACCGCCATTTAGCTATCATGCAGTGGATAAGTAGTCGCCATATCTATCCTACCTCCATAGATATTACTGGGACTACATAGAGATTTAGGTTAATATACTATTATATCTCTATACAAACGACAGCCATTTAACTATCATGCAGTGGATAAGTAGTCACCATATCTACCCCACCTCCATAGATATTACTGGGACTACATGAGATTCTGACCTTTATTATAAACATTGGTTTTGCTACTACATTGTCAATGTATGTCGTATTGGTAATGGCGTCAAGAGATGCTTCTATGAGGGAAAGGGTTAAGCAGCCATCTTCCAGATTCCCCAATATGTTGTTTCATTATACATTTGACCTCTATTAAGCAGCCACCGTTGCTAAGCAACCACTTTCCATTATTCCATTGGCTTGACTGTATTCTTCAGTTGAAGGGAGAGGAAGAGGTTCTAAGGGAGCAGTTGAAGTTGGTAGAACTAGAACAAAAACAGATTATCGCGGAAATACACAAAGAGAAGGAGACCACTAAGAAACTGGAGGAAGAAGAGGACAGGTAAGAGATTATATAGTATATATTATAGATATCTTTGTCATGTCAATATAACGGACGATGCGTGTGTGTGTGTGTGGCATGTGCGTGAATGCAATTAAGCACATTTTGTGTGTGTGTTTTACGTTTATTTATCGTCGCTACCGGTTGCCCATATGAGCGACGCCTCCTGAAGAGATTAGTAATTTTTTACATTTTAGAGGATAGTGCAATGATACAGACAGAGACCCATTCCAGAGTCTCCTCTGGTTCTTTCACGTGCACGGTGTAAAGCACCGACACGAGACCTCGGTTTAACGTCCCCTCTGAATGACTGTTAATTTTATTAGGGTCAGACGGGGGATCGAACCTGCGATCCCTGGATTGATTACCAGTCCAGCGTGTTACCACTGGACTACTGTGTGACTCAAAATGCCATATTTAAACGTTGAAACAAACATTTGACCATCTTGCAGATACTGGAGGGAATACAACGAGTACAAACGACAGGTGCAGGAGCTGGATGATGAACAAAAAAGGTAAAGTCTCATGTTTTATGTAACATGCTTACTCATCAACTTTCCTTCCGTTTTTGCCTTGAACTTTAGCTCTGCATGCTGGGTAAAATAAAGGCTATAAATAGATCAAATATTTGTAGCAGGCAA
Source organism: Archivesica marissinica (assembly GCA_014843695.1). NCBI lineage: Eukaryota > Metazoa > Mollusca > Bivalvia > Venerida > Vesicomyidae > Archivesica > Archivesica marissinica. Next base: position 43,137,768 of record CM026392.1, on the reverse strand, counting down.
TCATTAATGCAGGGTTCATTCTAGGTCAGAATTTTTGGGAGAAGTGAGAAAGCGCCTTAAATGGTGTTCTTTAATATACTTCTGCAAAATAGGGTTAAAATGCACAGTACAACCATTAAATACAACATTTGAATAGAAGGAGTGCTTTATAATGGGCCAGTGTTACTAGACAAAATTTAGTTTGAAAATCGTAAAAACCAAAAAAAATTATTAGGGAGAAGTGGGGCCCCCAGAGGGCGAAGTCAGGGTCCCTAGTGCGACAATTTCGCCCACATCGCCCTTTAGAATGATCCCTGCATTAATGTGTTTTTCTTATTTGTAACTGAAATTTGTAAATATGTCCTGGAATTTCAATACAAATTCTAATGAAATGGAAATGACATAATTTTCACTGCTGGCATTAAAGAGTAAACACAGGAACCAATAAAAAAAAAATCCTACATTCACTAATGAGAGTTTGTCGATCGCAAAAACATTTATTGATTGAAAGTTAGTGTACAAATTATTTCGGAAGAAGTTGTAGTACTTAGCATTTTCTGCTTTTTGAGATGTAATGTTACTTTAACACAGGGACAAATTTAGAAACAAAACAAGCATCCCTTAATGTAATACGTATTAGATTTAAAGTGAAAGCATATTTGATATTTCAGTTTAGATAATCAGTTAAGATTTAAAGTGAAAGCATATTGATATTTCAGTTTAGACTTTCAGTTGAATTTTAAAGTGAAACCATATTTGATATTTCAGTTTAGATAATCAGTTTAGATTTAAAGTGAAACCATATTTGATATTTCAGTTTAGACTTTCAGTTGAATTTTAAAGTGAAATATATTTTATATTTCAGTGTAGACAATCAGTTGAAATATGCGCAGGCACAGCTAGACAAATTGAAGAAGACCAATGTGTTCAACGCCACTTTCCATATCTGGCATAGCGGCCATTTCGGTACCATTAACAACTTCAGGCTAGGCAGACTACCAAGTGTACCAGTAAGTGCTTCTTTCTTCTGTTTATAATACCCTACCATATATATTTACCTGTATGTTTACCATTAGCCTAGGGGAGATAATTATCTCTCCGTGACCATAATTCTGGGTGCTGACGGATCTGTAGTCCAGTGGTAACATGCTGGACTGGTAATCCAGGGATCGCTGGTTCGATCCCCCATCTGACCATAATAAAATTAACAGTCTTTCAGATGAGACTTTAAACCGAGGTCATGTGTCGGTGCTTTATACCGTGTATGTAAAAGAACCAGAGGAGACACTGGAATGTGTCTCTGTATCATTGCACTATCCTCCAAAAATCTAAAATGACTAATCTCTTCAGAAGGCGTCGCTCATATGGGCAACCGGTAGCGACGATAAATAAACGTAAAACACACGCTCTATTGGATACTCAGACAGTACATTCCCTAGTAGAGATACCGGTGGATTAATTTGACCATGTCGGTGTTACCGCCGGTAACTAACGTTATGTAATTGTTACAGGTAGAATGGAATAAGATAAATGCTGCCTGGGGACTAACAGTACATTCCCTAGAGGAGATACTGGTGGATTAATTTGACCATGTCGGTGTTACCGCCGGTAACTAACGTTATATAATTGTTACAGGTAGAATGGAATAAGATAAATGCTGCCTGGGGACTAACACAATAAATAAACGTAAAACACACGCTCTATTGGATACTCAGACAGTACATTCCCTAGTAGAGATACCGGTGGATTAATTTGAGCATGTCGGTGTTACCGCCGGTAACTAACGTTATGTAATTGTTACAGGTAGAATGGAATAAGATAAATGCTGCCTGGAGATTAACAGTACATTCCCTAGTGGAGATATCGGTGGATTAATTTGAGCATGTCGGTGTTACCGCCAGTAACTAACGTTATGTAATTGATACAGGTGGAATGGAATGAGATCAATGCTGCCTGGGGACAGACAGTACTTCTGCTACATTCCTTGGCTAAGAAGATGGACCTCACATTCCAAAGGTAATACTAATATTGCAATGTCTGGCTGCCATTGAAGCGGAATGAAGCGTGGCTGCCGGGTAGTACCCATGTACTGTGCATTGTACATTAAGTTGGAAGTCTTGATAGCGCAGTGGTAGTGCAATTGCTTCAGGTGTGGGAGGCCCGGGAGTTGGGGTGTCCAGCTCTAGCCGTTATGGTTGTGCCCTTATGCAAGGCACTTACATTCCACATTGTCTCTTTTGGTCAAGGGTTCGAGCCTGCTACGGCCGTGTCTCAATATATGAAAAAGTTTCTTACGGAGTTTGGTGCACCAAGTACTGGTTAGCCTCTGGAGCCTGCCCAGAAAAGGTGTTGTTAGGTAAACTGCCTGCCGTCGATATATATACACCAAAATGGTGCTCATGATGGCGAAAACGTCCGCCTCCGTGGATGAGTGGTTACGGTCGCTGACTTGTATACCACTGTAACCTATCATCACTGATGGTCACGGGTTCGAGCCCCGCTCAGGCCGTGTCTCATTTATATGAAAAAGTTGGCAGTTTCTTACGGAGGTTGGTGCACCCAAGTACTGGTTAACCGTTGGAGCCTGCCCAGGAAAGGTGTTGTTAGGTAAACTGCCCTCCGGCAATATAGCCCAAAATGGTGCTGATGCAGGCGTAAAACCCGATAAATATAACATAACATATGATGGCGTAAAACACGAACAAACAAACTTGTCTCTCCCACATGGCGATGGATTCCACTAACGTTGTAAGAAATTGTTTCGCAATCGAGCTAAAATAAATTTGTATAAACTAAGCTGTGCTTTATACGGGCATGCTAAACAACATAACCAAGATTCTAAGCCCAGGTTCACACATAGTTCCGCTTATTGTAGATACAGATTAGTGCCCTATGGTAACCATTCCTACCTGGAATCACTCACCGACAAGTCCAAGGAACTTCCACTTTATGCATCTGGGGGATTCCGATTTTTCTGGGATGCAAAGTAAGTATCTATGGAAACCACTTTCAAATGTTGATTAAATTTCAATGGTGCAACAATATGCAGAGCTCTCATCTATTCAAGCTCAATGTTTCGACATTGTGCAGAGCTCTCATCTATTCAAGCTCGATGTTTCAACAATGAGCAGAGCTCTCATCTATTCAAGCTCAATGGCCAGAAAATGTGCAGAGCTCCTGGTGACTCAAGCTCAATGTCTAGACAATGTGCAGAGCTCCTGATGACTCAAGCTCAATGCCTAGACAATGTGCAGAGCTCCTGATGACTCAAGCTCAATGCCTAGACAATATGCAGAGCTCCTGATGACTCAAGCTCAATGCCTAGACAATGTGCAGAGCTCCTGATGACTCGAGCTCAATGCCTAGACAATGTGCAGAGCTTGGGCCAATTAAAAAATATGCCACAACACTACAGAGGTCAAGTTGATTCAAGGTCAATGTTACATGGATAATCAGTCAAGGTGCATAGCATCCACAATGCTGTGGATTATTAAGGGTTGTAACCACTATATATGTTTTCTGCTTGTATGTGGAATGGGTAATGGTGTGGGTGAGAGCCTCGGTGGTCTTGCACACCGTTGTTAGAACTCATCTCTCACCACTATCATCGGAGTTGTGAGTTTGCTCCCTATTAGGGACAAGCTATAAAATGTTGATATGTCAGAAAGTTGCCAGTTGCTTGCGGAGGATTGGAGAATTGAGTACAGTGGAACCTCCCAAAACCGGACCCTCTCTAAATCGGAATACTCCCAAAACCGGACCCTCTCTAAATCGGAATACTCCCAAAACCGGACCCTCTCTAAATCGGAATACTCCCAAAACCAGACCCTCTCTAAATCGGAATACTCCCAAAACCGGACCCTCTCTAAATCGGAATACTCCCAAAATCGGACCCTCTCTAAATCGGAATACTCATAAAAACCCTCTCTAAATCGGAATACTCCCAAAACCGGACCCTCTCTAAATCGGAATACTCACAAAACCCTCTCTAAATCGGAATACTCACAAAACCCTCTCTAAATCGGAATACTCACAAACCTCTCTAAATCGGAATACTCACAAAACCCTCTCTAAATCGAATACTCACAAAACCGGACCCTCTCTAAATCGGAATACTCCAAAACCGGACCCTCTCTAAATTGGAATACTCCCAAAACCGGACCCTCTCTAAATCGGAATACTCACAAAACCGGACCCTCTCTAAATCGGAATACTCACAAAACCGGACCCTCTCTAAATCGGAATACTCACAAAACTGGACCCTCTCTAAATCGGAATACTCACAAAACCGGATCCTCTCTAAATCGGAATACTCACAAAACCGGACCCTCTCTAAATCGGAATACTCACAAAACCGGACCCTCTAAATCGGAATACTCACAAAACCCTCTCTAAATCGGAATACTCACAAAACCGGACGTTTTTGAAAGTCCCAAATTGTTTCTTCTTTATTTCTTACATAAAATCACTCTGAAAACCGGAACGAAAAATTTGCATAATTTGGGTACAGTTTGATGTAATTTCACCTCCCAAAACCGGAACAACTTTTAGGCGACATAGGTCGTCATCAATAAACTAAAAAGTGTTGAATTTGTTTGTGTATTCCGTCATAAATTGACAAGCTGCTGACACTTTCCAATCTCGTTTTTAACGGTGCGCCTTTGATCTATGAACGTGTGATATAAGATATAACAAGATTATAACATGTCGGGCTGATTGATGACTACTGCAATTAGCACTCGTGTACAGTTAATTTGTCAGCTAACTGGGGAATTATGTTATAATCACGTGTAGATTACTATCCTATAGGCAATTATAAAACTTGTTTGATAATCCAGTCACACAAGATAATTCTGATTTATAAAGGTTATATGCAGTTTTGAAAACACATCAATAAAAAACCTCTGAAAACCGGAAACCTCTGTAAACCGGACTTTTTATCCAGTCCCAAGATGTCCGGTTAGAGAGGTTCCACTGTACTGGGTCGGAGGTTATAAATCTTTTCTCAAATCTCAAGTGATATGATTGGTTGAGTCTGATATTTACAATTAACTGAACCAATCAGAAGCTTGAGACTCAGTCTGAGATTGGAGAACAGTTTTATAACGTCCAGGCCTTGTTTCTACTTTTCTATTACCTCCCTTGGCAGATAAAATCTGAAATATCACGGAATGTATATAGGTCCTTTTAGTTGGAATCCTTTTGTTTTTACTGTTGTTCCCTAACCAGATGTTGCGGTAGGATAAATATGATTTGATTAAAATCCTGTTAATTAATTGATAAGAATTTTTTATAGATAAGAACCCATTGGATATACTGTAGGATATCTGTTTAGATATATAGTAATTCAATAATTATAAGATAAGAAAGTGGATGAATATTGATAGCATGTTGTGCAAAGGAAACAACGACAAAAACAGACGAAACTACTTATGAGGACAAAACTACCTTTAGTGAGTATTCAGGGGCAGTAACTGACCGATGTCTCTCATTGCTAATGCATTCTATATATGATGTATTTTCCTACAACCCACACTCGGACCTTCATGCCGGCTGGATAGTATAGCTGTTCTTCATACCGCTTCATTGTAAAGCCTTTGTTGTCTGTCCGATTAGCGCAGTGGTTAGCGCGCTCGCTTCTCACCAATGCAACCCGGGTTCGATCCTCGAACTGGGAAGTATGTGAGATTGTACGGTGTTCGCCAGATCGGACAGGTGGGTTTTCTCCGGGTACTCCGGTTTCCTCGCACACGAATGACCACATTTACGCTTTCATCCGCGCCAACGAGAGTGATTAATATAAGTTGTTAAAACTTGCTTCGCAATCGTTGTAAAATAAAAAAATGTTTAAGCAAAAAAAAAAAGCCTTTGTTTTTGTTGTTATAGGTTTGATCACGCAATGGTTGCCTTTCTAGACTGTCTGCAGCAGGTTTGTACCAGATTCTTTGAATTTTGTCGCTTCGAATTAAAGGTATTTGACATACCCCTCACCGCTGTAGGTTCGAATCCCACTGCGGTAATAATAATAATAATAATAAAGATGGTTATTCAACGGTGAAATGTATTTGACAAGGTCACTCTTCCATTAAGAGGGTGTCGAAATATTTCATGTTGACAAGGTCACTCTTCCATAATGATGGTGGCATCCGTGGTCCAGTGGTAGAGCGTTGGATTTGGAATCGATCGGTCCCGGGTTCGATACTCGGTCAGGCCACGTATGCTTAGTACTGGTTAACCACTTAGGTCAGCTAAGCTTGCCCAGGAAAACATGTCTACGTCCCTGTAAGGGGTTTGACATTAATGGAACATGCATGCATGCATAAGAGTGTGTCGAAATATTTCATGTGAGGAAGCTATCCAGTCTGCTCGAAGGGGCACCTGAGGGGTATTCCTCCACAAATGATAGCTGGAAAGTCGTCATCTCAGCTGTTGGTGCGACTTTAATCCCCAAAAACAAAACGAACATTAGAGTCGCATGAAATTCCATGACATATTTCCAAGAGTTTTCAGTTACAAATAAGAAAAACGCATTTATGAATTGTCGTCTGCTATAATTATTTGAACTATTTATAGCCTTTATTTTACCCAGCATGCCAAGAGTTAAAGGATAAGTATTGTACTATGAATAAAATGACATCATTTATTTTGATATATGATTCCAACGACAGTATTGGAAGTGAGCTTTTTTCAACTGACCGGTTTATTACAGTTATTTAAGAAATAATAAGTATCAACCGTGGTATATCGCAGAATAACCCGAGTTTGAAGTTCTTATGCGTAGAAATATATCACGAAGGCCTGAGTGATATATTTCTACGCATAAGAACTTCAAACTCGGGTTATTCTGCGATATACCACGGTTGATACTTATTATTTCGATTCTAACACGACTTACTTCTAATAATTTTAGACGAGAATCAAAGGAGTATTTTCTTCAAACGTCGTGCTACTCCGCTGCATTTGGCTTTCGAAATTTCCTCCCGCGTAAGGGGTGAGGACGTTATTTTTTATGGAAAATATCAATCTAGTGAACAAAAGTTGTAACTGATCAATAATTTTATTTATTTTCTCAAATAAAACCGCGAATTCCCACGGTAGTATTTACAAACATCACGTGACTTTCATTCATAAAACTTTACACGCATTGTATAAATGGAATAGCCAAAACACGGTGCGCGCGCAGCATAGTTCAAGGTAGGTATATCGCAGAATAACCCGAGGTAGATTTTACTCTACAAGTATGTATGTTATTAGCTGGGTCGTGTTAGAATTATAAATATTTGCATTTCATGCGATGAACATATACAAGATCGCCAAAGGCGCAAAATGCGACAAAAATGAAGAACTGGCGCTGAATTGGCGAAAGTAATGTTGTAAGCGGCTGTAATGTACTATAACACTAAGCGGCCAAACTACATAAATATGTTGTGTGTATTTACCGATCGATAACACGTTCACAGGTGGATGCCGGTATTGTGAAAGTTGACATGAATTTGTTAATTGCGGATTATACACGGGTCCAATTATGACACTGATGTTTTAAGAAGAGACCGCTTGATAATTTGCTAATTACCAGGCTTCCAGGGATTAGACATCCATCCATCCATGAATCTCTAATGGCTTCCAGGGATTGGACATCCACCTATCCATGAATCTCTAATGGCTCCCAGGGATTGGACATCCACCTATCCATGAATCTCTAATGGCTTCCAGGGATTGGACATCCACCTATCCATGAATCTCTAATGGCTTCCAGGGATTAGACATCCATCCATGAATCTCTAATGGCTTCCAAGGATTGGACATCCATCCATGAATCTCTAATGGCTTCCAGGGATTGGACATCCATGAATCTCTAATGGCTTCCAGGGATTGGACATCCATCCATGAATCTCTAATGGCTTCCAGGGATTGGACATCCATCCATCCATGAATCTCTAATGGCTTCCAGGGATTGGCCATCCATCCATGAATCTCTAATGGCTTCCAGGGATTGGACATCCATCCATGAATCTCTAATGGCTTCCAGGGATTGGACATCCATCCATGAATCTCTAATGGCTTCCAGGGATTGGACATCCATCCATCCATGAATCTCTAATGGTTTCCAGGGATTGGCCATCCATCCATGAATCTCTAATGGCTTCCAGGGATTGGACATCCATCCATCCATGAATCTCTAATGGTTTCCAGGGATTGGACATCCATGAATCTCTAATGGCTTCCAGGGATTGGACATCCATCCATGAATCTCTAATGGCTTCCAGGGATTGGACATCCCCCCATCCATGAATCTCTAATAGCTTCCAGGGATTGGACATCCATCCATCCATGAATCTCTAATGGTTTCCAGGGATTGGCCATCCATCCATGAATCTCTAATGGCTTCCAGGGATTGGACATCCATCCATGAATCTCTAATGGCTTCCAGGGATTGGACATCCATCCATGAATCTCTAATGGCTTCCAGGGATTGGACATCCATCCATCCATGAATCTCTAATGGCTTCCAGGGATTGGACATCCATCCATCCATGAATCTCTAATGGTTTCCAGGGATTGGCCATCCATCCATGAATCTCTAATGGCTTCCAGGGATTGGACATCCATCCATGAATCTCTAATGGCTTCCAGGGATTGGACATCCCCCCATCCATGAATCTCTAATGGCTTCCAGGGATTGGACATCCATCCATCCATGAATCTCTAATGGTTTCCAGGGATTGGCCATCCATCCATGAATCTCTAATGGCTTCCAGGGATTGGACATCCATCCATGAATCTCTAATGGCTTCCAGGGATTGGACATCCATCCATGAATCTCTAATGGCTTCCAGGGATTGGACATCCATCCATCCATGAATCTCTAATGGCTTCCAGGGATTGGACATCCATCCATCCATGAATCTCTAATGGCTTCCAGGGATTGGACATCCATCCATCCATGAATCTCTAATGGCTTCCAGGGATTGGACATCCATGAATCTCTAATGGCTTCCAGGGATTGGACATCCATCCATCCATGAATCTCTAATGGCTTCCAGGGATTGGACATCCATCCATGAATCTCTAATGGCTTCCAGGAATTGGACATCCATCCATCCATGAATCTCTAATGGCTTCCAGGGATTGGACATCCATCCATGAATCTCTAATGGCTTCCAGGGATTGGACATCCATCCATGAATCTCTAATGGCTTCAAGGGTTGGACATCCATCCATCCATGAATCTCTAATGGCTTCCAGGTATTGGACATCCACCCATCCATGAATCTCTAATGGCTTCCAGGGATTGGACATCCACCCATCCATGAATCTCTAATGTCTTCCAGGGATTGGACATCCATACATCCATGAATCTCTAATGGCTTCCAGGGATTGGACATCCATCCATCCATGAATCTCTAATGGCTTCCAGTGATTGGACATCCATCCATCCATGAATCTCTAATGGATTCCAGGGAGTGGACATCCACCCATCCATGAATCTCTAATGGCTTCCAGGGATTGGACATCCATCCATCCATGAATCTCTAATGGTTTCCAGGGATTGGACATCCATGAATCTCTAATGGCTTCCAGGGATTGGACATCCATCCATCCATGAATCTCTTAATGGCTTCCAGGGATTGGACATCCATCCATCCATCCATCCATGAATCTCTAATGGCTTCCAGGGATTGGACATCCCCCCATCCATGAATCTCTAATAGCTTCCAGGGATTGGACATCCATCCATCCATGAATCTCTAATGGTTTCCAGGGATTGGCCATCCATCCATGAATCTCTAATGGCTTCCAGGGATTGGACATCCATCCATGAATCTCTAATGGCTTCCAGGGATTGGACATCCATCCATGAATCTCTAATGGCTTCCAGGGATTGGACATCCATCCATGAATCTCTAATGGCTTCCAGGGATTGGACATCCATCCATCCATGAATCTCTAATGGCTTTCAGGGATTGGACATCCATCCATCCATGAATCTCTAATGTCTTCCAGGGATTGGACATCCATACATCCATCCATGAATCTCTAATGGCTTCCATGGAATGGACATACATCCATCCATGAATCTCTAATGGCTTCCAGGGATTGGACATCCATACATCCATCCATGAATCTCTAATGGCTTCCAGGGATTGGACATCCATCCATCCATGAATCTCTAATGTACACTCGTCCTGCTGTACTAAAGATTGACCAATCCTGCTCTCTAGAAGCGATTGTTGGCTAGCATCAACTATTAACGGCTTCAACTATAAAGGCTTGCATCAGCTATAATGGCTTGCTTCAACTATAATGGCTTGCATCAGCTATAATGGTTTGTATCAACTATAATGGCTTGCATCAGCTATAATGGTTTGCATCAACTATAATGGCTTGCATCAACTATAACGGCTTGCATCAGCTATAATGGCTTGCATCAGCTATAATGGTTTGCATCAGCTATAACGGCTTGCATCAGCTAACAGCTTGCATCAGCTATAATGGTTTGCATCAACTAATGGTTTGCATCAACTATAATGGTTTGCATCAGCTATAATGGCTTGCATCTGCTATAATGGTTTGCATCAGCTATAATGGCTTGCATCTGCTATAATGGTTTGCATCAGCTATAATGGTTTGCATCTGCTATAATGGTTTGCATCAGCTATAATGGTTTGCATCAGCTATAATGGCTTGCATCAGCTATAATGGCTTGCATCAGCTATAATGGCTTGCATCAGCTATAATGGCTTGCATCAGCTATAACGGCTTGCATCAGCTATAATGGCTTGCATCAGTTATAATGTTTTGCATCCGTTATAATGTTTTGCATCTGCTATAACGGCTTGCATTAGCTCTAAAGGCGTGCATCAGCTATAACGATTTGTCTCGGCTATAACAGCTAGCATCATCTATAACAACTTGCAGGCTTGTATTAGCTATAGTGGATTGCATAATCTATAGTGGATTGCATCGTCTACGATGGCTTGCCTTCCCCATTATGCCTTGCATCTCCTATGCCAGCTTGCATCACTTATATAACGGCTTGCATTTGTAGTAGTAAGCTCCTACATCTGCTGGCATCTCTTGTTGTTTTTATTTCACACTACACATGCCTGGCCAACCTTACCTACCCCCTCCCCCCCTCACCACCACATGGGGTCAGGACTACCCCGCCCGACCAGAAAACATCTGTTATTAAATTGTCATCAAGTGCCATATCCACAAATGATGTTTGTTACATGTATGTAGTTCATGGAGCTAGTTTGGCATGAGAATTATCATGCTGTTAGGCATTTTACGCAATTTTATAATATTTATTCTAATGTTTTGCCATGTGCCACCTGTATTCACATGGAATACACCCGTGTTCCCCTAGAATGGATAATTACCCTTGTTTCCCTGTAATGGAATACCACCTATGTTTCCCTGTAATGGAATACCACCCATGTTTCCCTGTAATGGAATACCACCCATGTTTCCCTGTAATGGAATACCACCTATGTTTCCCTGTAATGGACAACTACCCTTGTTTCCCTGTAATGGAATACCACCCATGTTTCCCTGTAATGGAATACCACCTATGTTTCCCTGTAATGGACAACTACCCTTGTTTCCCTGTAATGGAATACCACCCATGTTTCCCTGTAATGGAATACCACCCATGTTCCCCTGTAATGGAATACCACCTATGTTCCCCTGGAATGGACAACTTCCATTGTTTTCCTGTAATGGACAACTTCCATTGTTTTCCTGTAATGGACAACTTCCATTGTTTTCCTGTAATGGACAACTTCCATTGTTTTCCTGTAATGGACAACTTCCATTGTTTTCCTGTAATGGAATACCACCTATGTTTCCCTAGAATGGACAACTACCCTTGTTTCCCTGGAATGGAATACCACCTATGTTTCCCTGGAATGGAATACCACCCATTGTTTCCCTGGAATGGAATACCACCCATGTTTCCATGGAATAGAATACCACCCATGTTTCCATGGAATGGAATACCACCCATGTCCCCTGGAATGGAACACCACCCATGTTTCCCTGGAATAAAACACCACCATGTTTCCCTGGAATAGAACACCACCCATGTCCCTGGAATAGAATACCACCATTGTTTCCCTGGAATAGAACACCACCCATGTTTCCCTAGAATAGAACACCACCTATGTTTCCCTGGAATAGAATACCACCCATGTTTCCATGGAATGGAACACCACCCATGTTTCCCTGGAATGGAATACCACCCATGTTTCCCTGGAATAGAATACCACCCATGTTTCCCTGGAATGGAACACCACCCATGTTTCCCTGGAATGGAACACCACCCATGTTTTCCTGGAATGGAACACCACCCATGTTTCCCTGGAATGGAACACCACCCATGTTTCCCTGGAATGGAATACCACCTATGTTTCCCTAGAATGGACAACTACCCTTGTTTCCCTGGAATGGAATACCTCCCATGTTTTCCTGGAATGGAACACCACCCATGTTTCCCTGGAATGGAATACCACCCATATTTCCCTGGAATAGAATACCACCCATGTTTCCCTGGAATAGAATACCACCCATGTTTCCCTGGAATAGAATACCACCCATGTTTCCCTGGAATAGAATACCACCCATGTGTCCCTGGAATGGAATACCACCCATGTTTCCCTGGAATGGAGTACCACCCATGTTTCCCTGGAATGGAATACCACCCATGTTTCCCTGGAATGGAATACCACCCATGTTCCCCTGTAATGGAATACCACCTATGTTCCCCTGGAATGGACAACTTCCATTGTTTTCCTGTAATGGACAACTTCCATTGTTTTCCTGTAATGGACAACTTCCATTGTTTTCCTGTAATGGACAACTTCCATTGTTTTCCTGTAATGGACAACTTCCATTGTTTTCCTGTAATGGAATACCACCTATGTTTCCCTAGAATGGACAACTACCCTTGTTTCCCTGGAATGGAATACCACCTATGTTTCCCTGGAATGGAATACCACCCATTGTTTCCCTGGAATGGAATACCACCCATGTTTCCATGGAATAGAATACCACCCATGTTTCCATGGAATGGAATACCACCCATGTCCCCTGGAATGGAACACCACCCATGTTTCCCTGGAATAAAACACCACCATGTTTCCCTGGAATAGAACACCACCCATGTCCCTGGAATAGAATACCACCATTGTTTCCCTGGAATAGAACACCACCCATGTTTCCCTAGAATAGAACACCACCTATGTTTCCCTGGAATAGAATACCACCCATGTTTCCATGGAATGGAACACCACCCATGTTTCCCTGGAATGGAATACCACCCATGTTTCCCTGGAATAGAATACCACCCATGTTTCCCTGGAATGGAACACCACCCATGTTTCCCTGGAATGGAACACCACCCATGTTTTCCTGGAATGGAACACCACCCATGTTTCCCTGGAATGGAACACCACCCATGTTTCCCTGGAATGGAATACCACCTATGTTTCCCTAGAATGGACAACTACCCTTGTTTCCCTGGAATGGAATACCACCTATGTTTCCCTAGAATGGACAACTACCCTTGTTTCCCTGGAATGGAATACCTCCCATGTTTCCCTGGAATGGAACACCACCCATGTTTCCCTGGAATGGAATACCACCCATATTTCCCTGGAATAGAATACCACCCATGTTTCCCTGGAATAGAATACCACCCATGTGTCCCTGGAATGGAATACCACCCATGTTTCCCTGGAATGGAGTACCACCCATGTTTCCCTGGAATGGAATACCACCCATGTTTCCCTGGAATAAAACACCACCCATGTTTCCCTGGAATAAAACACCACCATGTTTCCCTGGAATAGAACACCACCCATGTCCCTGGAATAGAATACCACCCATTGTTTCCCTGGAATAGAACACCACCCATGTTTCCCTGGAATAGAACACCACCTATGTTTCCCTGGAATATAATACCACCCATGTTTCCCTGGAATGGAATACCACCCATGTTTCCCTGGAATGGAACACCACCCATGTTTTCCTGGAATGGAACACCACCCATGTTTTCCTGGAATGGAACACCACCCATGTTTCCCTGGAATGGAACACCACCCATGTTTCCCTGGAATAGAATACCACCCATGTTTCCCTGGAATAGAATACCACCCATTGTTTCCCTGGAATGGAATACCACCAATGTTTCCCTGGAATGGAATACCACCCATGTTTCCCTGGAATGGAATACCACCCATGTTTTCCTGGAATGGATCACCACCCATGTTTCCCTGGAATAGAATACCACCCATGTTTCCCTGGAATGGAACACCACCCATTGTTTCCCTGGAATGGAACACCACCCATGTTTCCCTGGAATGGAACACCACCCATGTGTCCCTGGAATCGAATACCACCTGTTGGTGCATGTTTCCCTGGAATAGAATACCACCCATGTTTCCCTGGAATAGAATACCACCTATGTTCCCCTAGAATGGACAACTACCCTTGTTTCCCTATAATGGAATACCACCCATGTTTCCCTGGAATGGAATACCACCCATTGTTTCCCTGGAATGGAATACCACCCATGTTTCCATGGAATAGAATACCACCCATGTTTCCATGGAATGGAATACCACCCATGTTTCCCTGGAATGGAACACCACCCATGTTTCCCTGGAATGGAATACCACTCATGTTTCCCTGGAACGGAACACCACCCATGTTTCCCTGGAATAGAACACCACCCATGTTTTCCTAGAATGGAACACCACCCATGTTTCCCTGGAATAGAACACCACCCATGTTTCCCTGGAATGGAACACCACCCATGTTTCTCTGGAATAGAACACCACCCATGTTTCCCTGGAATAGAACACCACCCATGTTTCCCTGGAATAGAACACCACCCATGTTTCCCTGGAATGGAACACCACCCATGTTTCTCTGGAATAGAACACCACCCATGTTTCTCTGGAATAGAACACCAACCATGTTTCCCTGGATTAGAATACCACTTGTGTTTCCCAAATCAATAATAGTTATTAAATTGAGACCCATGACAATTAAAAATAACATGACAATTATATAATTACATTATTTATTTCTCAAGCAATTTAAATGTATAGTATCTCTAATTGAGATCATAGATTAACTTACATAAACTAGGGATGGCGACGAATAATCGCTCTATCGCCCCAGGATGTGTGAATAAACCATGTTGGGGTCACATCCATGGCAGGTGTTAATTGACACTGCCATGTAATCGGATAATTACAGGTAAGGTAGGTGGTATTTAATTATGATGAATGACGGATCTGTAGTCCAGTGGTTAACATGTTGGACTTGTAATCCAGGGATCGCAGGTTCGATCCCTCCGTCTGACCCTAATATTATTAACAGTCTTTCAGATGGGACTTTAAACCGAGGTCACGTGTCGGTGCTTTACACCGTGCACATAAAACAACCAGATGAGACTCTGGAATGTGTCTGTATCATTGCGCTATCTGCCAAAAATCTAAAATGACTATCTCGCTTCAGGAGCCATCGCTCATATGGACAACCGGTAGCGACGATAAATAAATGTAAAACACATAAATATTTAGACGAGAAAATTCACTTTGCAACAACATCCACCCCCATGTATCTTAAATATTTTATTAACAAAAAATATTTATAGTACGATGTTTA
This sequence comes from Archivesica marissinica, assembly GCA_014843695.1. Lineage (NCBI taxonomy): Eukaryota > Metazoa > Mollusca > Bivalvia > Venerida > Vesicomyidae > Archivesica > Archivesica marissinica. The sequence continues at coordinate 43,122,111 of CM026392.1, read as the reverse complement.
TGATGTTGTCCTCAAAATGCCATCCGCTCAGTCACGCGTTTGGAAAGACTTCCATCACACTGAGAATAAGAAAACTGCTAGGTGTAATCTATGCAAATTGGATTTAAATATTTCAAATTAAAATAATTTAAATTATTCATCCATCCTTGAATCTCTAATGGATTCCAGGGATTGGACATCCATCCATCCATGAATCTCTAATGGCTTCCAGGGATTGGACATCCATCCATCCATCCATCCATCCATGAATCTCTGATGTCTTACTGTCATTGGACATCTGTCCATCTAGGCATCTCTAATGGCTTCCAGGGATTGGACATCCATCCATCCATCCATGAATCTCTAATGGATTCCAGGGATTGGACATCCATCCATCCATCCATGAATCTCTGATGTCTTACTGTCATTGGACATCTGTCCATCTAGGCATCTCTAATGGCTTCCAGGGATTGGACATCCATCCATCCATCCATGAATCTCTAATGGATTCCAGGGATTGGACATCCATCCATCCATCCATGAATCTCTGATGTCTTACTGTCATTGGACATCTGTCCATCTAGGCATCTCTAATGGCTTCCAGGGATTGGACATCCATCCATCCATCCATGAATCTCTGATGTCTTACTGTCATTGGACATCTGTCCATCTAGGCATCTCTAATGGCTTCCAGGGATTGGCCATCCATCCATCCATCCATGAATCTCTAATGACTTCCAGGGATTGGACATCCATCCATCCATGAATCTCTAATGGCTTCCAGGGATTGGACATCCATCCATCCATGAATCTCTAATGGCTTCCAGGGATTGGACATCCATCCATCCCTGAATCTCTAATGGCTTCCAGGGATTGGCCATCCATCCATGAATCTCTAATGGCTTCCAGGGATTGGCCATCCATCCATCCATGAATCTCTAATGGCTTCCAGGGATTGGCCATCCATCCATGAATCTAATGGCTTCCAGGGATTGGACATCCATCCATCCATGAATCTCTAATGGCTTCCAGGGATTGGACATCCATCCATCTATGAGTCTAATGGCTTCCAGGGATTGGACATCCATCCATCCATGAATCTCTAATGGCTTCCAGGGATTGGACATCCATCCATCCATGAATCTCTAATGGCTTCCAGGGATTGGACATCCATCCATCCATGAATCTCTAATGGCTTCCAGGGATTGGCCATCCATCCATGAATCTAATGGCTTCCAGGGATTGGACATCCATCCATCTATGAGTCTCTAATGGCTTCCAGGGATTGGACATCCATCCATCCATGAATCTCTAATGGCTTCCAGGGATTGGACATATCATCCATGAATCTCTAATGGCTTCCAGGGATTGGACATCCATCCATC